>CM066034.1:109237044-109264192 GCA_033557465.1 Ichthyophis bannanicus | reverse complement strand
CCTGACTTGGCAAAGCCCGACAGTTGGACCGTCGGGAGAGACTCACTTGCTGTTTCGGTCTCCTAGACTTCAACAGCTAAGGCTCGCTGTTGGCCTATTGTATCCAGCTGAAGTTCTCAGAGTGACTCTCCATAACCAAACTAGACACATGTCGAAGATCCTGATCTAGCTAGCAACATTTTTAGATTCCAAAGAAGCAGACCAGATGCGCTAATCCAACAACTTGGATCTGTAATCCGCCGGAATCTGCCCGCCATTTTGAATGGCCCGAAGCGGTGATCACTGCCTGGAACAGAGACTGCCTGGACTTTTCTTTCTGTCTATATATAACTTTCTTGGTCTCCTATCCCTCCATGTTGTGCACCTCGGTTGGATTCGGAACACGCACAGCTATACAGGTTATATATTTCAATTTAGGCCTTCTATGGTGTTTCTCCCCGCAGACACATGGTCGCCAGTAATTACAGGTGTTCTGCTTCTTCTCTAATGCACTTCGGTGCTTATTTTTTTATTGGGGGCGCGTCATTGGTTTTCATTAGCTTATTTTCTATCATGTCATGTGTACAGCCATATACAGTTAATATGAGGGGACATTGTGAAATTATGTGCGTTATCATGTTCTTTTTCAGAATTTTTAACCTTTCTGAATGGCCTTATGTAAGATAATATCACAGAACGTACAAGGCATCAATAGTCCAATCAAACGAAAGAAAATCCTAAGCTATCTTAATCATGAGCAGGCTGATTTAGTGTTTCTTCAGGAAACGCATTTAAACTCCGCTGAAACACTGAAACTTAATGCCAAGCCTTACATGGTGGCTGGCCTACTCTCCCGCCGTTTCTAAACGGTGTGGGGTAGCCATCTTGGTTAAGAAGTCTTTGCAAGCTACTGTAATGGATACTAGCTCTGATAAGGGAGGGTAGATGGGCCCGTGCACACCTTAAGGTTGGAGATAGTGAATTCACGTGTATTTGTATTTATGCTCGCATGTGGATAACCCTGCTTACTATGCAAGTATTGCGCAGTTGGCACAGGCCTCTGCCAATAACTCCATTAATACTTGGCGGTGATTTCAACCAAGTACTTGATCCTTTGATAGATAGACAGCCGCCTAGAACGAGTGGTCTACCCAAGAGTCTTGTTACCCTTACAGCTCTGATGAAAGATCTTGCGTTAGTAGAGATATGGAGGCTGCTTCACCCCTCCGACTTAGAGTTCACCTTTTTCCTCAGCCCCCCATCACTCTCCAATCTAGAATAGATTTTTTTCTTATCTCCAAAGCACTGATACCCCAAGTGGACACGGCTAGGATTCATCCTCTCCATATTTCAGATCATGCTGCCATATCTTTCTCTTTACCTGTCTCTACGCAAGGCGGACTTCCGCGTGATTGGTTTTTTGATAGTTCCCTACTAGACCAAAAAGATTTTCAGTTTGACATTATGGCAGCTATCCAAGAATACTTTCATTTTAATTCACCCCATGACACTGCGAGCTGGGCTTGGTGGGAGGGTTTCAAGGCGTCCATCCGTGCAACTATAACTAGCTACCAAATTCGACAGGGGAAACAAAAGAAAGCAACATTTACTGATTCTAGAACAACAGATACAAGCTGGAGAGCGTCTCCTCACGTCCCCTACTGACCCATGTATTTTCCTTCGCTTACAACGCTTTCGTTTTCAATACAATCAGCTTTTATCTACCGCTGCTGCTAAAAATATTGAAATCACAACAAGGGATGTACTATCGGGAAAATAACCGTGCTGGCAAATTGTTAGCCAATGTCAGGAAAGGTCAAAAAGAAGCCAAGCGTGTTACCGCTCTCCGCAATCCGTCGTGGGGGAGTTTGGTCACTAAAGATACAGAAATATTAGAACTTTTTCGTGATTTTTATACTCGGCTTTATCAATCTGAATGTGACTTCGAGCCAGAAGCATTTGAACGATTACTATCAGGGGTACAACGACCGACCCTATCTGACGAAGATAGAGAGGCCATGGACAACCCATTCACTTTATCAGAAATTCAATCGGCACTCAAGAGATGTGCCACAGGTCGAGCCGCAGGCCCGGACGGTCTCCCAGCTGAATTCTACAAAACTTTTAACGCTGACTTAGCTCCGTTTTTGAAACTTTATTTTTCTTGCTCTGGCCGAGGAGGGATCTCCTTCTGGATCCTTCTCAATGGCAAATGTAGTAGTTTTTGAGAAAGAGAGGAGAGATCCGCAACTAACAGCTAATTATCGTCCAATTTCCCTACTAACGCAGACTATAAAAATATTTGCCACAATTCTTTCCACCCGGCTCTCAGATATGATTACTACTTTGATACACCAAGATCAATGAGGTTTCATTCCCGGTAGATCAACTGCTGATAAGGCTAGGACCCTATGTCATGTACTGACTGCCGCAGTTAATCTTGATCGACCATTGGTTGGTCCTCTCACTTGATGCTGAGAAGGCCTTCGACCGCTTAGAATGGCCCTTCTTGTTTGCAACTCTCCGCTGGTACGGGATTCGGAGAAGGCTTTCTCCGTTGTCTCCAAACCATGTATGGCACAGCCTACAGCTAGTATCTGTGCTAATGCTTTAAAGTCTCAGCCATTTCCCCTGCAACGCGGTACTCGCCAGGGATGCCCACTGTCTCCACTTCTATTCGATCTCGAACTCGAACCCTTAGCTTTACTAATCCGGCAATCCAAGGATATTAATGGAGTCACTTAATCTCATAGGGAAATCAAAATTTCAGAATATGCTGAAGACCTTATGCTCTTTGTCTCCCTAGACTCAGTGCCGGCTGTCCTAGAGCAAATTGGTAAATATTCACAACTCTCGGGCTATAAGATAAATTGGACCAAATCGGTAGCCTTTCCACTAAATCCTCTGATCCATCAGGCAGATATGCAATCCTTTCCCTTTTTTTGGCAACCTCGCATGGTCAAATACCTTGGGGTGCACTACTGCTCTCCTTTAGAAGACACCATCACCTTTAATGCTAAAGACTTAACCTCTAAGGTCCGGGCGCTTACTCAACGCTGGACTCCTTTAACACTTACTTGGTGGGGCCGCCTAGAAACCATTAAAATGATGATTGTTCCCAAAGTGAACTACATTTTAGAAATGTTGCCATGTCCCTACCTCGACGTATCATATAAAGATTTTAGAGGGTCTTCTGACTAGATACTGATGGAAAAACAAGACACCTAGGATAGCGAAACATAAGTTACAAGCAGATAAAGAAAATGGTGGTGTCAGATTCCCTGATTTCCTGAAATACCACCACTCTTTTCTTCTCAAAACAAGGCGCTCGTTGGCTGGAAGACCTAACACCGAGTAGACCAGTGTGGCTAGATATAGAAGAGGACCTTTGCAAACCAATTCCTCTTACTTATCTCCCTGGTATGACTCTCCCATCAGACTCCCACTATCCACCAATGCTCTTAGACACTTTAGGTGCCTTTAATACCCTTGAGCAATCTCTAGACTCCCGACTTTGTCCGCTGGATAGACTCTCGCTTGGCACAATGCTCGATTTCAAATACAAAGTAAACCGATGGCGTGAGCTCCTGGTACACTAGGGGCATTTGGATCCCTAACCAGCTGTTCTATGATGGTCGCTGGAAAACTTTTAGCGAAATTACAAATTTGAATTTGGTCTCCCAGCGAAACACTACTTTCAGTTGGTGTAACTTCAGCATTGTCTTCGGAGTGCTAAGGTGCTCCCGCCATCGGAAACCCATACCCAAGGATTGTCGGAGATTATCCGATCTATCGGGAGCTTATCGGTGTAGCATCTAACTTTTACAAAACTTTATGTAATACTGTAAATAGAGGCACTCCTACTGCACAGAAATCCTGGGAGCGGGAAATGCATGTAACTTTGACCCCGGAGCAATGGAGCCTAGTCTGGAGCAAGGTGACACGGGTCTCTCGATCCGCCTCACTCACTCAGGACACTTTTCTTTCTAGCCCACCGATGTTTCTATACTCCTGACAGGTTAGCCAAGTGGAACGCCACCCAGAGCAATAGATGCTGGACATGCCATGCGGCCATTGGTTCACTCACTCATGTTATGTATGAATGCCCCGCATTACAGTATTACTGGAGTCGGGTCTGGGGTCGTATTCAATCTATTTTGCACTTTCAAGAGCCTCTCTCTTGGAAGATAGTGGGGACTATCCGCTCAGCTGCGGGGATCCCCTCTCTTCCCAAATCGGCTTACTTCCTTTTAGACTTTATGCTGGGCATAGCTATTTCCCTACTTACGAAATACTGGAAAAATAGCTCCCATCTGAGCCCCAATGAATGGTGGAATCATGTCTGTCTCTACAGTAAATATGAGCAACTACCTCGTATGTTAGCTTCTTCCGTCAGACCCCTCACCACTTGTCTAAATGGAAGATGCTCAACAACTATGTTCAAACTGCTAAATGCTCTCATCTGACTGTTTAAATCTGTGTAAATCTCTGTCACATGATCATTCTGTATCGCAGATACTATTTTTGTTGGTTTTGATGTACAATTACCGTTGTTTGTAAGCGCCTATATGATGATACTTATCAGCTTAGAGAAGAAGCATTGGGGTGGGGGGTGATTGGGGTTGCTTTTTCCTTATTGTATGTTTGTATTTGTTTCCTTTGGTGTGTTGTTTCTTTTGCTTGTTGTAAAATGAAAATAAAAGTTTAAAAAAAAAAAAAAAGATGAGTGTATCCTGGGTGGCATGTCACACCCAGGGCCAAAACTTAACAATACTAAAACTGTGTTCGAATGCATCAGCTGCACTGTCCATGTCATTTGCTGCTGCACATGGGGGGAACACTGCCAAAGGTAACAATACTATGTGCAATCCAACAGGTGAGGTTAATAGTGTTCTACCAAATATGGCTAGGAATAGTCAAGCGTGACATGTCAACATTCCACTTTCTCTGAAAGTTCATGTGTGTTCTCAACAATGAGCAGGACTCCCTGCAGAACCATCACACAAACAGTGCATAGAACACCTCTGTAATGGAGAATTAAGTAGGTTAACAGTAATACTGTCCATCACAGTCATATGTCTCACTCTCAGAGGTAAAACATTCAATGGGCCACTTTCTGGTGTAAAATGTCTTTGGTATTGTTTCTCCAAAAGGTGGGTGATGGTGACATCAGATGCACTGTAATAGACGTGTCCGGGATGTACTCAGCCCTGTGTCATGAGAGGATACGTATGTTCTTGTTAGCCACCTTTGAAAAACACCACACAATGCACACCATTACACCTTTGCAAATTCACAAGAAAGGTATGTTAAACCACACAGTACATGATAACATTACTCAACAAAACATTGGTGATGACATCATTAATCCTAAACACACACATGGGTACAACATGGATATGGTCATGTCCATGCTCGTGTCACACAGGTGTGTCACAGCTACACACGACATGCATCTGTTTATGTGCACATAGAGGAAACATTACATGCATATGAGACAATTATGATTCATCAACAGGTAAACATAGATTCAAATCTGCAATTAACAAATGTGCAACTTACCTTGTGTGTGCATCAGGTGTATGTCAGCAATCCCATGAACCACTACACAGCAATAAGAGGTGACAGTGAAGGGAGAGAATCTCAGCAGAACGTGTACAAAGAAAAGGTCAAGCCACTGTTGATGCATGTCCACATTATGTTCATATCTGAAAATAAATAAACGTGCACATCAGTGGTGACTCACAACACAAGACACATTTTGTCTCACACCACACAACACATGTTGATAATGCTCATACGGTAAACAGCACTACGGAAGACATACCACAGTCACAACTGCCCCCCAGGTGCACAGTCCCCTCACAGTACATGATAATGTACTATGCCTGAAGAGTGTCTCATCACACACGCAACCTGTAATCACCCACACACAAAGTATGCAAATTTATGCATTCGAGCTGCAACACATGGCCTGTATGTGTCCAAGTGGACCTTCAGACATATAAAGGCCCGTGAACCGGCAATAATACCCTGTTGTTGGCTTATGGTACAATGCTGGGGTAGGGAGCAAGTGCAGGCAAACCAAATACAAAAGTTGACTACACACACATGCAGATCTGCTGTACCTGACACATATAGAGTGTGGCACAGGACATGCTGAACACAAACACATGGGGATATGTGTGACAACAGCAAGGGATGGTTGATGGAGCTTGAAGTGAAAAACAAAACAACACAACATCTGCCCAATATGATAGAGCAATGAAGATATGTTTTCCACATGACCCCAGGCACACACAATCTCGCTGTACATCCACCTACCGCAACGCAAAGCATCTTGGGTGATGTTCAGTCACATGCCAATCCAACACATCAACAGCATCTGAATAAAGTATGTCCTGTGCATTGGGAAACACAACAGTAACAAACATATGTCATGTTCTACAAGAGTATCACACACTGCACCTTCCTGTCCACAACTCTCATACCCCACAACATCACCTAATGTCTGACTGCTCCCTATCACAATGTATAGATCTCTCACATGTGAGAGGCAGCACAGAGTTGTATGAGACAATCTTCTGGTGTCCATTAGCAATCTTTTCCCCATCGTACCTCTGTGTTGTTGTACAGAAAGATCAACAGACATGTCAGCAAACACCATGTTTGCACCTCATCACAAAGTACAGACGAGTCACACAGATCCACTATATTGGCAACAATGCCCCCTATCTTTGTGTAGGGGTGTGTCAATGTTGAATGCTAAGTCGCTTACAATTCTGGAAACACATATGGAATATGCACGAGTGTCTCATGTATGCAGGGACCAAATACATATCCTGGTGTGTAGATGTCATACCTTGAATCATAGTGACAGCTATTTGCTGCTGATCTCCACAGATAGCTGTCAATGTGTGCATCATGTCATTAAAACACCAATGCCATGTATGTTTGTACACAAAGCATGATGGCTGCATGCCATCACACTGTGTGTCATTGAGAATGTCCATGCATGGATAGCCTATATGTGTACCTCAGAGAAACAACTCTCACATATGTCTGGTTTTCTTTGCCAACATAATCCTCCCCTTCCCTGTCTGACTATCTATGCAATCTATCTAATGTGGACTGTACTATCCTACACTACTCACATACCCAGCCTGTAGCTGAGGCAAGATGGCATATGTTGCGAATTTATCAGCAAGATATGCCATGTACTCCCTGAGAATTCTGCACAACCATACGCCACCAACACATTCTTTGCTCATCCTGCCCACTGTAACGCACCCCTTGCTGATATGGGGTAGGTTATCCTCTGTATCTGTGTACATATGTAGCACTGTACGTAAGGTCAATTCGCCAACATGTAAATGTGGCCATACTACCTCTCTGGCTGGACAATGCTCAGATCACCATCCTATAACATGTCCATGTCATGGTTTTCTGGTGCAGTATACATTCAGAGACACTGTAGGGTGACATTACCACCCTTCACATATATTCCCTAATATCCGCAGAAACTACTACTAAGCATCTGTCTTGTGATATGTATGTCCTGATACGGCCATAATAACAAAGCAACACATAGCCAGCTGACAGGAGTTTAAGAACAAAATGTACACACCAAAGGTGAAACATATAAATTCAAACCACTGGACTAATGTCCCCAAACGTGGACTGCTCTCACACTGTGAACATCTCACCATATGGCTAACACTGTTCTCCACCCATATCATCACAAAACATCATTTGTGTTCAAAAACAACAGGTGCTAACACAGGCAGCCACTAACTGTAAATCTAACCTTAAAAATCACACACAGTCGTATGAGCAACCACCCACATCATCTGGCACCAAATGCTGTTTTGTACTGGCCACATTGTTTGTGCCACACACATGCCTATATGTGAGTTGTGAATTATCACTGAAATACTAATGTGGTGTCGCATACAAATGATATCCTGACATAAACTGTAACTGCTGTAAGCAGAACACACATAGGATGGAAAAGCCGTGTGGGTAGGTAATACGCACATGAGAAGATCTCTCCAATCAACCTCCGTCTGACTGCTGTGCCCTCCTGTGTGTCACCACTGGCACGTACAGGGGGGCACATTGGATCTTGCTCCAGATCCTCATTAATCTCTGCAGGGATATCGTGCCTGAGAGCAATGTTGTGCAGGATGCAACAGGCTATGATTATCTCTGCAACAGTCTTTGGCTTATATTGTAAGGCCCCGCCTGACCTATCCAGACACCTGAAGCGACTTTTCAACACGCCAAAGGTACGCTCGATGACTGAGCGGCTGGAGGCATGGGCCTCATTGTACCTCCGCTCTGCACGTGTCCGTGGCTGACGTACAGGGGTCAGCAGCCAGGGGCGACACCCATATCCTGCATCACCTTGGAAATAAAAAAAATGTGGGTGTCAATATTCAACATAACTGACATATGTTAAGATGTAGTAACCCTACCCAAAACAAATTCTGACAGAAACATATCACTGAACAATTAATGAGCTCTCCCGAAAAAACATATGCAGTTAGAAAAGGACCACATAGCCTAGAAAGTCAGTACACTCATGGTAAATACTCCAACAGTTCCATCTATAGTGTAACATATTGTGTGTGTGTGTGCGCGACATGGGTATTGTAATGCATTTACTGTCCACATTGGCACCACTGCCAATGACAGACTATAGTAACGATTCACTTGTCACATTTTCATATTGTATGTCTGAACAGTAACCTAGGTAAAATATGCTGCCATGAGAGGTTGCCAAAAAACCAGAACATGTATGCCATGGAGGCTTGGAAAAATGTAAACCATATCACCTATATGCATCCTGTCCTGTACGGGCAACATATCTAGATTTCATATTCTGTTTCCTTTTGCTGGATATTGCTAAACGGAAATTGTTTAAATACCAATCCTGTGCACTGTGTCTATCCTGGGAACATCCCACTGAAGGTGGGGTCTGCAAACCTGCACACTGTACTACTCATGTCTTAACCTCACAGAGATACACATCGGTACATTACCTTCATGTGTAGCTGTAAACAATACAACTCTGTATGCACACACTTAGACCACAGCTTTAGCCATCCCCTTTCCATTATGTTAAAGTACATGAGGATCACTGGCCAATATGTGGCTAAATCATGATCATCTACAGTAGGCCAAGGTACTGCAGCAACTATATTTCGTTACACCCCTGCTGTGACATAGGCAAAATGCGTGACCATACATATCCACACGAGTGCTGCTAGCTGGAAAGGGCAAAAGCATACATAAGATATTCCCAAACACCCCCTCATATTATATACTGGCTCCTGGGTAGCAAAAACAGTGCAGAGTGAGTGTGTGAACCCAACACACACATGAGAAGGGTTACCTGTATGGATGAGCAATTATCCCAAGGTTAAATGACATACAAGCATTAGTTGGCAATGACCCATCATGATACGTGCATTTGAGGGCCAACCTCCCCCCCCTCAGAATGTGTGCAGTTAATATTACCACACACTATGAGTGATTGTGCAACAGCCTAGCCACATGCACAGGGGTGTTGTCACCTGCACACCATGTGAATGTCAGGATCATATAATGTTAGGAGTCTGATGGTCTATGTTTGTTTGTAGTTGCTGTCTGTGTACGTCTATACCCCTGTAATAATCTAAACATACAACAGTCCTCTAACTAACATTGGTCATATGTTGATTTAAGTTTATGGGTTTAAACGAGTTTGCTAGATATGTGAGTAAACATAAAGAAAGTTACAAAGACATACATACATTACGACACCTCACATACTCACCCAGCAAAATACAGTCCCCATAACGTCCGCCTTCAAATTGTGTGAAGATTGCCGAGTGATGCAGGATATAGGAGTCATGGGTGGACCCTGGAAACCTAGGGACCACATTCAGAATATGCAGATTAGCATCACATGCAACCTGAACATTCAGGGAATGGTAGTGTTTGCGGTTGCGAAACGCCACCTCCCTGTCTCTAGGCGGGACCAGGGCAACATGTGTGCAATCAATAGCTCCCATCACGTGTGGTATCCCTGCTAATGTCTCAAAGGCCTGGTTCAGGGTCCCCCATTGTTGCCTAGTGTGGGGAATGGCTATGTAATTCCCCACCCGGCTGACCATGGCACGCAGTACTTGGTGGAGACATCGTGAGAAGGATGGCCGGCTCATGCCACCCACTGCAGCCACAGATGACTGGAAACAGCCAGAGGCAAAAAAATGTAAAGCAGCAAGGAGCTTGACTAAACCTGGTATTGCATGGGACCGATCAGTCAGGGGCTCGAGGTCAGGTCTTAAATCCTCATAAAGCTCCCTAATAGCCCTTGTGCTCAGTCGGTACAGGGAGATGACCTGGTCCTCACGCATGCCCTGGAGCTGTGCCCTGGGCCTGTAGAGGCGTGGCTGCCGAGCCTGCACCTCGGCACGCCTTCTGCGCCGTGAACGCACAGCACATGGCTGGACCACCTCCACAGCTGCAGGTCTGAGTTGCTGCGGGACTACACCCATGCCCTGTGCTTCAGCCCCGTGGACACCATCTCCCCTGTCCGGCAACCGCAGCATCTGCCCACCACTCAGGACACATGCATAAGCATAAATTGCTGCCATAAACTCCTCCCGTCCCACTACCGTAACACACTCTAACAACCACACAAACTCTAACAAACACACAAACCACACTATACAGTATCCAAAAGTAAAAACAACACCTGACAATACACACACAACACAATATAATAACCAACACAAACACCAATACAATCCTCTAGTACAACTGTTTAGACTTTCGTTCTTCTTCACACCAACCACACTCCTCCTGCTCTTCGCCTACAACCCTCAACGTGGGTAATGTTGTGATGTTAATATATGGTATTATGGGGTGTGTGGTTTGCGCACAATGCGCATGCGCAGTTGATCGCATGTGATGCCTGTCGGTGGCGTGCGTGCGTGACTCTATGCATGGGCGTCGATCAGTGCGTGGCCACACGTGTATGTGCGCCGGCGTGAACATGCGCACAAAGCACAGACACCCCTGCGGTACTCGTTGTAGTGCGCATGCGTACAGCGACACATGCGCAGTACTGTGTCACAGGGCGCATGTGCGTTTGTCCGCATACGGCCACCCATGCGTTGGCGAGCACGCGCCCAACGCACGAGCGCCACGCCCGCCCAATTGCGCATGTGCAATGAAAGACACGTGGCAAAACACTATAAATAGGCCTGCACACGTGCATCATGTTGAGGGTTGATAAAGGAGTTAGAGAGAGAGGGTGTCATAGATAAAGTCTGAAACAGAGACAGTGGTGGGACTACTGCACAGGAAAGAAGCACAGTGAGGGATAACAAAAACTATACTTAGAGAGGCTGTGGTGGGAGTAGTCCAGAGGAAGGAGGTAGAGAGTCTGTCCAGGGAGTAGGGCAGCGGAGAGAGGCAGAGAAAGATAGACAGGAGCAGAGTAGATTCCTCACTTTGTGCTAATATAATTTTTACGTTCCCTTTGTTATTGTGTCCTTTACTGTGTCCTGTACTGTAACATTTTGTAAGTCATTATTGCATGCTGTGTTTTGTTTTGTTTTGTTTAAGTGAGTGCTGTTGTGTTGAAAGGAGCATTTAAAACATACAGAGATGGAGAGAGAGAGGGAGAGAGACGGTGAGGGTGAGGGTGAGGGTGTGGAGGATGTGGGACAACCTGTGGTGGGTGATACACCGACGCTACAGACGTCACACCCTAGGGAGGGACATGCAGGACCATCTGTTGGGCCACAGCCTGCACAATATGTCCAAACTGGGAAGAGAAAAAGGGTACCTGTGCCTGGTACACAGCGAAAAAGAGCTGTACGCTTCAGTGATAGAGAGAACTATATCCTACTTTCGCATGTAATTGAAAACTATGACCTCTTATTTGGCAGGCTCAGCAGTCGCACAACAGTGGCCACCAGAATGGCAGTATGGGAGGAGGTGCGTAATGCAATGTTAGAGGCAGGGGGCCCCACAAGGGATGTTGAAAGCCTCAAAAAGAGGTACTCTGATATTAAAAGAGGGGTGCGCCAGCACATGGCGGCTGAAAGACAACATGCGCTTGGCACAGGTGGTGGGGGCCCTTTTATCCCATCACTCACACCATTGGAACAAGAGCTGGCAACACGGTTGGGCCACATCTATCTCCGTGGACTGCCAGAGGCCCTCGACATGGCACATCCTGACGCAGGTATGTATAGTAATTGCCAGGTATAAATTCATGTTCACAATGTCCCTTCAGTACACATCATTCAGCTGCACACACACTCCCATATCTGTGACCCAATCCACACCATGTTTAAAAATTGGTGTCACATGTGTGTGTTATGGCCATGCACAAACTGTGTTGTTGCCATGTCCTGTCACAACATTACATATGTGTCCCTCGAAAACAGCAACCTCCCCATCTTCTTCCAAAACCCCACACAACAATTCCTATCCAACCTCCACATCTGTGATTGCAAAGCACCATATGATTTTGTGGCACACTAATCAGGTAACGTGTGTGTGACATACTATTTGGACAGTGCTACATGTGCTTCTCAGTGGCCCACAGGTGCTGGCTACATGGGATCCACGGCACAATGGGTCACAGCCAAACATATCCAACAATGAGCATATAGTATGTCTAAAGACAATATTTCCTATGCATAATTAAACATAAACAGTCAATGTATGGCCAAAACAAGTGTAAGGGTGTTGTATTCTCACACATGTGTGGACATATGTTGCACAGATAGGGGATGGAATGTGATGGGGGACACATGTGGCATGGCACTCAAAAAATACACATGGAATAAATGCAACATGTGCATGGCCACACGACACACATGTGCCCCAGAAACAGCTGAATGACGTCGACAAACATGTATGGGAGGGTGTCATGGGTCGGGTATGCAGCACACACGCACATACCCACCCCATCATCTCTGTGGTGTCTGTGCCACACATATATAGATATGATTATGTTGAAACATATGTGTTTTCTTTGTTATTGTTCAATATGCAGGTGACTACAGTAAAATGGGAGAGGAAGAGGAGGAGGAGGAGGAGGAGGTGGAGGAAGAGGGTGACTTTGACATCACAGTGCCAATGAGTGTGTTGGAGGATGAACCTGCTGTCTCAGGGGGCAGCACAAGTGCTGTTGATGAGCCCATAGAGCCACCTGTACCCAGTATATCACCACTAGGGGCAGCATCAAGGGAGAACATCCAAGGACCCAAGCAGCAAGTATACACCGATAGCCCTGACCCTCAGATGATGATGGCGGAGTTAAGGTCCCATGGCGCATCTGCACGTCGCGATGCTGAAGGTGGGTGACAAACGACAGTCATAATTTCAAAATAAACACCAATAGTCACTAGTTGGTGTTTGTGTGGTGAATGTTGCAACATAACCACCACATATATCACATGTATGGCTCATGTTGTTGGGATATTGTTTCTTGAAAGAACGGTGTGGGGTATAATATATGGTGTTATTATGTCGCAAAACAGAATCACCGAAGGTCAGTTGACACCCACAGATGCAGGCCTAAGAGGAATGTTGTATAAGGGCCACCATGTTGTTGTCATGAGAAAGATCAACACTTGCCCTTGCAACAGTCTACCTCATTGCAGACACCCAGATGTCTGGTAAACCACAGGATGACAACTAAATGATAGTTAAAGAAACAAAAATACCATATATAAAGCAATGCAACCCTCCTCTGTGATGTAACAGCACAAAGACCTCATTCCCCACAGTCTGCATCTGCAGGTGTCAAATTACATAGCATATGGAGAGAGGTGTGAAAATATGTCAAGTCAACCATAGATAAGGATCTACAGAGGGGTCTCAAACGTACAGAATGAACCTGTTGGCTTGTTTGGAGAGAACATTCCTCAATTTCCCCTGTACATAAAGACATAACATAGACTGTAATCCAGACAGAAAAGGAAAACACCATGTCCCCTTACTGTACGGCCAACAATCCATCAACAGATTGCATAGGCTGTGAGCATGTGTGTTCCAGTTAAATTGTGGGCCTATGTCCCCATACCGTGTGATGGTCCCCATTATCATAAGTGTCATACCTGCAATATGTGTTGTATGCAACCATACAGTAATGAGTATGAAGCATGTCTATTTCTCAACAAATGGTTACAGAAGGACTAAAACCGTGAACAATTACTGTGCTGCAAACAAAACCTAAACACATATGACTAACTACAACAAAAGCTTGCCATGTTGAGACCATATCATACACCACGTATCCACACAACATTACCAGAATTGGCACATCACCCTACCCCTCCTTTCCGAATGCAAACATTAGAGCATTACACAAAGACCTCACATAACATACTGGTGGATGATAGCAATTGTCAAGGTCAATGAGAAATAACATAAACTGAAGACCTCATCTCCTTTACAAAATAACCAGATACATCATCATAGAGCAAACAACCAAAGAAAAACATAACCTAGTCGAAAAGTGTTATTGGAGCCACAAAAGGCAACTAGGGAATTTGACACAACACTGTATAGGTTCTAATATTAGTACACTGGCCAGTGGGTAGATAGAAATATCTGACCAATCAGTACAGTGATACATACATTATCCCTTACAGCAAGGTAAAAAATAAACATATTGAAGCTCAGCCTGTAAGGATCCATATGCTATGTCAAATGAGAAAGCGGAAAACATATGTTGTCTAGTTGTTGTGACTGTTTTCCATGTCCTAATTGCTGCATCCACATTCACAATGCCTGTTCAAGAGTTCTGCTCACTCACCATAGTCTGATGTTTATGTGTTCAAAAAGCTCTATTGTACTGTTTTATCCACTCTACATTGTCACATTTGCTTTAACATAACCATTTTTCCTTGTAGTAGGTCTCTGACATCCCACACTATCAATGACGTTTTCAGCATGCCAATGTCTATCCTCAACTACACTCACATAAGCAGCTATGTTCATAAGTCTATAAATAAATAAATAAGGTATCACCCACTCCCACAAAACACGTAAATGCTTCACGGGATTAACGTCTGTCAGCACCATCACATTCTAGTCATTCCCCAACATCAGCTCACGTACATTTTGTACACCACCAAGCATACAAATCAGTTTAGTCCTTGCACCAGGCAATTCCAAGGACCAGCACATACGGATAATGTGTACATCCCCACATCCAGCCCTTATACTGACAATGTAACCCATCAGACCATACATTGTCATGTCATAAAACAATCATTAGGTCAGGCCAAACCTGATTTGCCGTCACACAGTCTGACACAAAAATAAGGCATCCCATGAGGCTACATCCAGTACAAACATCTCATGGAGACTAGCAAATACCATAAACACATAACACACAGTTCCTGTCATAACATGCCCCAACAGCTCATGTGCATCTCTATGCCACATACTGCAAAGCCCTGGACCCATACATGACCCGTCATCCCACACCTCATAACTGTTGTCAATCAGCTATTGTCGGTTGAAGGTGTCCGCCCCCCCCCAAATGCCCCCTTACCCCCTACACACTCACTAAAAACACATATACTGCCCTAACCCAAAAAAACCCACAGCCCTACGCACTTAACGTCATGACCAGAACCCCACCATTGTCTATGTGATGTGTTGAACAAATCCACTGCTGTATTGTGATGTTGTTGTAGCTGTAGCAGAAAGGAGTGTCTGAGGGGGGTGGGAGGAACAAAAGTCCCCTGCCTGCTGGTCCCCTCTGCAGAGCCACACATCATGGACAGGGAACATTGTCTGCATTGTGTCTCCCTTAAGGCAGCGTGCCTACTGACACGCTAGCCATCACACCCCTGTGTCCAAAGAAGCCAAGACCACAGTTACCAAAAGCACATGTGGCCTAAACACCAACAGAACGTAGACACTATCCCTTTACAGATGATAAAATACTTGCACACATTATAGGCAAACAGGGGCGACCTAGACAACACTCCATTCTGTCCTTGCTGGTGCAGCAACGGCATTAGCCAGATTCACAAATCCTTTTCAGACGGGTGCTGAAATCCGCAATGTTACTTACGTGCAAACCCCTGGAAGAGCATGACCAGTGCAAATGCACACGTGATCAAAGGTGTGGTTGGACCTGTATTGGATTGACACACGTAAGCACATAGCTGAGCAAACTACCTATGTGTGTTTCCTATACAATACACAACCCCCCGTTCAAACCCCTGATGGATATTGAAATCAGACATATAACCCGCCAACTCAGGCTATCACTGTCCATCACCAGTCAGTACCAGCAGATGTGCTTCCCTCAACATACCCCGTCACTATTTTCCTGGTTGTTGCCAACCACTGATGGCCTCCTATGTTGCTTCCCTTGCTCTGTCTGAACCCTACAGATCATTTCCAAAGTGTACCAGATATGATCCCCAAGCCCTCATAAGTGGTACACAAGGTGCACATGAAACTCTCACGTGTCACACACGCGCCAGCAGTGCACATGTGCAGGTAAGGTGTGACATTCCTGTGCTGTCATTCCATACCACTGAGTTCATAACACATCACCCATTACCTGTACATATTGAGAATATGTGTCTGAAGGTGGCTGTACCTGTGCAGACATTTCCAAACACTCCTCGGTTCAACAATGCTTCTGGCCATCTGAGGTGTTTATGGCTGCTGCATGCTGCACCTGACCTAAATAATGGATATGAGATGACTGTCCTTGCCCAATTCTGTTGCCACGTCAGTAGTATGTGGGTGTGTATGCAGAAGCTATTTTATGACTGTTGTGTTGGCCTCCCACATCTTCTTCCTGTATAGTGTTCTCTGTGTTTCTATTAGTTGTAGTACAGTGAGATATATGTGTTATACCCCTAACCATGTTCCCATATGACTCAGCACTATCACATTAGCATTAGTGTGGGATGTGTATGACATGTTGCTTTATGAAGGTGTTTTAGTGGAGAGGTATTTCATTGACCACCCTGTGTCCCATTCACAGCCAATCGACGTGCTCTGGAGCGGATTCGCTGTGCTGTGGAGCAGAACACCAGGGATGTTGTGCTGAGCTCCGGACATTACATGAGGGGGTCGTAGCCATGCCACTAACTCGCATGTGTGAGGCCCTTGAGGGCATACGTGATGTTCTGATCCGAGCTGCACCTGCACCACCAATGTATCCGGAGGAGGATATAGCCTTGCCAGGGAGAGGGGCCCGACGTGGCAGGCGTGGCCGACCACGCCGTCAGTAACCTATGATAATATAGAAATGTACAGCAAGAAAGCAAAGGTTTCTCTTTGTTGCACTGTTCATTTTTAGCAACTATGTACATAGTTTTTTCTGTTATTGCGGCTTGGTTTGGGTTATATGTGAAAGAAGACATATGTGATTAGTATGTTGTGTTTGTGTTATGTAATTGGCTTGGGGGGATCTTTGAAATGTATTACACACATGTTTGTAACAATAGTTTTATATGAGAGAATAGCTGTGATAATAAACAGCTGTCCAAAAATAGATACACTGTTTCTTTCCAAAGAGTGTCCATTTGGTCCCATGTGTATCTCTGAGAGGGGGGTGGGAGGACCATAGGATCTGCAACCATGTCCACTGCATAAGCTACTTTGCCACACACATATACTATTTCCATGATCCACACATATGTAATGTTTCACTAGCACAATATGTCACCACAGCCTCTGAGCTGCAGCGGCACAGTGTGCACAGACATCCAGGTTAGAACATGGGTGTGGAACCGTGATACTGTGGAGCCGCAGACCAGTCAGGTTCTGAGCATATCCCTAATGTATATGCTGGCGATATATATCAGCATTACAATTATCATGACCACCTTACTGGTTTGTGGCCCTCCAAGACTGGATTTTGAGAGCGCTGCCTTACACCTCTGTCATGTCCGATTATTTTGGGCTAGGTGCAGATGTCACAGACATCGGATGGTTATCTGGAATGCGTAACATTGCTCCTTGTTTCTCACCAGCAGTAAAGGGTGGTGGCAACGGCAATATGTTGTTGGTGGTGAGAGGTGAGGGGGAATATGACACACTCTAGGTAACATGTTTGATGTCTTGGACATCTGCGCCTTGCCCACTCACATTCCAAAATGGCAGAGGTGTAATCCAGGTCTCTCAAAAGCGAGCCCTGGAGGGCCGAAAAATCAGTCACGCTGACAGGATATCTCCAATTCATATATATCTCTGCCACACTCATTAGGAATATTTCCAAAACCTGACTGCCCTGCGGCTCTACAGAACCACGGTTCACCACCCTTGATGTGGACACAGGGGTACTGTGTTATAAATGGCCTGTTTACGTTCCATAAACATCACCGTCTGGAACCCGTCATACACGACACATTGGTGGCATATGTGTGACCCGTGCCCTCACCTATATTAGTGGTCACATGCACCCCAACCCACCACAGGGATGCATGTTACAGAGGCAGACATTTGTGTGCTGCATATTTTGCCGGCTCATATATGTGAGAACATGTGGGTCATGTATATCCATCCCTGTGGCATGTACATCTGTGGGGCAGCCACTACATTGTAACATGTAATGCAGCACCCTGCTATCACACACCTACACACATGATTTTCCCGACACACTGCATGTGGTGCCAATTGAGGTATCACACGCATGTTTACCCGTCAGGAATGTATGTGGCTGCACACATATGACATGCTGGCATCTATAGTCATATGCTACGTGAGACACGTGACCATTACAGGGTTCTGAACAAATACTTTAATATGTACAAACAAAAATAAAACTATATACATATTTAGGGTAGGGGGAAAATGCCATCACCCACCCACCCCAAAAAAAACCACCCCACCCCCCCCACACACACCCCCCAAAAACACACACCCCCACACTAACCCCGAACTCCCACATGACCCCACCCTCCCTCAGCCTGCCCCGTGATGGCGGACAGGGCAGCACAGGGCACATGTGTGGACGTCACAGGCACCATCAATGATGCCTGTGACGCCCTTCAGGGGGTGGCTGCCGACATGGCAGATGCTCAATGTCAGCAACCACCCTCTCCATGGCTCCCGCCATCCATTCCTGCAGGTGCACCAACCGGTGCACCCGCTGCTCCAGTGCATCCAGAGCCTCACACAGATGTACAACACATCTGCCACCACACACACACATTGTTCCTGGTGTTTGTGTGGTGGCATCTGCATGCACTGTGTGTGGGGCCCTGGATGTTGGAGCCACCTGCCCTTGATGGCGGGAGCCAACAGTGCCCTGTGCTGCACTGTCCTCTATGTCACTCTCCCAGGCACCCTGCGGCCACTCTTGCCCCCCTGACTCCTCCCCAACACCCCCCACCACCTCCCCCCCACCCACATCACCTGCGCCCTCACCCCCCCTTGTGACCCTGGCACCCACACCTTCCATCCCAGCATCCCCCATGACCCCCTCCGCTGTGTCTTCCTCAGGACCCTCTGCCTCCTCCCCACTGGTGTCCAGGACTACCACCTCCACGGCAGCGCGGGAGGTGGGCCTTCGGAGGGCATAGGCAGAGGTACAGGGGTCTTCGTTACTGTCATCACCATCTGTGGAAGATGACAGTCATCAGCACACGTAGATGTGTGTGACACATCACATGTACCCATGCAGGTACCATGCACACTGATGGGCCACTGTGACCTCTGATGGTGGGCAGCCACATCATCAATACACACCATCACCATGTGATGATTCTGCATTCCTCATGCGCTGAAGGTATGCGCCATGGTGCAGGCGTAGCTCCCTCCCTTTCTTTCTCAGATCCTCGACCTGTGTGTGTGAGAAAATATGGGTGGGAGCATGAGTGAGCACATACGTCTGGTGGGTGGGCAACATAAACATACAACAGTGTGTCCTGGGTCTCGACACTTCAGCTCCACTGATGTGTGTTTCATGTATAGCATAGTTCAACACCTGTCACAGGGGATCTTCATGGGCACAAGGAATGTTTTATCACATGTGGACAACACCATTACCAACTGAGCCTATTCACTAATGTTGCTCATCGTCACATATGTCAGTCTCTGGAGCCATGCCATGGTGCTTGTGTGATGCTACTAGCTGTCCAAAATTTGAATCTCTTCATGTGTATGTTTAGCACACCAGGAGCGGCAGAAGGTATACATTGGAGCAGTTGCAGAATGCGACAGAACCCAAGGGGGAGAGGGATGTTTGTTAAACACATGTTGCCTTTGTCATTGACAGTCAAGCACAAGTTACAGCAACCGGTGTTGCAGTTTGGATGATCTGTGTTTCAACGTAGCTTGTGCCTGCCACATGGTCACATGGCACATTGTGATCAATGGCCACAGTCCTCTGTTCAAACAACACTGATGATGTCTGTGTATGAGTAGTGGCCCACGCCAGGTGGCCACAGCATGGAGCAGGTTTAATGCAACAGGATGAGGCATGTCTTAAATCATGGGGTTCCATAGTAGTTTTGGGGTCTTGCCACTCACACTGGCCTTCTATGTTTCAAACGTCCACCTCAATGGCAATGCCATTGACAGTACACCTCTCATGATGGGTATTTTCCTTTGTGAGCCATAACCATTTGGTTTAGGTTACATGAGATGCACGGGTGTGAAAGAGTATGGCCTTGCAACACGTCTTTGTGCTAGGCCATGTTGGTGGGGAAGAGGTTACTCAGGTTGGCTCATGTGTCCTGCATGCCACTCTTGGCTGATATCCCCCTGCCCATACATTTCAACATATTTTGTGATAGCCATCACCTATGTCGAGAGCCACAATGGTTGTCAGTGACAGAGACAATACCTGCACATGCAACAAATATGTTCTGGAAGCAAGGGGGCCTTCCCCATGGTTGATGTGCCATCAGAAACCAATCTGACACCGGGGGTGGTCTTACAAGGTGTGTTTTAATTTCCGAAAGACGTTTCATTGTGTTGGTGCAATGTACCTTGGGGAATATTTCATTTCTAGGATATTTGCAGGACTGCAGAGAAACAAAATGACAGTGGCACAGGGGGATCCGTACTATACACTTATTTAAGCAAGGCCAGGTACAATGACCCACTTAATCTGTGGGAAGCCATTACGTGGGCCAAGTTTTTTTGGAAAGGAAACCTAACCATACACAGGTGCTGTGGATTGATTACAATACCTTTCCTATACAACATTGTAGACTGTTTGCATACACGCTCTGTCGGTACTAATGACACCCACATGTATGGAGAACATCCTGCTGGTGCTGTGCCATTTGTGTTCCCATTGAGACCTGCATACATAGTTGCATATGTGGACATGTTTGCAGTGACACCTATCTGCAGTGTGACTGCCAGCCTACAACGCATCAAGACAATACCCTGGGGCCCCCTTGCATGACGTTGCATGACAATGCCACATTGAGAATGACTATGATGGTGTCCTTGATAACCCCGGTAACCCTGTTTTGGTCTTGCTAGACATTTGTTTTGAAGTCACCTACACTTGTCCTGGACAAAAGTCACAATTGCAACATCATATTCTACCAAACGTCACTGATATGTCCCTACAAGGAACATTGTATGGGTGTCCATATTCACCTTGCCAGGGCCCACTCCCATGACATTTGGGTTTATGCACTTCCCAGGATAACAATGTTTCACATGGGGTACGTGCAAGCTGTGTAGGGACTACTTATAACACTGTTTTTGGAAAGAAGACTGTGCGTGACAGACGTAGTAATGACCCAGTCTGGGCTATATCTTTTAGAAATGTCACTATGACTAAGACCTGTATGATGACAGCAGGTGTATTTTGAAAAACCATGGACAGACAACATACCAACACACTACGCAATTTCCACCTGGCTCATGTGGCTGCTTGTGTTCTGTGGTGTCCAACCACAAGAGGTGACTGTAGCTTTCCTACAACATCAGTTCTGTTCACCTGCTCCAAGGTAATGGCTTTGTAGGAGGTGTGAGGATGGGTACCCTAACTATGCATGACGTGAGGGAATATGGCTCTGTTACAGCCTTTGGGAATCATCTTTGGCTAGGTCATGGAGATGTTGTACCTATACACACATCAACATGTGCACATAGCTTTCATCGTGATAGATCACAGAAATATGTGATGAGATAGTGACCTCACTGACTAGTGTGAGAGGTGCAACTTTACTGTCATAAACTAACACAACATGTGACTGCCATACCCACCTATTCAATGTGGCCTACGGACCCCATGGCGGTTGCGTGTTGTGCCACACATCATCAGCTGCATACCCCACATTGCAGTTGGAATAAAAGACAAGGGAACCTTACCAAGGGTCATTGGGACGCCTGGCGATAGGGAGAATTTATTGAACTGGTTAGTCACACACAACCATATCAACAGGGTGTGTGATAGACCACTGGGTGGTGGCCTCACTTACTCCTGGGGAAATGGATGATCTATTAAACTCTTTATTCACACACGACCCATATCAATCCCCATGGTGCGTGATAGCCGAGTGGGGTGGATCCTCACTTAACTCCTGGGGAAAGGATGTTCTATTAAACTCTTTATTCACACAGACCCTAATCACCAGGGTGCGTGATAGCCGAGTGCTGTGCTGGCTCACTTAACTCCTGGGAAATGGATGATCTATTAAACTCTTTATTCACACATCGAACCATGCTCACCAGGGTGCGTGTGATAGCCGAGTGTGGTGGCCTCACTTAACTCCTGGGGAAATGGATGATGATTATTAAACTCTTTATTCACACACACAACCATATGAACCAGGGTGCATGATAGCCGACTGTGATGGCCTCCCGTAACTCCTGGGGAAAGGGAGCTCTATTACACTCTTTATGCACACACAACGCATATCAATCCAGGATGGGTGAAAGGCCACGGGTGGCCTTTCAGGACTCCTGGAAATAGGGAAGATGTAATGACCTGTTTCAGCACACAAAAAACATTATCTTACCAGGATACATGAAAGGCCACTGTGATGCCTTTCAGGACTCCTGGAATTAGGGAAGATGTTTTGGACTAGTTCAGCACAAACAACCATATCTCCAGATACATGAAAGGCCACTGGGATGGCCTTTCAGTACTCTTGGAATTAAAGGGAGAGATGTTTTGGACTAGTTCAGCACCAACAACCATATCCTCCAGGATACATGAAAGGCACCACTGTGATGGCCTTTTCAGGACTCCTGGAATTAGGGAAGATGTTTTGAACTAGTTCAGGAACACAAACAACCATATCTCCAGGATACATGAAAGGCCCTGTGATGGCCTTTCAGGACTCCTGGAATTAGGGAAGAGTTTTGAACTAGTTCAGCACAAACAACCATATCTCCAGGATACATGAAAGGGCACTGGGATGGCCTTTCAGGACTCCTGGAATTAGGGAAGATTTTTGAACTAGTTCAGCACAAACAACCAGATCTCCAGGATACATGAAAGGCCACTGGGATGGCCTTTCAGGACTAATGGAAATAGGGAAGATGTAATGACCTGTTTCAGCACAAAAAACCATATCTCCAGGATACATGGACGGCCACTGTGATGGTCTTACAGCACCCCTGGGGATAGGGATACTGTTTTGTACTGTGACAGCACAAAGACCATTATCACCATGATGACAGATGAGCCGTTGTGATGGCCTCTCTAGTCCCCTGGTGATAGGGTGTATGTATTACATTGCTTGAGCACACACAACCGTATCTCCAGGGTGACTGATAGCCCACTGTGATGAGCTCTCAGGACCGCTGGGGATAGGGGGGCATATTGAACAACATTGGCAAAAACAACCAGATCACCTGGGTGATTGACATACCATTAATGCTTTGCTTCACATACCCTTTCTGTGGATGGAAAGGTTATTTGCTGCAGCTACACATTTCACCAAATTCCTATGATGTTATTTGTATCTAATTAAGCTGATTCTATGGGTTTGCTTTATTACAGTATGTGTTGGCACGTGCACAGCAGCAACTGCCAGGTAATAGGGCTAGCATCATGACCTGTGTGACCATATCCATCACCACCTGGGTACAGGTCACACCTGTCACATCTTATACAAGACAATCATGGGATGTATGTTCAGCTGCAGCACATTACTGACACACAATACCTGACCCCAACAGCATGAAGATCTGCAATGCACACAGGCTCTAGATATACATGTCTATTTCTAATGACCTGTCTCCATCCACTTACCTCCCTTGGGAATTCAGCTTCTCTATTAAATCTTCCTTTGTAGCCGTCCCAGGCCCTGCGGACCTTTCTGCTGTCCCTGTACCTGTTTTGCCCGGGAAGAGCTTATCCTGCCTTGTGGCAATCAGGCGAGACAGGATGCGGAGCTCAGGAGTGAATGCAGGCTTTCTGGTTCTGGTCGCCATTTTGAGATATATCACCTGATTGCACGCAGCGTCATTGACGCGCATGCGCCCCGCAATGCCACACATTTCCAATGTTTTACGTGCAACTGCGCCCCGCAAATGGTGCAGTTTAGCGACGTATGACGCTCCAACTGTGCCCCGAAAATGTCTCACTTTGGCAACGTAACACGTCTCATTGCGCTCCGCATCTGATGCCTTTGTTATAGATTTGTTGTGCCACAGCGTCCCGCAACTGCGCAATTTTTAAACATATGACGTTCAACTGCGCCCCGCACATTGTTTTGCGGAACGATGGTGCGCACATGCGCAACACAACTGAAATATACAGTGCTGTGTGTGTCTTATTTAAAAAACATAAATACTGTATTTCATGACCTTATGGTGTTGACACATTTGGGACTTGAACTTATCATCACTTCCACACTGGTTCTTAGGCATATGTTTGATGTGATGTGCTACGCCTTTAACATTGCACTGACTGGCCACTACAACTGCTACTTCAACATGGTGTTTTGATGGGAGACCCTCAAATTGGCCTATCAGAGCACCCTGGTGATATGGGGAAATGTGTCGCAATAGATGATGTTCACTACTCCATCTCAATGCAGCCCATAAATTAATGTATGTGATGGCATTGGGGGGGGGGGGGTTGCAATCTGCACATTGGCCTACATACCACATTAGGTTGCATAGCAACAGCATATTTGAGCTTATTGAGATTGGCATACTGCGCATGGACATGCAGGTAGATGTGAGGTTGATGTGCTGACATACAGACCTGAGTGGCTGGGGTGTGCACCACATTCACTGTCATAACCTACCTATGTTAACAGAACGTCGTGTTTTCCTTCACACCGTCAGCCTAATCTATATGACTTGCTGGCACATTACTATCTACTATCAACAGTGGTTTGTGTGGCCTTTGTTGTCTTGGATTTGTTTTTTGAACAAAACACCACTGTGACAATGCAATAACCTAGGTGTGGCACATCAGGTACCCTATGCGTCACTCCAGATAAGGACAATATGAGGTGCAAGTGTCCACACAACAGCACCTTCCTAATGTTCAAAATAAACGTAACCTTATAGGAGGAACGTTGGGGAATGCTTCATGCTACAGCATTGTGAGGGTGTTGTTGGTGGCACCACAAAAATGGACATTACAAAGGGAAGAGGCCTCGAGAGACTGCCATATATTGATTAGCCCACTGTGAGAATCAGAGGCAAGTTACTTAATGATACGTCTACACGGTTGTGGCCGTTCACCAGGTGAGGCGAGATCGCCACCATTAGCGCTGTGTATGAGAGCACACTCCTCCTTGAAGAACCCTAGGCCATTCGATGCTGATCAGTATAAGCCCTAATTAATATGCATGAGATCTATAGGCATTACAGAGGCTACCCTGGCCAACCCTCACAGATTTGTGGCCCTACCAGGGCGTTATTTTTTAGACCCCTGTCCTTATACACCTCTGTCATTTAGGTGTGGTGAGGGTACAAAGTGCAAGATGTCAGAGGACATGAAAAGCATATATACACACTGTGACATACTTTGGACTCCAATTACTCATGACCACCATGCCAAGTTGTCTAATCAATTCAAGATGATTGGTGGGGGGTGAGAGGCAGAGAAGCATAGTTTACACAGTTTATGTGAAACTTTTTGAATGTCTTGCACATCAGGCCACCTTGCCCACTTACAAACGTTAGATGACAGAGATGTTTGGCAGGGGTTGTTGATGGGCAGCCCGGGAGGGCCACACACCTACTCCGTTTGTCGAAAGACATCTGTAATGCATAATATATCTCATGCATCTTCATTTGTCTACTAACATAATAACACAAACGTCATTGCTTATAGACCCTTTCACGGAGGACTGATCAGAACCACTGCCATAGCGGCTAACCATCCCCTGGGGCCTGGCTACAGACTTTGACGTATGGGCCAACACAGGACCTGTTTTTGCTTTCTTTACCAAGATAGACTTCAAAAAACCCACAACAATACCCATGATGTCCACTGCACATGTAAATACAGACAGTCTACAAATACAATAAGCCAATAATTGGTTCTTATGCATCCACAGAAACACCTACGCTTATGAAAACATGATTCAATGAGCGTGTAGGTTAATGACACAGAGTTAGTCTTGGGACATTCCACAATGTGCGGCTCCTGTGCTCAACCTGAATGTGAGGATGTGGGTGGAAACCAGACCATGACCACAGCGACCCTGTCTCAAATAAGATAGCCTATGGTGTGCAGTCCACATCAGTCACATTGTCTGATGAGCTAGGCCACTTGGTAGATGCACATGCACATACACATACACTTATGGGCATCCTGTTATATTCCCGGTGATGTTTTAGACCCTTAAACAATTTGCTGCAACCACATCAGTCATTTATCCTCTGATGTGGGTGGCCATTGCCACCGCCACATTAGTTATTGTGTTTGAGGAGGGGAGGGGAGGGGGAGGGGGAGAAGTGGCTCCTTAGACAGACGGATTATGTGACCACACACCCCAAACGTAACAATGCAAACTCATCACTGCAATGGTGATGCTGGTGGGAAGTGATAAACCTCTGTCCACGTCCAGAATAGGCAAAATACAGCATACAGCGTGGGCGCATGCAATTTATGTGAAACATACACTAAGGTTGACAGCAGACATGCATGGCATCAAGGCCTGGACATGCTCAGACCGACCACACCACTATCTGACATTGTCCAGCAGCTAAACACAAGATAAGATGCAGCTGC
>CM066034.1:108805877-109236544 GCA_033557465.1 Ichthyophis bannanicus | reverse complement strand
CGTCTGATGTCATCATCCTGCCCTATAACAGTCTGGGCTGAACCGCGGGACGCGGTCGCGGCCGCGTCTTTGGGCGCGACCGAAGGGGCGTGACCAAAGGGGCAGGTCACGCCCCTTTGGAGCCCCTTCGGAGACTTTCGGAGAGTTTTGGAGGGGTTTGAGGTGAGGATTTAATATTCTTCAATGGGGAAACATCGCAAGAAGAGCCTTCCAGGTGTATCGACCGTGAAGGCCCCCAAAAGCGAGGGCCCTATGGATAAACACCTAGTCAGGCGAACCCTGGAAAGGTGGGAGTATGGAGTCGTCTGTTGCTGTGAGTACATCCTCGTTGTCCACCTCTTCTCCGATTGGGGGAGTTACCCTACCCCACTTGCCACAGAATCTCGGCGGGATTGTATACGGAGGTGAGAAGGGAGTTTTCCCTCAGGCCTCCGACCTGGTGTCTGGTTTAGTTTTGGGGGATACTATTTCCACTGTTAAAATATTGCCATTACCTAAAGTTGTTCAGGTACCTTCAGTCAAGGGGGGATTGGAATTATCCTTGACCCCTCCTTCGGATATATCACTTAAAGATATTTGGACTGTTGTGACTCGGACTGAAGTAAGTTTGACTGGAACTTTGGGGCAAATTGAAGAGTTCACAAAAGATGCTGTGGCCAAGTTTATTGACTATGATGAGCAATTAGGTGTGGTTGGGGAACGCCTGGGCAATTAGAAACTAAAGTTAATACTGTTAGAGCTGTTTCTGTAGCCTCTGTAACGGATAGCTTGTATGTTCGTAGACAGTTGGAAAATTTTGAGAATTCAATGAGGTCGAAGAACTTGCGGTGTTTAAATTTTCCTTTCACGCATTATTTATCTCCACTTATCCTCTTTTATAAATATTTGAAAGAGGTGTTACTTTTTGAGCAACCTGAAATATTTAAAATTGCTAATATTTATTATATACCTAAATTTAAAAAACAGATGTCTAGTGAGAGAGATGATGCTGTAGGTGCTCAGGCGGCCTCTCCCCCTAGTTTAGAACTTTCTGATTTTTTGGAATCCTCCTCGGATAATATAACCGCTTGTGCTACTCTGGTGGTTACTTTTTATTCCGAGATGGATAAGAATTCTGTTATGAAAACGTATTTCTCTAAGAAACATGTTACTTTTTGTGGTTCTAGGGTCATTCTTTTCCCGGATGTCTCGAAATCAACCCAGATGCGCCGGAAGGCTTTTCTGGCATTGAAGGACCGTACACTTGCATTGGGAGCTACTTTTTTCCTTAAGTTCCCATGCAAGTGTATTGTTGGACATGCTGGGAAAAGTTATGGTTTTATGGAATCTGACCAGTTATTGGCCTATCTTAAAGCCCAGGCCTCCCCGTCTGAGGTGACAATTTATTATTTAGGGATTTTGCAATGATTTACCATACCCTTCCTTTCCCTGGAAAATTGTTTTTCCTCTATTGTTTTTCATTTGACATGGCCTCGGCGAATCTCCTTCTCTCCCATGAATTTGGACTTGTAGTTACAGATATGTGTTAGGTTGGGCCCTCTGGGTCTTATGTTTTTCTTTTGTTTTTTTTCTGATATTACCTGTATTGTTCTTTAATGTACAATTTAAAAATGCTTAATAAAAAAAAAAAAAAAAAGGTTAGGCCACTCCTTCATGGTATGTCTGTACTTTTGCCGCTTAGCATTAGCCACGCAGTAGCTCAATGGTCACCCAGTTACCCAGTTATCTCTAGGTGGCTGCCTCCGTTCCTGCCCACCAAAATGCCAATGGGGTGGTTACAGAGGTGGCACCCAGGAATAATCAGCAGCACTGACCATGTTAGTGCCACTGGATATCCCTAGTGAATTACAATTAACATGGCTAAAAAAAAAAATAAGTGCCTTTGGAGTCAGTCCTGACTCCTGGCCGACCCACGAAGCTCCCTTGGTTTTCTTGGCAATGTCACTGGAAGTAGATTGCCAAGGCCTTTCTTCTGAGGCCAATGGAGGGCTAAGTGACTTGCCCAAGGTGTGCTAGTGGGAAATTGAACCATCCTGGGGTGATGTTTGGTTACCAAGCCAGTGTTCTAACCAACGTAGGACTACGTCCCCCCTCCCACTCATGGCAAACAGGTCTGCTAACCCTAGGGCACTTGTAGATCATGTTGAATATCGCCCCCCAAAATGTTTTAGCCAAGTTAGCAGACCTGCAAACTGGCTAAAAACACATATTTCATTTGATATTCAGCAGGCAACTATCAGGAATAGTGTCGTCTGAATATGACCAGGAGACTGCCATAACAAATATGGCCAGTTAAAACCGGAAAGCCAGTCTGGTCGGGAATGGTATCGTGGAGCTGGGTTGGTTGCCGGTGGCGCTATTTTTATTTTTAATGTTATTTAACTTTTCTTCTATACCCGCGCTATCCAATATTCAGGTGCGGTTGTACAATCTCAAACACAAAATCCTATACCATGCAGTCGGACCCACATAGTATTTACAGTGAACAGGGCATTAACCTACTATGGATATAACTTGGGTAACTTTCTACAGTTTATTTACATTTGATGCCCTATTACTTGTAATCTGCTGCAGTCTATTCCGAAGCTGGGCAGGTTGGGCTGGCTAACCGTTATAAATAACCCAGGCTAATTACTCAAACCAGCTAACCAGAAAGTGTACAACTGGTTAAAGTTAGGTCATCTCAATAGGTATCCTAACTTTAAACTTGTTTGTTACCACTACCCAGTTAGTGGCTGAAGCCTGTGTGATGACTCCCCATTACATGTTCTCCTTTTTCTCAAGGCGAATATCTCAAGCACAATTAAGAATGCATCAATGCTGGGCCAATACTTTCTGATGCTGATCGTGTACATCATACAATCAGCACCAGGAAGTGCTGGCTCCATGACCATGCATATAGAATGTGCTCACTGTGCCAATCTTAAGACGAAGGAGGAGGAAGAACAGTGGGGAGCAGGCCAGGAAATCTTTTTTTTTTGGGTGGACCCAAGGCTGAATTTCCAAGCAGGGCTGACTCAAAAGTATCATGCCACCCTTGGCAGAAGCCGTGGCATGCAACCCCCCAGCCTCCCCCATGTCTCCAGGCTGAGCCGCACTGCTGATGATTCTGTTGGCGGGAGTCGGGAAGGAAGGCAGGTCGGCGGCAGCTAGAAGGCCAGGGCTTCAGCACATACATGGCTTGCTACTTCTGACCCCTCCGACACAACTTTGGCGGGAGCGGTGGGAGTCAAGAAGAACCAGGCCAGGTGTGCCAAAGCACGTGGGCCTGTTGCTGCTGCTGTTGCGCCAACCCTGCTGCCAGAATCAGCGTGACTGTAGCAGAGGAATGGCTTAGCTCAGCACGAAGGATAGCAAGAACATGTGTGTCGTGTTGCCCATGGAGGTCTGCCACCCTAGAGTGATCGCCTAGGATACCCTAGTGAATGGGATGGCCCGGTTGGCAAGGGTACATAGTTCCCTTCCAATGGTCACTGATTGGCCTTCCTGCCCTAACACCTGATCCCTAAATGTATGTCTAGGAGGAGAATTAGATCCCTGAATTACCAATAAGAACTTATTCTGCTTGGCTGTCATACGTTGAGACGGTCAAGGGCTGTTAAATAATCAATTCCATTGCAGAGCCCAGTGTTACAAAAGCAAGTGACAGTTTTGCTGTGGTGGTAGATGAAATTTCTATTTGGATTTCATAGTAATCCCTAGATGAGCTACATTCAGGTAAAGGAGGTAGTTTCCTGTCCCCAGCATGCTTACAATCTGAACTTGCGGTTAAGAAGGGTTTCAGCCACTTGCCAAAGATTACAAGAAGCAGTAGTAGAATTTGAATCCTAGCTTCCCTGTTTCTCAGCCTGCTGCTCTAAGCAATAGGGCTACTCCTCCATGGTGCAAATATTGGGTTGCATAAATATCACACCGTTCAGGAGTTTAGTTCATATCAATAACATTTTTTGAATAAAAAACATTGAAGCTAACCAGCCAGGCAGCAGATATTCTATTAACATTATTTAAGGGTGCCACAGAGAAAGGCAAAAGGGTATGGGATCTGTTACAAAATCCATATCAGTGTAATACGCCTTGATATAATGAAAGGCGGGGTTATATAAGAAATGTTAAATAAATAACTTAAATATCAGATGAGCCTGAAGAATCTAAATATGGATAAGGTAGTTAGGGTCACCTTAGTAAAGGCTTCAGTAATAAGGTCTGCAGGTACCAGATACGGAGGGGGAATATGACCTTGCAGCAAAGTTACTGATGCGGTTATCTCGTTCCATAAACAAATCATAGCGTAAGTGAACAAACTGGATTGAATGAAAGATGATCGTCATGGACTATTCCTTTAAGCACAGTTAATTCCGCTGTATTCTGGTTAATCAACTTAGAATGAAGATTGGCTACAGTTACAAGTACTATGCATGGTCTTGCCATGGGCAATTAATTGGGGACCATGTTGTGAATAGTTTTGGGTTTTGTTATTTTTTCATTCAGCTTTTAACTCTTGAATATTGCTCTAGAGTTTAATTACAAGATACTGCATTCACTACAGACATGTGGGACACAAACAGTGAGTGAGAGCAAGTAATAATGTACCAAACAGCAAATCCGACAAATCAGCTTTAGGTCTAAGGTGTTATTACTATATAGGTTGGATCATAACCTTACTCCAACCGGCTTCAAAAATATTGTGTACATCAGCAAATCTGGCATAGTTCCATGTGTGGGCTTTTAACCACATGCTTGTGTGTTAGGTGTGAATGGATCCGAAATATTGAAGTGTTTCTGCTGTAAAACATATTGTGGAACAAGTGACAACAAAGAACTTTCTGTGTGACTAGGGAAGGGAAAGGGAATAAAAGGGGACTGTATGCTCAGGTCTGCTTAGACTTAGGTCTGTTTTATATGTCTGCTGTTAAATATGACTGCAACCCTTTCTAGAATTCACAACAGAAGGTATGGATGGCACAGAAGACATGAAGAAGGACAATGATTTTATTGTTGACAATACAACAACAAAAAATTTTTTTTAGCTGAACTTCATTGGCTAGCCAAATTTACTCCCGAACTCAAATATAAAAGTTCTTGTCACTACATTTAAAACTTATAAAAAGAACTTGCCACACCATCTGCACTAACATACACGGAGTAACATTGAACATTGAATAAACGAGTCTCAAAGGAGCAGAAAAATAAGAATACTTTTCAACAATACCAAAGATTTACAAAAGCCAGGGAAAAAAAACCAAATAGAGAGAAGCTCCTTCTCCCCCCCCCACTCTGCTCCAAATACTCTGGAACAATTTACCTGGACAACATTTGCCTACTGTATGAATAAAAGAATATTTAAAAAAAAATTATAAACCTCACGTTTAGGTACATTCCTACCTCTCATTCCATATACGATTCTCCCAAAACAGCCTGCATAGTACTCAAAACGGAGCTACAGGCTTAACATTTATTTTGTAATATTATCTACCCTATTTTCAAAAAATAAATGGCATAATTACACTAATTTAAAACCATACTACAACCTCATTTACATGATGGATTAATAATTTAACTAGACAATGGTATCATATGTGTCTAATATGTTATAATTGTAATGTTACCAATTTTCATTGTAAATTTATAATTATCTGTTCTAATGTAAAATGTCCCTGGTATATCTCATACCAATTAGCCTACTGTTACATGTAAACCGCACTCTGAAACCAGGGAACGAGCGGTATATAAACTAAACTGTTAAATAAATAAAATAAATAAATAAATAAATATGTGGGATATAGGAGAGTATATGCTCGCCATAAGAGAGTATAGGGCGGCCTATTACCCCCTCCGACACCAATCTGGGAAAAAACATATTTTGTACACGGAGCGTGCAAGGATTTGGGCCCAGCAATACAGGACCAGTCTAGGAATTCAAAGAATTCAAACTAATGAGGCACAAATATTCTTGCCCTGAAGGTTTCAAATTAGTGTCAGGGAAAATGGAAAAAATACAGGAAGGGGCAGAGGTTCACAAGTCATGCATAAGCTAAGCAGGACCTGATAAGCAGATCCAGATGTATAAACATAAAGAGGGTCCTGGGGGAAAGAGCTTTGCAGGAAGAGTGCAATAAAACACCTAAGAATTTTATTGCTGGAATTTGCTGATGTGAAACTTATTTAGAATTTGAAGCAAGAGAGGTATATATATAAGACAGCAATTTTAGACGGTCTTGGGGGCAGTTCTTTTCTCCCCTTGCAGAGGAGGAAGGCTGCCCCGCTGTACCTCAGACAGGTAGAACACTTGCTATTTGCATCTATAACCATTTGTTTGCTGTGCCAAATAAAGAGTGTTCTTTGTAGGCTGAGCTAACTCTTGTCTGAACTGTTTATTGGTAATAGTAATTCTGTAGGTGGAACCGGCCCCCTAACAATTGGCAACCCCCAAACAGGGACTTGAGGGGCCCTAGAGGGACCCAGGGACCCGAGCCAATAGGCTCTCTAAATTACTTTTTATCCAAATTGTCCAAAGATACCTCTGGCTGACGTGATCGATCAGTCAGGGATGAGAATTCACATTGTCCGCCCCAAATTATATACAGTGGATGAGGATTCACTTGGGGGTTATAGGACTCCGAGGGCTTGGCGTTAACGTCGGACGAGAGAGAAAAGGATATAGTTCCAGTTATGACGAACGCGAGGTTTGGATTTCCCTAGGAAGGGACTCCCAGTGGGGTGAGATATATGGTGTTTCCTGGTCTACAAACAAGAATGGAAAGATTTAACCCAGGTTTGATTGGTGGGGTGAGTGTGAGTACTAGATTTAAGCATATTATGCATTATGTATTTTTTATTGTAATTAATATTGTGGTTGTGTAGAAAAATGTTCAGAGTGTCTTTTGTATTTAGTTGTCAACATTAGGGAAAAGATGAGGAAAGGAAGTTTGCCCTGACAATTAGGTCTTTTATATCTCCAGGATTCTTGATTGGTGTATGCGTGTGGGTTTGGATGAAGCGTAAGGATTGTGCTTCTCTGTGTGAGTCCTGGATATAAGTAACGTCTCACTCTGTAACATAAAGAGGTTTGAATTTTCCATCTGTCAAAAGCGAAAAGTTAACCCACCCTCTGTAAATACAGAGGGGTTCTGACCCTGTTCCAAAACAGTGTGAAAACAAACAAGTCGATAACTGCAGGGAAAGGGAAGAAAGTTGGAAAATGTTAGAAAAAGAAATTATGTTTGCTTTTATTTTATTCCACAATATCTATTGTGCTGTAAGACGCACCCCAGTCTCTGGCGAGGGTTAAATACAAACACATTGACCCAGAGTCCCTGGAACGCAAGTGACAGGCGGTTGGTTGGTTTGTTTATTTGTCTCTCTATTTCTTCCAAGCCTTTCCTGGGTCTTCTTTAGAACATTGAAAACAACAACAAATCTCCCAGGGTTGCGGTAGCAATTGGTGTGCTGAGGGACAGCTGGTTCTTTTTCCTCGCTGTCTGTATGAGTTTGTATTGTAACATGGAATGGATTTTCTGGAGTTAATGGATTGGGATCGGAATGTTATTGTACACTGAAAAATGAGAAATCTTAGAAGCAGACCGCACAGATAATGACAGTGTTTATTCGGAACTGCCAGCTTATTGTGTGCAGGTGATCTGACTGGAAGAAAAAAACAAGGAAAAAAATAGTTTTATAGTTACAAGTACAGGCCTGAAAAATTTCAAATTGTTTGTTTTTCCCTTGTGAATATTTGTGTGCAGTAAATAAGTCTAATCCACATGTGTAAGTTTTATTTTTTTAGGTTTGGGGGCTCTGAGTGTCTCCTGGTTTAAGAAAAATGTGGAGGTCTGCGGTTTTTTCTGTGTGTGAAGGAGATTAAAATAGCTTATGCCCTAGGTCTGTTAGAATGTTTGTGATGATAAAAGTGTTGACAAAGGGCAGTTGTAGCACAATGGACAAACAAATTCCTATGACCGGTGTTACTTTTTGAGAAGCATTATTTTTGAAATTCTATGTAATGACATTCATATATATTTTGATCCTTTCTTGTTTTATGTCCTGAGTCAGTCCTTTGTGAGCTGAAATGTCTCTGTTTACAGTAAAATACTGTTTGTCTTTTTCATTGCTGGCGGTTGCTCCATGAAACAATTCTGTATGTTTCTTTGACCTCCAAAGTAGAGGTTAAGAAGGCCCTGACAGGGACAATGGGGTCACTCCTGAGCCAGTAGTTACAGCTCACCCCCCCCGATTGAAACTTGGAAATGATTTAAATCCTGAGTGAATGTTATTGTTCATAAAATTAACAAAAAAGAAAGAGAAGAGCTGAAACTATATCTGTTTAAACTTGCTGTGTTGAAGATAACATCACATTTGGATGTCAGAGTGTTTGCATTCCAGGGATATCCCCCAGCCTTTTTCATTGTCAAAAGTATCAGTTTCATGAAAAATGCTCAGGATAATTACTTTGCCTTGTTAAGCTCTGTAACTGATGACTGATGAACAGGGCAGTGGACTACACAGATCTTCCCAGTTTTGTTGTGGTTTCATGGAGGTTCCCCCCCAAAAAAAAGAGCGAATATTTGGTGGAAGGTTGTTTGTGAGTGGCTTATTACGGAATCCTTGTGAACACGGCAGTTTCAAGATCAGTCCCAATTATTTTTTAAGTTTTCTGACAGCACTCTCACTGAGCACAGTGTCATGCGATGGATTCTCGTCCGGGTAGAGCTGAGAGATATGTGGCTGTCATGTTAAAAGCCATACTTTGTCCTATTGGGACTGCCGTCCCCTATAAGATGGTACAGAATAGTAGTTTTATATTGTAGGGAACTTTACTCAGATTGTTTAAGACAGTTGCTATTTTGAATGAGCACATATGTACCATTTTGAACCATACCAATTAAGTTGGTTGAAAAAAGGGACGCTGTTTACTCACGCTGTTATGCTTATTAAGAAGAATCCAAATTGATATTTTCTACCAATCATTTGTTCACCACCAATACTAAGTTTTTAACAATTGCTTGATGTTCTTAGCAACCTTGCCAAAAACAAAAAAGGTTACATTAGTTATGGTATAAAACATGAAAAGGACCTATGTATGTAGTTGGTTAGAATGATGCCAATGCGGAAGAAATGTTATTAAGGTATGAAGTGGGATATAAGAGGAGGGGACTCTGAGGGACAATTAAAACTGATGGAAGGGTAAATTTACAGTGACATATATGCCTAATGAATCTGTAAACAAATTTTATTCAACTATGCTGTCTCCAGAATCTTCAGTTCAGGAAATCATCTAAGCCCCAACCACATACTCAACAATGGGAAATAGGACACTTGGAGACAGGCTAGGTGCATTTTTGCACATGATATGCCTTTAGAACACCCAACACTGGGCCATGTGGTACTTACAGATTGCTTTTGTCTCATCTTTGACTTTGTATGTCCTGGACAGGCATGCATGTGGTAAAAAGAGGGGGATGATTTGATTGACAAATTTTCACAAATATTGGGTTTGTAATTCTGAAAACTTTGCCAACTTGCAGAATTACCATGTGTGCAACTTGTCTGAATCTGTAAACACTTGTAAAGATCAGTCAAGGGGCATAGTTAGAAGTATTTTTTTTTTTTCCTACCAAGCACAAATGAATCTCCAGTGATGGAGAGACAAGAGGTTTATCAAACTGAGGAGGACACAGTTCGACACCATATGGAGATAGTTATGATCTTAAGTAAATGTGGATGAAAATTATGTTCCATCCGATCGCATTGCCATTATTCTCATTGTGAAGATCTATCTAGGAATATTTTGTCTTTTTCATTTAATATTGGTTGCTGCTCTTCTGAAGTGGGCCCTGGGAGCCATGTCAACCTATTGCACTCCAGAGACTCCAACAGATGGAAACTGGGCCATAATCCCCCCAGATGGAATCAGACACTATCCAAGACTCCGAACTAAAAACCCAACACTTTAAAACTTCAGAGACAGGTGAAGTGCACTACGCTAAGTCCTGAAAAACTGATGAGAAGCAGGCCCAAATTATCTGACAAAATAATGCTACTATTAGGACTGACATTTCGAGGGAAAAAATCTACAAGCCATTTGGGCTTCCAGCAATTGTCAATACCCACACCAGCTCAAGTTTTGCTGGGTGGACATTTTACAAAGCTTTCTTACAATCCACTTTGTTTGAATATCTTTGGAGTGTCGCTGTTTCCATATTAGTGTGCACGCTGTAATGGTCTTCCATTCTCTTAGAATGTTGACTGCTGGTTTTGTTTTCCGGGACGCGGAGGAGGCCTACCAGCTTTCTTTTATAAATCTATTTAAGTATTGCTGTTTTTGGTATTCTTGCCTGCTGTAATTTTTTCTCTTGTTATTTCGGATGCTTGAAAGAAAAGGAAAATGGGACAAATGCACAAGCCACCTAATACCTCATGTATGTTGTTTTCTCGAGAACAGTACCAGAAGATGCCCCTTACTGACCCCTCTCCGTCTCAAATGGTTGTTATCCATGACCCCTTAGGTGGGATTACTTGTTGCTTTCTCCTCCACATGAAAAAAAAAAGAGAAAAAGAAAAAGTGGGGAATGAAGGGGAACAATTGGAAAATAAAAGGGACTGTATGCATCCAGGTCTGCTTAGACTTAGGTTGTGGTTTATATGTCTGCTTTATATGACTGTCCACCCTTTCTAGAATCACACACAGGATATGGATGGCACAGAAGACAAAGAAAGGGAAGACAATATATGTGGGCTATAGGAGAGAGTATATGTCGCCATAAGAGAGTATATGCGGCCTATTATAACTATCTCGGGAAAAAACCATTATTTTGTACAGGATGTGTGCAAGGCTTGGGCCCAGCAATACAGGCCCAGCTAGGAATTCAAAGAATTCAAACTAATTGAAGCACAAATATATCTTGCCCTGAAGGTTTCAATTAGTGCAGAGATGGCAAGAAAAATTACAGGAAGGGGCGAAGAGGAAGTCACAAGTAATCATAGATAAGCAGACGCTTGATAAGACAGATCCAGATGTATAAACATAAGAGGGTACTGGGAAAGAGCTTTGCAGGAAGCGTGCAAACACCATAAGAATTTATGCTGAATTTGCGATGGAAAACTATTTAGAATTTGAAGCAAGGAGAAAGGGATTATATACGATAAGCCAGCAATAGTTTAGAGGGGTCTTTGGGGCAGTTTCTTTTCTCCCCTTTGCAGAGAGGAAGGCTGCCCCGCTGTCCCGCAGAGACAGGTACTTGCTATCTGCATCTATAAACCATTTGTTTGCTGTGCCCAAATACAAAAGAGTTTCTTTTTAGTGAGCAACTATTGTCTGAACGGTTTATTGGTAATTAGTAATTTTGTAGGTGGACACTGGCCCCCTTAGCACTATTTCCAGATTGTGTGATTAGGATATCCAGGTGTGATCTTGTAGGATGGACAACCAGAATGAGTGACCAGGTCCTCAATCAATTTGGCAATTTCAGATTTTGCTGTCAGCAAAATCAGAAAGAGGTCCTTCAAAGTTTTGAGTTCTCCATCTGTAAAAACACAAAACAAACAGGCTATTCTGTTCTAGGTTAGTAGTTGCTTATTCCTAACAGTAAAAAATGGAATTATTTAGTAAATCCGGATCCTTATGCCAAATTTCTACATCTTGTAAAGGTTTTTCCAAGAATGTTTTCTCGTCTCCTTCTTATAAGTGTACTTTAACTTATAAGCTAATGTTAAAATCAAAAAATATGATTAACAGAAAAGACTTTTTAAAAATCACTTGGGCCAAGAGGCTGTCCTCTGTGTGGCTCCAAAAATTCCATAGTTCACTAAATATACATATGCTTGTTGGTCAATAATGAGACAGGGGGGGGGGACTGAGCATGGATAAAGTGTTAAATTAAGACCTCTTACAAAGAACAATCAGAAACAGAAGCTAAAGTTTCTTACTTCACTTCAAACTAGGTACAAAATGAAGTCAAACCACTTCAGGAGGTTTGCCAGCTCTAGGAAATTACATGTGAATACAGGTGTAAATGAGTACTTACAGATCCAAAACTGTGCACCTTTGTAGAAAGCTGTAAAGGAAATAGTCACAAACAGAAAATGAGTTAGACTGAACCCTTGTCAGTATAACTACCCCTGTCTCTGTAAAGCCTTTCTCTGAGGCTGAGAGACTAGTAAACTTGGACATTCCATATGGGATAAAGTTCCTCAGTGCATGGAATGAGAATCACACTTGTACTCCATCTTAAGAGTACTTAAAAATTCACTGTGGTCCAACCGTAACCACAAATTGAACCCTTGATGTCAGTTTCCTATAGGAACTAAACAAAACCTTTTATTTTATGTGGTCAGGTAACCTCAGAAATGTACATTCTTTCTCTAGAGTTTTTACATCTCTGTATACAATCCCTTGGGAATGTTCTTAAAACAATTAAGATAAAACAATGTTGTTTTATTTTACAAATAAAGTTTTCTCAGAAACCTATGAACAAAGAAGAAAAAAAGTCATAATAAGTTAAATCATAAACATTTTTACATAAGTGGCAGTAGTGGAACATGATGAGTGTCAAAAGATCCCACACTGAAAGGAACTGAAATTAAATTCAGACTATTACATTCTTGACTGCAAGATTTCTCAGCAGAAAAGAGGGGTTTCATCAGTACATTTAAGCCCTACATGCACAGGACATTTCCTAGTCTGTTTCAAGCATGTTTTAATTTCTTTCGGGTATGGAAAAGTAATTTATAATTCCTGTTGGTATGGAAAAATGCCTTTGTTGGCAGTGAGCCAAGAAGAAAAGTTTTAAACTTTGGCTTTTGATCTCAGTCAGGAATGGATTATGGTACACATTCCAGATTTTCCTGATGCACAGAGAACAATGGCTCTGTGTTCATATTAACAGGCAATGAAACATTGTGCTTTAACTCAAATCAGAGTTCAGCAGAAGCTGGACTGTTTCAGGAGCTAAGCATTGAGGTTGCACCTGCCACCTCTTGCAAGGGCTCAGGTCCCAACTCTTCTTTGTTGACTGGAGCAGGGCTAGAAAGACACTGCTTTTCTGCTCCCTGAAAATTCTGCACTCCCAGGGTCAGTGAAGAGAATTTATGGCTCTCTGCTTCAAAGTCTGTAGCAGTGGGAGATGAAAGGGGCTCTTTCTCGCAGCTAACCTGTTTCAAGGATACCCTATACAGAGTTCCCATTATCTGTTCTTTCTAAAGGCAGGAAGGAGTTAAAATCAGGTTCTGGCTGATTTATGGGATTCAAAGAAGCAGTTTCAGTGTTAGTGAATTGCTGCTTTACTGGCTGTGACTCAGATAAGGAACTGATAGGGTTTTACTGTGTTTCTGCATCTACTACATACTGCATATGCTTTTGAAGGAAGACTTGTATCTGACCCAAGGATTCTAATTCATCCCTAAGTTGTTGAATCTTTTCTTTTAATAGTTCCCTTTGTTCTGTTTAAAGAATCACACTCACACACAACTGCTTTGTTCCATTCAAGCAGGCAAATAATTTGTTCCTGCAGGAGCCATCCATGCTGCAAAAGCTTCCTCTGTTCAGTGACTACAGGAAACACCTTTCCAGCAGTTTGCAAAATGTCCCTCATTTGATATTTTGCCTCAGTCATTTGTGACAAAAGCTGTAATCTTTCAGATTGCACAGGCAAGAAATTTGGCAGTCACCATCATCTATCTGTATCTGAGCACTGTGTAAATCATTAAGACATTGCTCCGATAATGCTTGTATATGTTGTAAGTACTCCAGTAATTTATTTTTAAGTACATGTATTATGGCAGTATGCCCATTCGAGAGTCCTGTAGAGATCTCTTGATCTATGGCAAGTATACAGGTCCACATAGAGGAGCGCATGCTCTCAGGAATCATTTTTTGCACAGCAAAGCTATCTCTGTCAGCCATAGCCATCATAGTCATAAATCAGACAGTCTTAAAAGGAAACTCAGGGCTAGCTCATTCAGAGTTCTGTGAAATATGGCTCATTCAGAACTGCCTATCCCAAAGGACGAGGCCCCAAATCTGTGAGGGGTGGCTCCCCTTGGAATTACTCATCCTGAACAAACCCCCAAATCTGTGAGGATTATTGTCAGCAGCATATTCACATATTGAATATTTATATATGTGAAGGGGTAATTGCTACATCCCTCTTTTCCCAAGATTCTATAGGACTATCTGGGAATTGAACCACATGAATTAAAGGAACAAATCCTGTGTTTATATAAATTAGACTTTATTGCTGATAGAAAAATAATGCTGATATAGAATAAATTAGTTTTCTGAAGTAGATAGTTATGTAGCCCTATGATTACAATTACCAAGATAATAATAAATCACTGCTTTAGTAACCAACATCATTGATTTGCTCTGCACTCAGATGTACAGAAAATTAGCTGTCTGGCTAGGCTAGGCCCACACCCCTGGGAGAATTGCCAGAAGAACAACCGTGACTGGGTCTGAAACGTCATCTCAGGAAAGGCACAAAGTCCAAAGAATGGCAGCGATCCAACACAGGCTGCAGACAGTCCGGGCAAGCTTCATGATAATACAGAGCTTCAGGTCTATGGGAGAGATTCCCTCCTTCCCGAGGTTAGTCCTTGTCCTTGCACACTATCTGACTTTCCAGCTGGATACAGGCAGGCAGTAGGGCTAGAGACTGCAGAAAGCAAACCGTCAGTGTCAGGGAGCCAAGTTAAAATTCCCAAAAAGTGTTCAAAAAGTAAAGTGTCCACATCCCTCTGTGTCCAGCGTTTAATTATTTGTCCGGACTTCCTCATCACTGCACAGTGATTGGCTGGTCTCAGATACTGTATGTCATCTTCAGTGAATCATGTAACAGTTGTCAGGTGAGCCTTCTCCAAACAAAGGTCCATGGTGAGAAAAGATGCTGGTATGCAGGTTCATACTGTCACCAGCAGTGGCCCAACTAGGTATAGATGGCTAGGTACACTGCTGGGCCTGACCCTTCCAGGTAAGAAATTGTAGTTGCGACGGAGTGTCAGGTTGAAAACAGGCTTTATTCCCCTCCCGGGGTTTCAGGATTTTCAAAGTAATACACAGTATGAAATTAAGAGGCAGCCATACTTCTGGCAAACAAAAATGGTGAAATGAAAACAGCTTCTTGCTTGTACAAAATCAGTAACAAAACAGGAACCAGGTGAAATAAATGCTGACAGTTTTTCTCTGTATTCTTCTAGCTTTGTGCACGACACCTTTATGCTTAGCTAGCGTAGAGAACTCTCATTAGTTATGACCAGAGAGCAGTCCATGTCCTCCTCATAAGGCATATAACTATCTGTACACATGGGTTTCTTCAACTGTATTATCTTGTGGACAGAGAGTTTGAAATGTTCTTAACTCAGTTTTCAGAACCTTCGTCAGAACTCTCTCTATGATATGGCAAGTACTTATCAGAGAGCTCATAGAACTGCCCTGCTCTGTTCCTAACAGGTTTCTGCAGTTTTCTTGTAAGGCTTTACAAACATGGCAATCATCTTCTTCACTCATACAAATGTCCTGACTTACGTTTCTTTCCTTTTCCCAAGGCTGTAAGTACTTCTGGTGGTTCTGCCTTTCAGATAAGCAGGGAACCTTATCAGCTGCTCTCCTTTCCCTCCACGGCACTCTGTGTCTAGGAAATTCTTCCTGCGTCACAGGTGAGGATTTCCTCTAGTTAATCCCTCTGTTTTGTAACAGCTTTCTGTCCCTCCTTGAATCCTTCCTGGGCTTTCTGTTCCACGGCTCACACACAACAGAATCAGCTGGAGAATATCCTGACCTTCTGTTTGAAACTTTCAAGTTGTCTTCTACTTGCCAAGTCTCCCAGTCATTCTCAGCTTCTGAGCATTCACCAAACAAATCACCGTCAGGATCAGAATCCACATCCAAACCATGAGAATCCAATTCTAACTCTGTTTGCCTAACATGCTTTTTATTCAGGTTTAGGGGCGTTCTCCTGCTCATGTGCACACTGTTCTGCTGAGTGCTAGGGGAGTGTTGGTTCTCTGGGCGTGCTCTCAGACCTCGTGTCTCAGCCTGCCTTTGTTGCCTATAGCAACCTGGAAGCTTTTTCTCTCCCTGCCTGTCAGCAATTGTGCTGAACTCTGCATCTCTCTGTGTCTTACAGGTATAAGGTAGAACTTCGGTGTGACAATACGTTGTTGCAAATGCTAGAACCATTAGGATGAGAACGGGCCTCAGCATCGAGTTCCCTTGCACATAGTCATAAACAATAACTCTGCTGTACAGTACATAACTTTGCAGAATTGCTTGATCGGCAGGTTTAATGCTTGCACAGTAGAAAAAGAGTTTCATCTTGTAACAGGAAGCCATACTGCATGGTTCAGGCTTTAGTTTCTGAGCATGCCCCAGTGGTAGTAGCCCTATAGATACCTTAGGGAAGAAAAGAGAAAGGGGGATATGATAGTGGCTACAGCAGTAGGCTGGGAACCAGGAAAGCCATCTTTATATCCCATCAATGCTCCTCATGACTTGGCAAGTCATTTAACTTTCCATTACTTCAGGTACAAAATTTGATTATAAACCCGGCAGGCAGGACAGGCCCAAGAGTTTCTGATGCCCCAGGCAGAAGCCTCAGCAATGCTGCCCCCCCCCCCCCCATGCTGCCCTCCTGCCCCATGCTATATCGCACTGCTGCTGATTCTGGCATCAGGGTATCAAGAGCAGTGGCAGGACATGTGCTTAGGCACACACGGCATGTTGCTTCTCACCACCCTCAGACACAGCTTCACAAGGTCAGAAGTGGCAGGCCATGTGTGCTGAAGCAAATGGCTGCTGCTCCACTGCCACCAAGTCTAACTGCCCCTTCCAATCCTGCAGCTGGGATCAGTGGTAGTGGGGAATAGTGGCATGACTCAACATGGGAGGGAGGGCAGCTCAGTGAGGGGGGTGGTAGGCCATGTGTGCCGAAGCACATTGCCTGCTACAGGTACCTTGCCACCTACAGAGATCCGCTGCCCTAGGTTGCTGCCTAGCCCACCTAGTGGATGGGCCAGTCCTGCCTGAAGGGATAGGCAAACATCTAGGGCCTGATTATATCCTCGATGTCCCGGCCCTCTGTGCACCTGATCGGAAACTGGACACACAGATGGGATTCTGATCCTGCGGGGCCTGTCTAGCCCTGCGGGATCAGAATCGCATCCAGGTCAGCATGTGCAGTCCAGGACCCCGATCCCAGTCAGCCTGCACATACAGGCCTAACCAAGCTAACTCAGTGAAGGCTCCCGAATGGAGCCGCAGCGCCATGGCACCCGGTTGCCCTGGCACCGCGGCTCCATTCAGGAGCCACGATCCCCGTCCGCCAAACAGATTTTGCATTCCTCGCAGCCTGACCCTCGATCTAGCCTCCCAAGGCCAGGGTCAGGCTGCGGGGACTCTCCTCTTCCCCTTCCTACCTCCTCCACCGCTCGAGCCTGCCATCCCCCGCTAACATTCAGTCTGCCGGCCCTGGATGTACAGGGTCAACATTGGAATTGGCCCTGTACATCTGGGGCTGTGGACCACCCACTGCCCACCCTAACTCCACCTCTGCAACGCTCCTTTCCTGCCCCCATCTAACCTCCATGTACAGTGTACGGGGAAGTTAATCAGGGTCAGCAGAGGGGCCATATAGCAGGGATGGATCCCGCTAGTGTATCTGAATGAAATTTGCCTTGAACTGTTATTGGTAAGGCATGAACAAAATACAAATAAATACCTGAAAGATATTAATCATACACAAGGAACAAATCCTTTCCAAAGGAAAGGGAGCTGTAGAAATAGGGGTCAGTGCTTCTTTGTACACTCTTAAGCATTTGCAGCTTATCGAGAGCACTGCTGTCAAATTACTAGTTAAAGTCAAGCATTTCAACCATGTTATCCCACTGCTTTTTCCACAACATTGGTTTCTCATAAATTACTGGATTACATTTAATAGTTTGATGCTTGCCTATAAGGCTTTTTCCATGAGCTGTCCAACTTATGCTCTCTCATCATTCGATATTGGCCGGCGATGCCCTACACAGGGCTGGCCTAAGGGTTTCTGCTGCCATCGGCAGAAACCCTGATTATTCCGCTTCCCACCATGCTGAGCCATGCCACCCCCAAGCCAAGCCACAGCACCACCTCCCACTGCTGCTGCTGCCACTGATTTCATCTTCTGGGGGGCTGGTGGTGGCAGCAGTTTAAAAATGGTGACTTTGTGCCACTGCTTTGGTGCCCGCAGCAAGCCATGTGCTTCAGTACACATGGCCTGCCACTTCTGACCCCCTCCAATGCAACTTCCCATCGAAGGGGTGTCAGAAGTAGCAGGTCATGTGTGCCAAAGCACATTACCTGCTATGTGCACCAAAGTGGCGGCATAAAGCCGCCATGCCAACCACCAAGGGCTGCTGGCCTAGGTCGCTGTGTAGGCTGCTTAGTGGATGGACCAGCCTGGCCCTATCTATTCTTCTACTTTTGCCTAAATCAAGATTAGTGTTGACTCGTAGATCGGTTTTCCTTTTCCATGCTCCTTTTTTATGGAACTCCTTACCCCCTGAGGTATGTTTGGAAAGATCCCTACATACATTTTGAACTGCTATTAAGATCTGGTTATTCAGACAAGCTTTCCCTGATTTGTGCAGCTAGCCTGCGACTCGGCAACAGTTTTTGCTTTGCTGATTATGGCCCCACATCCCCTTCCCTTTCTGTTCAATATTATTTTATCTTGGTAAATATTTCTCACCACCTCCCTGTTATGTCCCACTACTGTTTTGATATGTTTTTTATGTAGTTGTTTTTTCTATATTGTTATTTCTGTCTGCTTTTATATATCTTGGGTCTGCTTTTGTATATCTTGGATCTGTAAATTGCACTGATGTGTATTATACTTGTTCAAATTGTGGTGTATCAAATCTTGTTCAATAAATAAATAAAGCTCTGAGAGGGTAGACTCAGGAACTCTATCAGAACATAGTTTTTCAGCAAAAGGAAGGTGTGTGCCTGGATTCCTCTCACCACACAGGAGAGGTGGTGGAGACAAAAAGTAATAGAATTCAATAAGGCATGGAAGAAACACAGAGAATAGACAGTGGAAAGAATATAATGAGGCAGTGGGGTAACCTGCAGGAAGCAATGGTTCAGATCAAAACAGCAGTGAAATGCCTGCACTGTACCTAAAGCCCGCCCTGGGTTTAAAGGGTTAACCTGCATTGAGTCTCAGAAGTCAAGGAGGTAGCATGTCCAGAGCAGCGATTAGATTGCCAAACACCTTGCTAAGAATTTTGTCTTTATATGTCAGTATTTGCTTTGTTACCGCTGCATTCTAAAATTTGGTGAGAGAAAGAAAGATCAGTTGCTTTGTGTATTGCAAACAGATAACATATGGGCATGGATGCAAACTTTGAGGGCTACAGTGGGTTCTTCCTGGGGCATTCGTTTAACTAACGTGTTCTCCTGTTTTTAGATTCAGAAAATGTTTTAGCAGTTGTAGTTTTTAGTCTCCCATAAAATGCTTCATAAAAGACGTTTGATTGCACTTCGGGTTGCTGTGGTATAATTTTATCCATCCAAGGACACTATTTTCGAAGCAGCTTATACAGAAACAGAAACGGGTTTAAAACGTTTCGAAACCAGAACCTTGAAAGACCGTTTTCCTCTAATTCAAGACACTCTAGCTCACTCTGCTTTCTAACGATTTTTGAATCATCAAGGTATTAATAAGCTTTGGAATCTTCTCAGTAAGTTACCTATCGAATTGCAGACTTTAAGCCTTTCTCTCTGCCCCTCTCTCCAAAACGGTTTTTCTAGTTTTTTATTGGCATCAGGAATGTGCATTTTGACTGCAACACTACGTGTCGCTGTTGGCTGAAGCTGTGCTGCTGATTCAAGGGCTCCTACATAACAAAAGATGAGCAAAGTCAAACGACAAAGAACAAGCGCCATGCTGACATTAAGCCATTTAAATCCCGTCTGTAATTCATTTAGAGTACAGGAATTCATTCCCAACTTTCCCTTTTCAGATTATGTAAAGGATTTCTTTCTTTCCCCCTCTGGAATAAAAGCAAAATGAAACGCCATCGCTTCAAGAGGAGAGAGTTTGAGGCTGAGGAATATTTACTACATCAAAGTTACTGTTTTGCTATCTACCCATCTGTCTTTGATGTGTTTTACTTTTTCTTGGTGATCAGGTACATTTCGGTTCCTGAGGACACGGAGCAGGAAATCTTTGTGAGATTATGTCTGAAGATTTTGAGAATAGACATGAAGAAGCCGTCAAATAGATTGCATCATAGTGTTTTCAGGTCCTATATAGAGTACTTCGGCATCAAAAATAAACAGTATGATTATGCACATTAAGGAAAAAATAGGATAAAACGTGAAGCCAAATTGCTCTTTGCTGCAATTACTGATGATCCAATTAAATGTACAGTCAAACCTCGGTTTTTCATGATAATCCGTTCGAAAAAGTCTGACTAAAACCGAAACGTATGAAAACTGAAGCAATATTTCCCATAAGAAATAATGTAAATCCAATTAATCCGTTCCAGACACCCAAAAATATTCACAAAAAATACATTTTATAGAGAATAACTATATTTTTACATACAGAAAACAATGAGAAATAAATATAAATGACTAATGAAATGGATAAATGAACATTTAACATCACTGAAAGCAAGCTAAGTACAGTACTGTACAGTACAGTATGTTAACATCTGGCCTTAGCCACCCCTGACAAGCTGCTGTGCCCAGCTCTCTTCGGAATCACATTGAATTCAGTCCATTAAAATACCTTTACATTATCTGCTCAATGCTTCAGAATGGCAGAAAATCTTAATGATATAGCTTCAGACGTACCCTGCAAGAGAAAGAACTGCCTCCCACATTCATGCAACATCTCCTGCTTACGTTGACAGCTTTTCTTCCCTGCTACCGGGACAAAATCTCAGTCAAAAGACGTTGAAAACTGAAGCAATGCATGAAAACCGGGACAAAATCTCAGTCAGAAAAGACGTTGAAAACCGAAGCGTATGAAAACCGGGGCAAATGAAAACCGAGGTTTGACTGTATTTGTAATACAGATGGAAATTCAGGATGCTAATTGTCCAAACAGCCTGGTTATCTACAAAGCAGAAGACTCGCTTGCCGCTTGAGGGCGATCAAGAGCCTGAACTCATAAGACCCGTTCTGATGTATTTTGTCGATGGATTACTAGCCTGAATTTTCCGTTACTCCTGACCTGAAGGCCGATTATTATGTTGATATGTCTGGAGTTCCTAATGAAAAATGTTTCAAAAAGTGGAATTCAAACAGCGTTTGAAGGCAAAAACCCACATTCACCTCGAACTACAGAAATTGTTTTTGGAGCTGACAACCGACATCAATAGCAAAGCCATTAATTAGTGGAGAAACAGGGACAAGCGACCCCAAATTGCTCCATTACGGGTCCTGGAGTAATTTTCAGGGTAAACCCGTGTTCTCTCCAGAAATTTGGTGAATAGGCCATAAAAAAAGCGTTGACTGCGTTTATTCATTTGCCTACAGAATATTCCTGAAAGAAACTGCATACAAGATGCAAAAGCATTTGTAGTCAATCTTGCTCGTGTGGAGCAAATGGTGAAGTACCTTATTTCTTTAATATAAAAAACTCTAAAACTGTAATGCTTCTATTTTTATTCGATAAATAGAAAAATCAAAATTCACGAAGGTGGATCTTTTTAACACTGGCTGTTTGTATAAATTAAACGGTAGATGAATGATTTTAGGATTACTTAAAAATGCATTTACGGAGAACTTTGGTGCCAAACCACAAGAATCAGAAAGCAAAAAGGATCAGCCAAGAGGTCACGGAAACGGAACTGCGAGCAGCTGTCAAGGAAGTGAAATTAAATTGAGGTACGGGCAGGTGAGTATGGAAAGTGGACATGCAGAAGTCATTGGAAAGAAGAGACAATACGGAGCAAGTAAGATAAAACTGAGTTACTTACCTGTAACTGGAGTTCTCCGGGGACAGCAGGATAAGTCAGCCACACTTGGTGACGTCATCCGACAGCGCCGAGACAGAAGTACTCTCCATAACTCAGAAGGGCTTTGCCCCTCTGAGCATGGGCCACCTGGCTCCACCCCCCTGCCCGCCCCTAGCTAGCCAGTTCGTCACTAGCTGAGCCTTTTGCCGCTAGGAGGCGGGCACCAGGACGGAGGCCGACCCCATCCCAGGGGAGGTGGGCGGGTATGTGTGGCTGACTTATCCTGCTGTCCCGGAGAACTCCAGTTACAGGTAAGTAACTCTGTTTTCTCCTAGGACAAGCAGGATGAGTCAGTCACACTTGGTGCCTCCCAAGCTGATATGTGCTGTGGTGGATGGGGAAAGGCCGAGAAGCTTCTTCAGGTCGGGCATGTGCCCATGGTGCAGCATGCTGTATGCAGTAACCATAACCTGAAGGCCAGTAGCATGCGCCTGTGGTGCAGCATGCTGTATACAGTAACCATAACCTGCAGGCCAGTAGCGGTGATCTACGCAAGTGGAGTAGCATCGTCATGAGAAGGTGCCGTTACCAGGCACTGTGCGACAGCTTGCAGTCATGAGGTACGCATGTGCGGGTGGTGAAGTTAGCAGGCACTGCGGTAATAATAACTGCACTGTGGAATCACACCCCGGCCTCTGCCACAGGCAGTGAGGTGTGGACCCATTGAGCAGTAGCGGTGCGGGAGTCACTGCCATGAAGCGGAAGTGGCAGGCTGGGTAGAAGTGCGGGAGTACCGCAATGACATCGAATCGCTGGCCGCGAGGATGGTGCAAGTGGGACATTAGGGCATCACTAATAAGGGAGGCCCCCTTTTTTTTTTTTTTTTTTTTACTCTGGAGCTTGTTACTGGAGGATGCTGCGACCGTTAGTGTGGCCGGATAGGGGATAACAGGGACTGGTAAGCGCTGTTCAGCTTGATACCGGTATCAGAAATCTGTGTCTTTGGGAAGACCTCCTAGATTGGGTGCTGTAGGGAACGGAAGTTTGACCAGGCGCTATAGGGAACAGGGTTTGACCCAGTATGGTGTACCATCTGGTCGGCTGTGTGGCATGTGAAGTGGCCGCCCAGACCGCTAGGGTTGTCTGGTCAATAAGAATTCCTGACCTTATCCTTTTCCGCGGTTACCGCGAGAGAGAGGTGCACCCCATTATCAGTGTTGCTCTTGGATGGTGTGTACCGTGTTAGTTCATGTTGAAAAGTCTTGGTGGCCGTGCAGATGAGCGCTACATGAGCGGGACATAGGAAGGGCCTCTGGGGCATGGAAACGTGCATGTGTGTGCGCCCCTGGCTTGGGCCCTTGCCTATATCTGAGCCTTTGCCTGCAATGGAAGCTGGCAAGGTGGGTGTCTGTATCCGGGTAGACGGTTGATCGTCGGATTGCGGGTAACCAGCTGGTGATCTGCCCCGGGCAGAAGGAGTGCCAGTGGGACTTGGGCACGGGTGGACTGTGCGGTGGGCTGCTGCACTAGGCTATGCCTTCATTAGGTGGAGAGGCCACGCCTCCAGTAGATGGAGATGCAGGGGGAGTCCCTAGGGGTGTAGTCGACTGGAACCGGGCAGGCCCGTGCATTGCTCAGTGAATATACTAGGCATACTGGAGGTCTATCGAAGGACATCATGTCCTGATATGGAGCGTGTTGTCAAGAGCAATGGCTTGAGGATGCTCACGCCGTTGAGTCATGCCATGATAGGTAAGGTCGTGCATAGGTGGGAAAGTACCACAAGTGCAGATCTGGATGACAGCCTGTAGACAGGGTAACAACCTGTCAACTGGGTCGCTGCCATTGCTGAGAGCTTGAATGATGGAAAAAATGCCTAAGGGTCGAGCTTCTACGTGATTCCAGGGGAAGGCCTGACAGGAGCATCTGTTTTCCCCACCGTCCAGACCCTGAGGCACAGAGCCACAGGCAAGGCTGTATCGTGGGGATGCGTTAATTACCTTAAATGGTCCTCGGCGGTGCCGCACCGCGGCGACGTGTTGTATTTCCCCAATAGAGACCTCAGCCAGGTCTTGAACCTGCGACCCGCTGGTTAGATACCCCTGCCTTGCATGCTGAGGCAAGGTGCTGCCCTTGGCTTGATCATGAGAAGATTCGGACTGAAGATCCCAGGCTGGCCATGAGTCTGTCACTCTACCTTTATGCATCCCGTAACGTTGGCTAGTGCCACAGAGCCTAACGGGCAGATGCTCCTCGCAGGGGGGAGAAGATGACCCAATCATAGGTCACAAGCAAGGGCTCCAGAGATGGGCAGTGGCGGAAGCCGTAAAGGCGTGGGGCGAAGAGGTGAGTTGTCCCTTAAGGTCGTGGCTTTGAGGGCACAGCATGGGCCCGCCCATCCCCAATGGAGACTGGCAGGGTAGGGATCCCGCGAGGTTATTCTCCGCTGGATAGTCCGCAAGGTAGGAGGGGAGGGGTATGAGGTCAAGCCGGCAACAGAGCTGCCGCGTCCGGAAGTGGGGGTAGATCCCAGCGTGATGGTGGGGTGGTGTTCAACCTTTGGCCTTTTCCTCAGGGGGCGTGCGCAGGGACCCATGCAACTGTGGTAGGGAACACCGTGTCCCTTGCTTATGGACAGTGTCCTGGCCATCAGTTGACGCTGTTTACTGGTTCTTAAGGACATGTCTTACCAACGGCGAAGTCCCCGTGGGAATAGTGGGCTCTGAGGTACTGCCTTTGTGTCGGGGGGGGGGGGGGGGTTGTGATTGCTAACTTTCACACCCCTATATGCAGGTAGTGGCCAGAAGTCAGTGGGGGTTTCTTAGTTGTAGTAGGGACATGTGGTGTAGGATCCTCAGCTGGGGTCCAAACAGGTGAACTTTTGTTTGAGGACACATTGACTATGTGTACTGCACTGCCATGACGCCACCACAGTTGATGGTGGAATGACAGGTTTACTCGGGCTTTCTGGTCCATGAGGAGCGAGGAGTGCGTCTCATCTGCCAAGTACTCCCTTGTAGGCCACTTCGAGGCTACGAGGGGTTCGGCTCACCTTAGTGTCCTGGTCGGAGTGGCAAGGGTGGAGTTCACCACGTCTTCCGGTAGGGAGTGGGTCCTTTTAGTCCTCGGACTACTCCTCAGGCAGGCACCTAAGCGTTACATTGGCCGGGTGGCCTGTGCATTCGTGTTACCCGATGCGAGGCTTCCACATCCCCAAACCCCTTTCCTCCCACGCAGGCTCCGAAGGAGTGATGTGGAGTGCACAAGCTATTCTGGATCATAAGACCGCGTGAGAGAATGCCAGAAGGCATAGGGAGTTATGTCTCAGGAACTTGCCCATGGCCACCAGGGTGACCGTGGAAGGAAACCAGCTTCAGACTTCCTGAATATTGATTTGCTGGAGGAGCCTGGTGCTGCTGTGCCTGATGTAGGGACAATCGTTGATAGGGCTTGAGATGTATGCGTTGAAGTACCTCAACCAAGGGAGCACAGTTTAAGGCATGCCAAGTGATTAGCCAGAGTTGAAGGAGCGCCGAGCGTTCTAAGGTGTCTGCTCCTTGGCTGCCCTATCGAGGAGTCGGCACACCCATTGGGTGAGTCTGTTGCGGGCACCCGTCAGGTGCTTTCTCGTGCTCTTTTAAGAGAGGATCCTTCCAGCCACACCAGGCCTGTAAATAGGAAGAGTTGTTTACCAGGAATACCCGTTAGGCAGCACCAGCGGTCCAGCTGAGGGGGCTAATGCATCTTGGCCGGTGGGAAGTAGGAGGAGAGCCTCAGAGTGCTGATGGTTCAATCCTCCACTCTCCTTCACGCATAGACCCAGAGCTAGAGTCGTTCCCTTCACTGGCGCCAGCATGCTGTGGGCTGCAGTGGCGAGCGGGCAGCATTGGCACAGTATGCGTGCTGAGAAAGGTCCATGGTCATCATAGTGGCGTTTCACCTCCAATTAGGAACAGAGAATAGCGACCACCTGAAGCATCCAAGATGGCCGTCATCCAGGATTCGGGATACAGCCGCGACCCAGGATGTGCATCAAGGGGCACTCCATCCTCGGTCCTGATGACAGAGCACCTTCGAAAATGAGGACTTGGTTGGCAGGAGCCACAGAACTTGTGACCTTCTGCTCCTGAACACACTGTGTGCACTACACCACACTGTAGCCACGGCGACCATGGAGAGGTGCATTGCGCTGGCCCTGAAGACAGCTCCCACCGAGTCATGTGCTTTTCAATGCAATGTATGCCTTTGAGTTAGTCTTGACTCCTGGAGACCCAGAAGTTCCATGGTTTGTTTTTTTTTGGTAGTGTCACTTGAAGCAGATTTCCAGGTAATGGAGGGTTACAGACAGCCGCCGGCAGGAGCTGAGAATGGAGGGTTACATGACTTGCCAGGTTACATGACCTGCCAGGCCCAGGGGTGCTAGTGGGAACTGAACCCTGGTAGCTTGGAACCTAGCTAATGTTCCAACTACTAGGCCACTCCTCCTTACTCCCTCTTAACGCTGACAGAAGTGCTGACAGACAGCCACCGGCCAGAGCTGAGATCAGCGCCGTGAACGAGATCACAGTGGCGCTGTGAGACTCCGGGTTGCAGGCAGCCACCGGCAGGAGCTGAGAATCGGCGCCATGAACAATCACAGTGGTGCCGTGAGACTCAGGGTAGCAGACAGCCGCCGGCAGGAGCTGAGAATCGGCGCCGTGAAGATCACCGTGGCGCCGTGAGACTCAGGGTTGCAGACAGCCGCCGGCAGGAGATGACAATCGGGGTAGGCACCGTGAAGAAGAGATTACAGTGGCTCCGTGCGACTCATGGTTGAAGACCATCCAGGGAGGCCACTTGGAGTTGTGCCTGCTAGTTGAATAAGCTCTTCCTGGCTCATGGTGGTGATGCTTCGGCGCTGAAGGGGATCTCGGCGCTGAGACAGGGATGCAGATCAGTGATGATCGGGCCAGGCTCATGCTGCTGTCTCTACTGGGTGGCTCCTCCTTCCTGAAGACGATTGGATCGGAGCCAACCAATAGCGCCGAAGGGGAGGAGCCGGGAGCTGTGATGTCATATGCAAGATGGCCACCGCCATGGAAGCCACGAGGCCGGGCTGTAGAGCAGAGCAGACAGCAGGTCACCGGGAGACGAGGGGCTGTGAGCGGAGGCCCAGGGGGCGCGCCCAGGGCCACCGGGGGGGTCGGCAGAGTCACGCAGTGCGTTGCTTCTGTTGCTGACCTCACCAGTTATGGGCAGCACACGGAGGACAAGATGGCTGCCCCCATGGTCAGCACATGTAAGGAGGCTTCCCGGAGACGGAGGAAGAGGAGGAAGGCAGGCCAGGGACGGAGGACGAGGAGGAAGGCAGGCCAGGGACGGAGGCCTTCTTAGGCACGTCCATGATTTCCATAAGCTACTGACTTACTGGGAGCTTCTGTTCAGGCCAATGGAGCAGGGAAGGTTCCCGGATCGACGGAGGGGCAGAGGAAGGCTGGCTGGGGACGGAGGTCATCTTAGACACGTCCCGGGCTGCTACGAAAGCTACAGCCTGGCTGGGATCCTCATTTAAAAACCCCTTCTTCTGGAGTTGTCTGCTTCTGCCGATGGAGAAAGAGGTAGGAGCTCGCTCAGAAGGCAGGCCGGGAACGGAGGCCATATTAGGCACGTTCTGGGCCGCCGAGCTTCTTTGTCAGGTATCTCTTGTACCGTTGTTCATCCTGGATCTCTTCTTTAATTCAGGAATTCAATGTATATATATATCTTTTTCTTAATCTAGAAAGAAATCGACAGCATTAGAAGTTAGAAAGAATTCAGTAAAGACGAGGAAATCCTCTTTTTTCTTCAGAATTGTGAAATTTTCAGTTGGAGAGTATAGAAGTCCGTCTTGCTGGCAAGGCGGAAGAACTGAAACTGGCTAGCTAGGGGCGGGCAGGGGGGTGGAGCCAGGTGGCCCATGCTCAGAGGGGCAAAGCCCTTCTGAGCTATGGAGAGTACTTCTGTCTCGGCGCCGTCGGATGACATCACCAAGTGTGGCTGACTCATCCTGCTTGTCCTAGGAGAAAAGATCTGAATTGAAATGAAAGGCCGGGGAACAAAGAGGGCTTAAGGACTGAAAAGGGAATGGAGAAATGAGGTTCATCACTGCTATGGTATGAGCAGAACTACTCCATATGGAGACGTCTCCGAGAGAAAGAAGATAAGGAAGAATGTGAACCTTTCAAAACATAAGGGACTATCAATAAAATGAATCGGGTCAACAGTTATGCCTCGACTGTGCATAAAGACATAGAATCATCCAGGTCAGAAGCAATAATACAAATGTGAATGCCATAAAAAGGAAGAACAATATAACTGCCACCCAAACGTTGCTTTAAATGATGATCAGCCATTTAGAACTAGATAGAACTTTAGAATAACACAACAGAACAGAATGATAATAAGAGGGGAAAGTGATCATTTTATAACCAGTGAATAGACAATAGGAAAGACTGAACAATGTTAAAACAATGCATGGTAACCATGGGATTTGCAGGCTGTGTGGGTGCAACTAGTGCCCTTCCTAGGGTAGTGTGAGTGGTGTGTGGCTGCACAGGGTGCAAAAAAGTAGGAGCACATTTGGACATGGACCAGAAGTGCAAGAATGCTCACAGTGCCCCCAGCAGAAATGAAGGTCCCAGTTTATTGCAGGAGCCCTGAGCCACAGCATTTGGGGAATTAGAAGGGGCTGCCCAAAGTTTGTATTTCTAGATGAGCCACTGAGCCATGTTGCACAGCTGTACTGGGGGCAGGAGAGAGAGTCAGTGGAGTGGCCTGGCTGGCAGGGATTCCCAGGACCCAAAGATCAGATTCTGCAGGGCCAGGGAAAGGCGGAGCACCAGGAGCTTATGCAGCTCCCCACTGCTCTACCCAGACTTCAATGCCAGAAGTTGAAGCATGTTCTAAACCAGCGGTTCTCAACCTTTTTTGTACCGCGACACCTTTTACCATTGGTCAACTTGTGACGACCCCCAATGATAAAATCAAATGCGTCTCTCTTCCTTTATCATTAACGCATTGTCGCTGTAATCATTTGTTGAATTATTAATATATTATAGGCCTTTGCAATATGTTTTTATTTATAAAATTTACTTATTTAGACCATAATAATTAATCACAATAACAAGTAACAATATTTGATTTTGAAATTATTATGATTTTGTAGTCAACGGTTTTAGTATACTTTATTCAAAAAGACAGACGAAGGACAAAAATGTTAGCATTGTCAAACCTAAAAAGTAGGCCTATGCTATCAGTGCAAAGGTTGTGCTTGCTTCCTTCTCGCCAGATGTGAAATTCTCTGCTCAGTCTTTGCGAGAGCACAACGAAGATCATCTTCTGCAGCAAGTCTATTTCGGTATTTATTCTTGATAAGCAACAAGCTTGAGAAGCCGGATTCACACAGATATGTTGTTGGAAACGGAAGAAGTAGACGCAACACAATCTCAGACAGTCCAGGATACAATTCAAAATACTTGATCCAGAATTTAATTACTGACATTGAAGAAAAATCATTTTTCGCTGCATCGCTGGTAATGAGTTCAATGAACTCTTCTTGTGCAATCTCAGGAACATCCTCAACTTTAACTGTGAATGGACTTCTGGCAAGTGCAAATGGTGTGCCAGGTAAATTTAGAAAATACGCTGAAATTTATTCTTCCAGCATTTCTAAGTGCTGTTTGAGAGAAATTATAATTCCATTTCTTGTGTCAAGTTCAATCTCATTTTCTTCAAAGAAAGCGGATAAGTTGAGCAACATGTATGTTCTATTTTCAGCTAACTTTTTCTCCCAAAGCCGAAGTTTCATTTGAAATGCTTGAATCTTTTTGGACAAATCTAGGCACGTTGCATCTGGTCCTTGCAGTGATAAATTTAATTTGTTCAATATTGCAAATATGTCAACCAAGTAAGCAATTTTCAGCAGCTGCTTTTTGTCACTGAAAAGTGCTTCAAATTGTGGTTTTGCTTAAAAAATGTTTTTAGTTCATTACAAAGATCAGAGAAGTACTTTAAAACCTTTCCTTTTGATAACCATCTCACCTCAGTGTGTAGTAAAAGAACATTATTGGATGCATCCAAATCATTACAAAGTTTCGTAAACAGTTGACTGTTTAAAGCACTCGCTTTTACGAAATTAACGGCACTTACTACATTTATCATAACTTCTTGCAGCTCTTGTGGCAGCGTCTTTGTTGCTAAAACTTGTCTATGAATCATATAGTGAGTTCCGATGGCTTTTGGCGACTCATTGAACACCAAACGTTGAAATACCGACCGACATTCCAGCATAGCTGGAGCTCCGTCTGTGCAAACACCACAAACCTTGTCGATGGGTATATCGTGTTTTTGCAGGAATGAACAAAATATTTCAAACACATGACGAGCAGTTGTTGTCGTTTCAAGCGGCTTGCAAAAAAGGAACTCATCTTTAAACTCGCCATCATTAATATATCTCACGTAAACCAGTAACTGAGAATAGTTTGAAACATCTGTGGATTCATCAAGCTGGATGCTAATTAGTTCAAGTGGAGCAGATTTTATTTCCTGGATTACTTGGTCAAGGATATCAGCAGACATATCTTCTATTCGTCTACCGACAGTGTTGTTAGACAAAGAAATTTGACTCAATTTCGGTACAAATTCATCACCAAGCATGACTCGAACGATATCTTTTGTTGCTGGTAACAGCAATTCCTCGGCAATGGTGTGAGTTTTCTTGGCTTTGGTGATTCTGAGAGCCACCATATATGAAGCTTCAACAGTGGCTATGTTTTGCTGGTGGAACTTTCCGCCAATATCAAGTCTGCTTTTCTTGATTCCATCAGCGTTGTTCTTAAAATACCAAATATCCTTGCCTACAAAGGTGGGATGCTTACTGTCAAAATGCCGTTTCAGTTTGTTTGGCTTCATGGATTCCGCTGATAGAACTTTGTTACAAATAAGGCATTGTGGTTTCTCAATCCCTGCTGAAAATATGGAGGTGAAACCATACCTTAAAAAGTCATCGCAATATTTTCTTTTCTTGGTATTCTTCTCTCTGTCATTCATTTTCAATGGAGTCGCTGGTGTTATATAATATTACATAGAAAATTTAATTTTAGTAGGACCCATGTCCGCCATTACAAAACCGGAAGTGATCTATAGTAAATAACGTCTCGAGGTGCATCGTTTCTGGCGAACAGGTAAAAGTAAGTAAGAATAGCCTAAGTAATATATAAATTGATTAAATTCAAAGTATTTGGCATTTTAGGCTTTGCGACCAAATTAGAACAATAAATTAGAAAAGAAATAATAATTCCCGGGATTTGTCAGGCGACCCCTGGTAAATCCTGAGGCGACCTCCGTGGGGGTCACGACCCACAGGTTGAGAACCGCTGTTCTAAACGCATCCTTGTGATCCAACAATTCTTGATGCAAATCTTGTGATGCATGAGATTATCATCAGTACATGCTGTTGGGCTGCAAGGATGTGTTTAGAGCATACTTGCACCATTGGCAATGAAGTCCAGTAGAGCGGTAGGGAGCTGCTTGTGGCATAAGCTCCTGCTGCTCTGCCTGGCCCCTGCCCTGCAGAATCTGATTTTTGGGTTCTGGGGATCCTTGCTAGCCATGCTGCTACACTGCAATCTCAGTTTCAGGTCAGGTCAGGTCAGGTTGACTAGAAGACTGTCTCCTTCCCCTGTCCGGTGGGTGCAGATCAGCAGGCAGTAGCAAGACCCTGGACCCTGGTAGCTGGGAGGGAGGGAAGGAAGGAAGGAGGAAGGAGATGTGCCTGTAAGCAGGAGCCCTCCAGCTGCAAGAGAACTGCTGCCCCCACCGCCAGCAGCAAGAGGAACTCAACTGATATAATTGAAGGGGGGGGGGGGGGCTGCCAGGTTCTCGAGTTGCACAGGGCAGAGTATAGCTTGGTACAGCCCTGGGTGCAACTAATGCTACCTCAATGGATGGGCGTCAGCTGCATCCAGGCTGTTGTTGGACCACGTTTGCTACAAAACCTACCGGTTTAGAAAACATACTCCTTAGATTTATTACCTTATATTTGGAAAGACTGGAAAGAAAAGCAAAACAAGAATAAGTATATGATGAGTCCAGGGAAAGGGTGTTGAGAATTTGTGGAAGCACCTGAAGTATTGCTGAAATGATTTCTATTTTGTTACATTTGGCCAATGTTTACTCTTTCCTCTGCTTTTAGGACTCAGGTAGCAGATTAGCAGGCTCTAAGTGCCCCTTTCCTTCCATGTCTTAGGAGCTCTGCTGATTTCTCTCTTTTCCAACACACAACGCAGGAGTTGACTTCTCTCTTTGGCTTTCGGTAAGGGGATCTTTGGGCCTGTGCTGTGAATGCTTGTAGTTTCTGTGAATCACTGGAGTGAATGCCTGGCCCCTTAGTTATTGTCTCTATGCTATTAGGACCACAAAGAGGGCTTCTAAATTAGCACTGAGAACATGGATTATAGTTTATTTAAAATGTGCTATACTGTCTTTCAAAGAAAATCAAAGTGGTTTACAACACAAAATTAAAATAATTAAAAGTTAGAGAAGAAATCCAGTTATGACAGCAAAGAGAGAAGATACAAGCACACAGGACCAAAGGGGATGGGGGATGGGGAAGGGTTAAATAAGACAAACAGGACTATCTAGGCATATTAGCTGAAGAGGTCAAAAGCCTGTTTAAAAAGGTAGACTTGAAGCAGACATACATGAGTTCCGGAGAGAGGCCAGGAGGAAGATTATTTCAGAGATAAGAACATAAGATATGCAATACTGGGTCAGACCAAGGTCCATCAAGCCCAGTATTCTGCTTCCAACAGTGGCCAATCTCGGTAACAAGTAACTAGGAGTTTCCCCAAAAGACACAGGTTCCACAATGCTTGTATTGGGGCAAGCAATGGAGTTCCTGGGCAAGCAGTGGAGTTCCTGGGTCCCCTTTAATAATGGTTTATGGACCTTTCCTCCAGGAAGTTGTCTAAACATTTTTTAAACCAGGCTACACTAACAAATTCCAGAGTTTGATTACACGTTGAGTAAAAAAATATTTTTTCTTATTAGTCTTAAATAGGTTACACTGCTTCATTGCATGTCCCCTAGTCTTTCTATATTTTGATGACATAAACAATCAATCTACATTTACCTGTTCCACTCCATTCTTTAATGTATAGACCTCTATCATATCTCCCTTCAGCTGTCTCTTTTCCAGGTTGAAAAGCTGTAACCTTTTTAGCCTCTCTTCATAGGGGTATCCTTTCATCCCCTTCTTCATTTTGGTGGCTCTTCTCTGTATCTTTTCTAATAACGCTATATCCTTTTTAAGATGTGGTGACAGAATTACACACAAAATTCAAGGTGTGGTCACACCATGGAATAATACAGAAACATTATATTATCCTTTGTTTTATTCTCCATTCCTTTCCTTAGGATTCCTAGCATTCTATTTGCTTTCTAGGGCTGCCGCCGCACACTGGGTGGAGGGTTTCAACATGTCATCCATGATGACGCCTACATCTTTTTGCTGGGTTGTGGTTTCTAATGTGGAACCTTGCATCATGTAACCATAGTTTGGGTTGTTCTTTCCTATGTGCATAACTTTGCATTTGTCCACATTAAATTTCATCTGCCATTTGAATGCCCAGTCTTCCAATTTATCAAAGTCCTCTTGCAATTTTTTACAATCCTCTTGGGTTTTAACAACTTTGAATAATTTTGTGTCATCTGCAAATTTGATTACCTCACTCATTATTCCCATTTCCAGGTCATTTATGAATATGTAAAAAAGCAGCAGACCCAGCACAGATCCCTGGGGTACTCCACTATTCCCCTTTTTCCATTGGGAAAATTGGCCATTTAGTTCTACCCGCTTTTTATCTTTTAACCAGTTCCTGATCCACAATAGTACACTGCCTCCTATCCCATGACTTTTTAATTTCGCCGAGTCCCTCATGAGGGACCTTGTCAAAGGTTTTTTGAAAATCCAAATACACTATATCAACTGACTCACCTTTGTCTATTTGTTTATTGACACCTTCAAAAAAAGCATAACAGATTGGTAAGACAAGACCTTCCTTGGCTAAAACCATGCTGGCTGTCTCCTATTAAGCCATACAAATGTAATAATGGTCGAACTTGTCACAGAGCAATAACTTTGTCAATCAAAAAACTCAACTCTGTATGTCTAACTCGAAAGTACAGCAGTATCATCTAAACTGATGCATTCATATGAAAACTATAGACTTTTAGAAGTTAAATTATTGAGCCCCAACCAGAAGCAGCTATTAGGTCTCAGACTTCATGGGCAAACATAACCCAGTCGAAAACATCTGACTGGTCACAGCCCTTATTGCATCAACGTCCTTTGATGATTAACTGCTCTGAAAAAGGCATACACCACCTCTTTAACTCAGTACAATTGACGGCTTGAATCAAAAAAACTTAGCCCAATTTGTATAAAAAGAGTGGTTAGCTTGACTTAACTTCGAAGGCAGTGCTTGAAAAACAGTGCTTGGCCATCGCCTTATCCCCAACGCTCTCCCTCGCGCTGTCATGCATTTCACCTATAAAAGGTTTCTTCAAGGGGTGGCTAAAAGCACTACAATGCAAAAACACATCAGACTTTAGTAAGTACATACTTTCAGTGATGGTATAATTTCAATATATCCAGTGCAAAAAAAGAGAAATACGAGGAATAGAAGCCACATACCTCATGACTTGTTGGTAGTAAGCACTATCAAAGCTTGCCTTTTTTTTCTGAATGCCGCGCATGCGGCCTGGACATTTTATAGAGTAGATGCTTGTCGCCGGCTCCACTACCATACAAAGGACTCAGGTACAAACTTCCCATTCCACTCGCAAATTAAGGCCATTAGGAACCACTGATCCTAACGTATGGATCCAGCGTTGTTCATGCCATAGAAGAGTGCGGTCTCTGGTTTTCCCTTGCTGTGATGAAATAATTAAATCCAGACAGAAGCATTGCAATTCCTCAAAAGTATGTTGCAGCTGCAGGCAGTGGTCTACAATCGGTGCTTCACGGCGTTGGCATTTTAGTTTACTCTTGTGTTCGTTCATACGTATTCTGAACATTCAAATGGTTTTTCCTATGTAAGCTAAGCCACATGGGCAGAGAATACAATAAACAACATATGTGGAAGTGCAGGAGGTAGAGTGCTTAAGCCGGTACTTCTTGCCCCGATAGTTGAATTCACACAGTTCTTTAGTAATGTGGCAGATGTTACACTCGCCACATTTCACATGCCCAGATATAGGACGCAACACAGCCGGACTCAACATTTCTTTAAGATTACTGTTCCGTTGCCATACACATTGTACAGTTTTGTCCTCAAGACCAGGGATACTGTGCAACACATTTGCATGGTGTTTGATGACCCTGCCATAACAAAAAAATATCATCTATGTATCTTCGCCATAGTTGAAGTTTCTTCTGAAACGGGGAAATGTCAATCCATTGCCGTTCAAATCGTTGCATATTGTGATACAGAAAGCACTTCTGACATGATGGAATGGGAGAGTAGTGAGCCCTCTAGCGGTAAAACTCAGGAAAAGCCAGGTTTCCATAGAAGCAGGAAGCCTTTAGAAAAAATGCAGCTCAGTCAGGATTATGACGTAAGAGCTAGAGGCAGCTCTAACAAGAGGCAGCTGACTAATCAGGTGGGTGTGCCTGCACGTGGAAGCTGTTGGAGACCAGCTTCAGATTCACTCTTTAAGGGTGGAAGCAAAGTTAGTCATAGAGAGACACAAGGAGACAGGCACAAGAGGAACACAGGAAATACAGAGAACACGAGGTCAGACACGGGGAAGGACGTGAAGGAAGACAACGTCCAGAGAGGATACAATCACAGCAGCAGCCACACAAGCCAACAGACAGGAAGGTCTGGAAACCCAGCTTCAGGCAAGAAGGATTCACGTGGGTTCATTCCTTACTACTTTAAAGCCAAGCTGAAGTCTGTTGATGAGCTACCTGAAGACAGGGCTAAGCTATTACCCTGGGGGAAGGGACAAAGCTCTCAACACAGACAGAGCAGTGCTGACAAAAGAGGTACGTCTGTATCACTTCCTAATCAAAGCCTGGTAGAAGAGATAGTAAAGCAGTTAAAATCTAGTGCTAGCCAATGCCAAGATAGCACTGCTGTAAATGCTTCTAATTCTAATGCTTTGGAGAAGTGGCTAAAAGCTGATATAAGTTCTATAAGAGAAAGCTTACATAACAAGTATTCTCCTGAACCAAAGACTGTCACGGCATATGATCAGGGAACCTTCCTAAACCAGTTGCAGGACGTGAGCTCAGCTGTGCTTGATAGGAACTCTCAAGAGCAGTGCTGTAGCATTGACAATGAAGAAATGATTGTTGAAGAACCTTTTGTTCCTAATGATATAGAATGCTGTCAGATGGATTGCTCATACTGTGATTCTGATAAACTGGATCTCCATTGAAACAAGCTTTGCTGAAGTACTGACAAAGTTGTTTAAAAGGTTTTCAGTTACTGTGAAGAAAACAGTTTATTTCATGCTTTCTAGTTTACCCTTACTTTCTGTTACTCAGAAGAAAGAATTCTTATTTGCTTTATTTACCTATGAATCCTTGTGAAGAGGAAAAACCCTTATAATAAATTTATCTGTTTCAAATTGACCCTCGTGCCACAACACAATTTGTTCCAGGTGTTCTCAAAACTACAAATCCCAGCAACCCTTGCTGGCAAAAATAGTAAAAGGACACTGTCAAACAAATATAGCGGTCGCCCCTGCTATTAAGCCACTGGCCTGTAGGAGGGGAGTTGCGACAGATTGGCGTAGTTGCTACAGATCAAGGTAAAGGCGCATGCGTGCAACAGCAGCCGCAGCAGCCTCAGCAACAAGAATTCAAAGGCCAAGAAAGTTTTGAAAAAAAAAAAAAAAAAGGAAAGAGGTGGAATTTTTTTTTTTGAGAAGCTTGAAAAGAAGAACAGCTCTGCAAGCAAGACTTCTACTCCAAGGAGACGTGTCTAATCTGGCTCAGACCTATGTACACAAAGCTTGACGCACCATTGGCCTCAGGTAATTCGTATATAAGCCGGGTTACCTGTGGATGCCTAAGTGGGTATCAGCGTAGCAAAGGGGTGGAAAGATAGGAATACATCCTAGCTTGCGATACCGCACTTGGTGGTCCTCTTTTGTGTTTGTGTCTTTCCAGAATGACCATGGAGGTGAAGGAAGTCCTAACTTGGATGGCTGCGCAATTCGAGCGCCAACGGGAGCTGGCCACAGAGCTATTGGATAAGGCTACAGCGCGTATGGAGCAGCAGCAGCGACCATTGATGCAGCTTATGGAGGCGTGGATGCAAGCTACTAATATCAAGAATGAGCCTGCTACTACTAATACAGGTTCAGAACATTTAAACCAAACACATGCTTTGGGACATTGTTCTAAAGAGGCATGGAGCTTTGGAAAATTATCTCCATCTGATAATCTGGACGATTATTTAGAAACTTTTGAAAGGATTGCGTACTTAATGCATTGGCCTAAGGACCAATGGGCAGTTAGGCTGGCAATGTGTCTCACTGGGGATGCATTGGCTGCCTATCAGACGGTACCACCTAATTTAGCTGACAATTATGAGGAGGTCAAGAGGGCAATTAAAGATAGAGTGGGTCTCTCGTCTACAGCCTATCACCAGTTGTTTAGAGAAGCTAAACTCATGAGTGATGAGACGCCCAGAGCCCTGCACTATCGCTTAAAAGCCTTACTTCACAAATGGTTAGTGCCAGAAGGTAAAAGCATTGAAACATTGTTAGATAATATTTTATTAGAACAGTATATGAATGCTGTCCCTAAAAATGTGTCTACTTTCCTAACCTTGCAAGGTTGTAAAGATTCACTGGAAGCCATTATGCTCACTGACCGTTTCCTGGAAGCGGAGAGGAACGCTCAGAATGGGAGCATGACCCCGGTGAAAACAACCGCAGCAGGGTCAGAAAAGAAAGAAAATGCTTTTAAAGTACCTGCACTGTGTTTACCAAAATGTCCTAGCAGAAATGGAAGGAGAGCATGCTTTAAATGTGGCAGTAGTAACCATTTACAGCGTGATTGTAAAGAGAAAGTAGCGCTAGTGACCAATAGCCCAGGACAGGTTAAGGAAAGTTTCCTCATAGCCATGACAGTCCAAGGGGTTAGTACCACAGCCCTACTAGACTCTGGCTCCAATCAGAGTATGCTTTCACGTGGTCTCTGGGAGAAGATACAAGCTCAAGGGAAAGCCCTATCTGATTCACCTAGTCCCTCCGTAATAATTCGCTGTGTGCACGGGGAAGCATCCACCTGTCCTGTTCACAAACTTCTAGTGGAGGGGTTTGGAATAGCAAAAGAGCTTTTGCTAGCTGTGGTTCCACACTTACCCCATGAATTGGTATTAGGCCATGATTGGCCATATTTCCAGGAAGGCCTGCAGCAGCAGGTACAAACAAGGGAGCGGATGGTGGCCACAAGGAACCAGATTAAGGCCAGGGAAGATGAGGGAGAATCTTCAATGGCAGGGCGGCTAGACTTACCCACACATGAGGATTTAATCAGCGCCCCAAGGAAAGCTAGCAAGAAAAGTAAAGGGGAAAAGCGTAGGGAACGCCAGACTCGCTCTCAGAGTAGGGCAGATGTCAGGGCAGGGTTAGAAATACCATGGGTCCCAGAAGAGTTGATGGTTAAGTTCCCCTCATTTTCCAAAGAGCAACAAGCTGACCCAACGCTTGCTCAAGCCTTTAAGTATGCCCAGGAGGGAAGGGATACATTACCCAGGTTCTTTTTGGATGAGGGAATTTTATTCAGGGAAAGATTTGGAATTGGCTTCAGGAAATGTTCGCAAACAATTGGTAATACCCAATACGTTCCGAACCCTGGTGTTAAGATTAGCCCATGATCATCCAATAGGGGCGCATAAAGGCAACCAAGGGACCTTAGAGCAAGTGTTAGCCAGATTCTACTGGCCAGGCGTATTTAGGGAAACTACAAAATTTTGTGAGGCCTGCCCATCATGCCAGAGGGTTTCCCCAGTGAAACCCAAGGAGGTGCCGTTGATCCCACTACCTGTTATCACGGTACCCATACAAAGAATAGCTATAGATATAGTAGGCCCTCTCACAAAAACACCGTGTGGCTACCAATACATATTGGTCATGGTAGACCACGCAACCCGTTTTCCTTGGGCGGTCCCTTGCGCACCATTTCAGCCCGGGTGGTGGCAGCAGAATTAGTGAGATTATTCTGTGAAGTAGGTTTCCCAAAGGAAATTTTGACCGATCGTGGCAGTAATTTCATGTCACACTACCTAGCAAGGGTATGGGATGCCTTTGGCATTCGACACATAAAGACAGCGGCCTACCATCCGCAAACCAACGGATTGGTTGAGCGTTTCAACCAGACTCTAAAAAGTATGTTGAGGAGGGGGTTGGCAGGCCAGATGAACGAGTGGGACACCCTACTTCCCTTTGTACTATATGCATGTAGAGAGAGGAAGCAATCGTCCCTGGGAACCTCTCCATACGAATTAATGTATGGAAGGTCGCCAAGGGGTATCCTGGACATCCTCCGTGAAACAATGGGTGGAGCCGGGAGCTGAGGAGTTTGCAGTACCCCAATTCTTAAAAGATCTAAGAGGCCGGCTGGCACGAACCGCACAAGTGGCGGAAAACAACCTAAGGGGCCAGTCAGGAGAAGAAACAAAAAGGCTATTATGACCAAAACACCAAGCCTCGTCAGTTAAAGGTAGGCGAGAAGGTGATTGTTCGGACACCCGGAGCGGTTCCGAAATTTGAAAGGCAGTGGAAAGGACCCTTTCGAGTTCTGGAGCAGGTAGGCCCAGTATCCTACGCGGTCCAGAACCGGAGAGGTCGTCGGCAGGTTTATCATGTAAACCTCCTGAGCCCATGGCATGAAAGGGTAGCCCTTTCCCAGCTTGTCCAAAGTTCTCAGAGTTACTCGCAGAGCAGGGAAGCTGTCCATAACCCATGTAGGATTCCAAGCTGTGATCACATGGTTCACCCAGCCTGTAATATCTTAAGGGGGGGAATATGTGATACAGAAAGCACTTCTGACATGATGGAATGGGAGAGTAGTGAGCCCTCTAGCGGTAAAACTCAGGAAAAGCCAGGTTTCCATAGAAGCAGGAAGCCTTTAGAAAAAATGCAGCTCAGTCAGGATTATGACGTAAGAGCTAGAGGCAGCTCTAACAAGAGGCAGCTGACTAATCAGGTGGGTGTGCCTGCACGTGGAAGCTGTTGGAGACCAGCTTCAGATTCACTCTTTAAGGGTGGAAGCAAAGTTAGTCGTAGAGAGACACAAGGAGACAGGCACAAGAGGAACACAGGAAATACAGAGAACACGAGGTCAGACACGGGGAAGGACGTGAAGGAAGACAACGTCCAGAGAGGATACAATCACAGCAGCAGCCACACAAGCCAACAGACAGGAAGGTCTGGAAACCCAGCTTCAGGCAAGAAGGATTCACGTGGGTTCATTCCTTACTACTTTAAAGCCAAGCTGAAGTCTGTTGATGAGCTACCTGAAGACAGGGCTAAGCTATTACCCTGGGGGAAGGGACAAAGCTCTCAACACAGACAGAGCAGTGCTGACAAAAGAGGTACGTCTGTATCACTTCCTAATCAAAGCCTGGTAGAAGAGATAGTAAAGCAGTTAAAATCTAGTGCTAGCCAATGCCAAGATAGCACTGCTGTAAATGCTTCTAATTCTAATGCTTTGGAGAAGTGGCTAAAAGCTGATATAAGTTCTATAAGAGAAAGCTTACATAACAAGTATTCTCCTGAACCAAAGACTGTCACGGCATATGATCAGGGAACCTTCCTAAACCAGTTGCAGGACGTGAGCTCAGCTGTGCTTGATAGGAAACTCTCAAGAGCAGTGCTGTAGCATTGACAATGAAGAAATGATTGTTGAAGAACCTTTTGTTCCTAATGATATAGAATGCTGTCAGATGGATTGCTCATACTGTGATTCTGATAAACTGGATCTCCGTTGAAACAAGCTTTGCTGAAGTACTGACAAAGTTGTTTAAAAGGTTTTCAGTTACTGTGAAGAAAACAGTTTATTTCATGCTTTCTAGTTTACCCTTACTTTCTGTTACTCAGAAGAAAGAATTCTTATTTGCTTTATTTACCTATGAACCCTTGTGAAGAGGAAAAACCCTTATAATAAATTTATCTGTTTCAAATTGACCCTCGTGCCACAACACAATTTGTTCCAGGTGTTCTCAAAACTACAAATCCCAGCAACCCTTGCTGGCAAAAATAGTAAAAGGACACTGTCAAACAAATATAGCGGTCGCCCCTGCTATTAAGCCACTGGCCTGTAGGAGGGGAGTTGCGACAATATATAAGTTGGCTATAGACGGGGCGCAGGTAGCGCCCATCGCTACCCCTGCCTTTTGATGATATATAACACCATTGAAAATGAAAAAAATTTTAAACATGGTTATAGCGGCAATTTCTGATAAAAAAGTCAACTGACTATCTGATAAATCACCTCTCATGGTAAGCGCCTCTAATACAACAGCATGAGCATCGGCTTGTGGAATTACTGTATATAAAGATGTCACATCTAACGTCACAAGGAGGATCTCAGGAACTGCAGCTAATGAAGCATGCTCTGCTAAAATTTGCAAAAAATGCGTCGTGTCTCTTATAAAAGATGGAATAGACATCATTAACGGTCTTAAAAAAAGAGTCTATGAAAACCGAAAGGGGCTCAAGCAATGATCCCCTTGTAGAGACGATAGGCCTCCCTTTTGTTATGGCAGGGTCATCAAACGCCATGCAAATGTGTTGCACAGTATCCCTGGTCTTGAGGACAAAACTGTACGATGTGTATGGCAACGGAACAGTAATCTTAAAGAAATGTTGAGTCCGGCTGTGTTGCGTCCTATATCTCCATCACCTGTATGCACCGAATCTGGGCATGTGAAATGTGGCGAGTGTAACATCTGCCACATTACAAAAGAACTGTGTGAATTCAGCTATCGGGGCAAGACGTACCGGCTTAAGCACTCTACCTCCTGCACTTCCACATATGTTGTTTATTGTATTCTCTGCCCATGTGGCTTAGCTTACATAGAAAAAACCATTCGAATGTTCAGAATACGTATGAACGAACACAAGAGTAAACTAAAATGCCAACGCCGTGAAGCACCGATTGTAGACCACTACCTGCAGCTGCAACATACCTTTGAGGAATTACAATGCTTCTGTCTGGATTTAATTATTTCATCACAGCAAGGGAAAACCAGAGACTGCACCCTTCTATGGCATGAACAACGCTGGATCCATACGTTAGGATCAGTGGTTCCTAATGGCCTTAATTTGTGGGTGGAATGGGAAGTTTGTACCTGAGTCCTTTGTATGGTAGTGGAGCCGGTGACAAGCATCTACTCTATAAAATGTCCAGGCCGCATGCGCGGCGTTCAGAAAAAAACGGCAAGCTTTGATAGTGCTTACAACCAACAAGTCGTGAGGTATGTGGCTTCTATTCCTCGTATTTCTCTTTTTTTGCACTGGATATATTGAAATTATACCATCACTGAAAGTATGTACTTACTAAAGTCTGATGTGTTTTTGCATTGTAGTGCTTTTAGCCACCCCTTGAAGAAACCTTTTTATATAGGTGAAATGCATGACAAGCGCGAGGGAGAGCGTTGGGGAATAAGGCGATGGCCAAGCACTGTTTTCAAGCACTGCCCTTCGAAGTAAGTCAAGCTAGCTAACCACACTTTTTATACAAATTGGGCTAAGTTTTTTTGGTTCAAGCCGTCAATTGTACTGAGTTAAAGAGGTGGTGTATGCCTTTTTCAGAGCAGTTAATCATCAAAGGTCGTTGATGCAATAAGAGCTGTGACCAGTCAGATGTTTTCGTCTGGGTTATGTTTGCCCGTGAAGTCTGAAACCTAATAGCTGCTTCTGGTTGGGGCTCAATAATTTAACTTCTAAAAGTCTATAGTTTTCATATGAACGCATCAGTTTAGATGATACTTCCTATTAAGCCATGACTATCTACATGTTCAGTAATTTTCTTCTTTATAATGGCTTCTACCATTTTTCCCAGTATTGACGTCAGGCTCACCAGTTTGTAGTTTCCCTGATCACCCCTGGGACCCTTTTTAAAAATTGGCATTACATTGACCATCCTCCAATCTTCAGGTATTACAGATGATTTTAATGATAGTTCACAAATTACTAATAGTAGGTGTCATAAGGAACAAGAATCAGAGCCCATGGAAACAGGGACTTCATATCAGAATGAATGCATGTTTGACAGCTCAGAGCAAAACAGAGAGAAGGGTTGGCATAGAAACGCCAAACAAATGAGGTCACTCAGTGCTAGGGAACGCCCGAGCCAAGAGCTAACACATGGCTCATTAGCAAAAGAGAAACAGCTGATGGGAGGGCAGAGTTTCAGCCACCGGGAAAAGCAACACAGTTAAAAATCCTCTAGTTAGGGGAGAGGAGAGAACTGGGGCAGGAACCAGGAGAGCAAGAACCACGCCAGACAGAACAAGGTCTGAGAGGACGGAAAGGATTGAATGGCATGAGAAAGGGGAAAAAGATGAAAGACAGGATAAGAGAAGGGAGGAAAAACCCTATCTTACCTGGGAAGGCTCATCTAGAGAAGGGAGCTGTGAAAACCACGCTGACTCCAGGAAGCAGGCAATTCCATGACGGAGAAGGCAATACATGGCTGGGCAAAGCACAGAGGAACTCCACTCTCCTAAAGGCAAGCAATACCTTTTAAATCCCCTGAGAAGACAGTCTCAGTCCTCTAGCACTAAATATAGTGGAAGGGAAACTTGTTGTTCTGAAGAAGAGTTTTTGCCTGTAAGAAACCCTAGGCAAACTAAAAGGAAAGAGTTTTACAGGGAGCCATATTATAGCCAAGAAAGGTCCTTGGATAAGCAGTGACTGGAAGACAGAAGAATATTTCCAGATAGCTTTGCAGAGGAGTTTGATAATAGCCCTTGTACGTATCAGGAGTTGTGTGAGAGAGCTGACCGAGAGCTTTATGCAAAACACCTGAGTTCAGCTAAGCTGTTGGGGGATGGGAACACTGTGAATGAGCAAAGGGCAGAGTTCTCCCCGGAGGAAGTTGAGGATAACGTGCATGAAATGCAATGTGAAATTTTATCCAACTTCAGGACACTGAAACCTATATGGACTGTACGTACACGGTATCAGATAATATACAATCCTTGTGCTAGTCTTGCTATAACCACTGCTGCAGGAGAAAAAAACAGTCCAAAAGCAAGTTTGGAGGAAAACTGTTTTTGTATTTCATTTTTCTGTTAAGCTGAAGATAAGCATTGCCTAAGTTGTTTGGTTCCTTTGTTACCTTATACCAGAAGTATGGACTTTTCTGTTGTGATGTTCTAAAGGTCAAATTCCAACCCTGGGAAGGGAATAAATCCATTTTGAAACCTTACCATTCGTGTACACAACTATTTTTCTTTAAGCCACGGAACTACAATTCCCAGGAGGCTTTGCAAAGCCTCAAATTCAAGTTCACAAGCTTAAGGAACACATCACACACCCCACTCGCTTAACCCACGCTGAGGCCTCTGGGAGAGAGGAGCGGTGACATATCTGGCGTAGTTTTACGGATTTTTGACCCAAAGAAGAACGCAGCAAGGAAAACTACGGTTTCCAGAGGACCATAAAGAAGCAAGTAGAAAAAGCAGACGGCTCACAGAAGCAAGAAAAGACACAGTAACCTTTCCTGAATGCTGACCTCTACACTAGCCTCAGGTAAAGTCACCTAGGCATAAGCGTGGGAGGATTTGTGCAGGAAAAGGGGGCGCTGTGGGGCTAAAAAGAAAAGGGGAAGCCGCACTTGGTTTTTTTTTTTCTGTTTTCTCTCTTTTGCTACAGGTGCTGAGAGATGGAAGCCAGGGATGTTCTGCATTGGATGAAACAGCAGTGGGACAGTCAGCTGGAATTAGCGAAACACCTCCAGGAGCAGAACGCTGTCCTAATGAGGGAGCAACAGAAGCCTCTGTTGGACGCTATGCAGGCACTGCTGAGCAAGCCGAAGGAACAACCGACCGGAGATCCCATGGTGATACCTGGGAGTGGACTAAACGCAAGTCATGTTTTTTCGCTAGGACAATTAAGTCCCAATGACAATATAGACGATTTCATTGACGCGTTTGAACGCATTGGGGGAGCATTAAAAATGGCCTAGTGAGCAATGGGCTACTAGATTTGCGGTCTCACTGACCGGTGAAGCCCTATCGGCTTATAAAGCCATGCCAGCCACCCTTGCCGCTAATTACAATGAGATTAAAAAAGCGGTGAAGGATAGGCTGGGGCTCACTACATCTCACTACAGGAGGCTATTTAGAGAAGCCCGCCTGAAACCCCAAGAGACCCCAAAAGCGTTGCAGCAACGTTTGAAAAACTTAGCCTGGAAGTGGTTAACTCCAGAGGGAAAAAATTTGGATACCATTTTAGACACAGTAGTCTTGGAACAGTTTGTCCAAGCTGTGCCTAAGGAAATGAGGACATACCTCATGCTACAAAACTGTCAGTCTACAGAGGAAGCAGCTATGCTGGCTGACCGGTTTCTGGAAGCCCAGATAGCTGACCCCTCAGGGTTTGGGGTAATGCAGGCTGCAGGTTTGGCTATGGGTAAAAGGGGAAAGGATCCCAAAGGAAAATGGTATGACATGCAAAATGTAAAGCCTAGAAATGATAATGATGTTTTTTCATACGAGAGAAAATGTTATTTGTGTGGGAAAACAGGGCATTTTAAGAGGGAGTGTGATAGGCGAACTGTCCTTATATCTGAATTGGACAAGCCATCGCCAGAGGGATTTCTGTTACATGCTCAGGTGGAAGGGGTTGAGACCTTGGCACTGCTCGACTCGGGGGCCGACCAGAGCATGATTTCCTCCAGGCTCTGGGAGGCCATCAAGAGGCATAGTTCGTTGCCCCCGAGTCAAGTAGAGAGCCAGGTCAGGGTAAAGTGCATCCATGGTGCATTTACATATTACCCCTCTGCAGTATCTCAAACATAACAGCCCTCAATATGGAGTTAAGAATGCCCATAGCTGTAATTTCCACACTCCCCAAGGATCTGATTTTAGGCAGGGATTGGCCACCCTTTTACAAAGGATTAGCAGCAGGTTTAAATGCCCGCACGGGTCTAGTCTCCACTAGATCGCAGGCCGGAACCTCAGGGATGGGAGAGACATCAACTGAGGATAAAGAACAGCTTGGGGAGGAACTAGTATCCCGAGAGGAGTGTTTGTATGAGGAAGAAACAAATATTCTACCTGCACATGATGATTTGGTGCATGAACCCCTTGGGCAGGGTAGAAAATCTAAGGCGAAGAGACGCCACGAGAGACAGTCTAGGTCCCGAGGCAGATCCGAGTTGGAGGCAGGAGCGAGCTTACCATGGGTACCCGCTGAATTAGTAAATAAGTTCCCTTCTTTCCCTGCTGAGCAGCGGGCTGACCCAGCGCTCAAGAGAGCCTTCGAATGGGCCCGGGAAACCCGGCACACGTTGCCTAGGTTCTTCCTAGACAATGAAGTTTTATATAGGGAAAGCTTGGACCCCTATACTGAGGCAGTTAGGAAACAGCTAGTAGTGACGACAGCGTTTAAGGCTACGGTCTTGCGCCTCGCACATGACCACCCTATAGGAAGCCATAAGGGCATCCAGGGCACCCTGGACCAAATATTAGGTCGCTTCTATTGGCCAGGAGTGTTCAAGGAGACCAGGCAGTACTGTGAGTCCTGTGCTCCATGCCAAAGGGTGACGGCTTTAAGGCCAAAGGCCGTACCCTTAATACCAACCCCCACTATAGCGGTGCCTATGAGTCGCATAGGTATGGACATGGTAGGCCCTATGACCCGAACACCCAGGGGTTTCCAGTACATACTGGTAATAGTTGATTATACCACCCGGATTCCCCCTGGGCTATTCCCCTAAGGAACACCTCTGCGAGGATCATAGCCCAGGAGCTCGTCAAGCTATTTTGTATGGTGGGATTCCCCAGGGAAGTACTCACGGATCAGGGCAGCCAACTTTTTGTCCAAACATTTGGCCACTGTATGGGAAGCTTTTGGTATAAAGCATATCCGGACTTCAGCGTACCACCCCCAAACGAATGGTTTGGTAGAGCGTACGAATCAAACTATCAAACAGATGCTTAGGAGGGGCCTGAAAAAGGGGGAGATAGCGGACTGGGATACCCTGCTCCCGTTCGTGTTATACGCGTGCAGAGAACGCGTACAAACCTCTCTAAAGGCATCACCATACGAGCTCATGTTCGGTAGGCCCCCTAGGGAATATTGGATATATTACACGAACAGTGGGTGGAACCAGACACTTCAGAAGTGGAAGTACCTCAATTCCTTAAAGGTCTGAGGGAACGGTTAGAAAAGACGGTGAAGGCCGCAAGGGAGAATTTACAGGCCAGCAAACAAAAGCAGAAATTATATTATGACAGGGGCAAGAAGCCCAGGATATTAGCAATAGGTGATAAGGTGATCATCCAAGTAGCAGACCCTGGCCCAAAGTTTGAAGCCCACTGGAAAGGCCCATGCACGGTTGTGGAAAGGGTAGGGCCAGTCTCTTATAAAGTAGAGAATGAAAAAGGTCGCCAGCAGGTATATCACCTGAACCTTTTAAAACCATGGAAGGAGAGATCCGCCACTGCCAGTATGGCATATGTAGAGCAGCGATACAGATCCAATACCTGGATTACGCGCTATCCGACAAAAGGTCCGGTAGCACGTAATATTTTAAGGTGGGGGATCTGTCATAAGGAACAAGAATCAGAGCCCATGGAAACAGGGACTTCATATCAGAATGAATGCATGTTTGACAGCTCAGAGCAAAACAGAGAGAAGGGTTGGCATAGAAACCCCAAACAAATGAGGTCACTCAGTGCTAGGGAACGCCCGAGCCAAGAGCTAACACATGGCTCATTAGCAAAAGAGAAACAGCTGATGGGGGGCGGAGTTTCAGCCACCGGGAAAAGCAACACAGTTAAAAATCCTCTAGTTAGGGGAGAGGAGAGAACTGGGGCAGGAACCAGGAGAGCAAGAACCACGCCAGACAGAACAAGGTCTGAGAGGACGGAAAGGATTGAATGGCATGAGAAAGGGGAAAAAGATGAAAGACAGGATAAGAGAAGGGAGGAAAAACCCTATCTTACCTGGGAAGGCTCATCTAGAGAAGGGAGCTGTGAAAGCCACGCTGACTCCAGGAAGCAGGCAATTCCACGACGGAGAAGGCAATACATGGCTGGGCAAAGCACAGAGGAACTCCACTCTCCTAAAGGCAAGCAATACCTTTTAAATCCCCTGAGAAGACAGTCTCAGTCCTCTAGCACTAAATATAGTGGAAGGGAAACTTGTTGTTCTGAAGAAGAGTTTTTGCCTGTAAGAAACCCTAGGCAAACTAAAAGGAAAGAGTTTTACAGGGAGCCATATTATAGCCAAGAAAGGTCCTTGGATAAGCAGTGGCTGGAAGACAGAAGAATATTTCCAGATAGCTTTGCAGAGGAGTTTGATAATAGCCCTTGTACATATCAGGAGTTGTGTGAGAGAGCTGACCGAGAGCTTTATGCAAAACACCTGAGTTCAGCTAAGCTGTTGGGGGATGGGAACACTGTGAATGAGCAAAGGGCAGAGTTCTCCCCGGAGGAAGTTGAGGATAACGTGCATGAAATGCAATGTGAATTTTATCCAACTTCAGACACTGAAACCTATATGGACTGTACGTACACGGTATCAGATAATATACAATCCTTGTGCTAGTCTTGCTATAACCACTGCTGCAGGAGAAAAACAGTCCAAAAGCAAGTTTGGAGGAAAACTGTTTTTGTATTTCATTTTTCTGTTAAGCTGAAGATAAGCATTGCCTAAGTTGTTTGGTTCCTTTGTTACCTTATACCAGAAGTATGGACTTTTCTGTTGTGATGTTCTAAAGGTCAAATTCCAACCCTGGGAAGGGAATAAATCCATTTTGAAACCTTACCATTCGTGTACACAACTATTTTTCTTTAAGCCACGGAACTACAATTCCCAGGAGGCTTTGCAAAGCCTCTAATTCAAGTTCACAAGCTTAAGGAACACATCACCCCACTCGCTTAACCCACGCTGAGGCCTCTGGGAGAGAGGGGCGGTGACATAGGTCAGCAATCTCATATTTCAGTTCTTTCAACACCCTTGGATGTATACTATCCTGTACAGGTGATTTGCTACTCTTCAGTTTATCAAATAGTTGTAATACAGCTTCCCGGTGTATCAATATTTCTTTCAATTCTTCTGCGGCACCACCTTTAAATACCATTTCAGTCACGGGTAACATCCCTGCATCTTCCTCAGTAAAATCTGAAGCAAAGAATTCATTTGGTCTCTCCGCAACAGCTTTTTCCGCTCTTAGCCCTCTATATTGTAATGGTTCAACTGACTCTCTCACAGGCTTTTTTGCTATGAATGTGCTTGAAAAAGTCTTTATTACGTGTTTTTGCTTCGAAAGGAAGCTTTTCAAATTTTCTCTTTGCCTGCCTTATCAATGCTTTGCATTTAGCTTGACAGTAATGTTGTTTCCAGTTTTCATCATTTGACACCTTTTTTCATTTCCTGAAAGATGCTTTTTTGGCAACAACAGCCTCTCTGACCTCAACTTTAAACAATGCTGGCAGTTTTTTGGACTTCCTTCCACTTTTCTTAAAGCGTGGAATACAGCTGGTCTGGGCTTCCAAGATAGTATTTTTACCTAGCCGATGACAATACTTAAATGAACCCAACAGTGAACTTATCTGTCTCTGCCCATAATACCTGCCTGTGCATGCCTACAATACTTGTCGGGGATAGTACAAACTTTGCTTGTCACAGATGCGTTCCGGTGATACCTGGCTATGATAGTATATGATGTATCTGTTGTAACTACATACCTGTGTTACCTACCGTGGTAGCTCAGCCTGTGTACCTGCCTGCCTGTTATAACTGCACACCTGTGTACCTGCCTGTGATAGATCAAACTACCTGTCTATTCACCGGCCAGCCCAGATGAATCCCTTGGCCACACACAACAGGGTAGATACCAAGAATGGCCCCCTCCCTCATTGCCATAATTGGCTGCTACCTCCTCTCTGGATGGCTCAGTAGCATTACGGCTTTATCTCCTACCCACAAGTACATACCAATCCTACTGAGCCATGGGAGGAGATGGTCAAGTGCTCCCTACTACAAGACAAAGGAAGATACCCGCACGCCCCACCCCCACTTACTACACGTCGCACTTCAACATACTAAGAAAGCCAAACAAGAAGAAAGCTCCCTCTCCCAAAACCTAAAATGTGCCCTCATAAATGCTCGCTCAATCCGCAAGAAATGGCCAGTTATCTCAGACTTGATATCACTCCTTGACCTCGACATACTCCTGATCACAGAGACTTGACTATCCAGTGATGACAATGTCCTCCTCAACCAACTCCTACCCACTGATTTCTCAATACACACCTGCCATAGAGACAACAAAAGAGGGGGAGGAGTACTCGTCCTCACCAAGACAGACCTCCATTTCCATCTGATTAACGCCACTAGCACAACACACCTCGATACAATCACTATAGTTAACAAGCACTGCTCCATCAACCTTCTCTACGGAGCCCCATCAACCTCCCCTGATGACCTTGCAACAATAATTGACCTCGCCTCCAATGTCCAGAGCCCCTGCACACCAAGCTGGGTACTAGGCAATTTCAATCTGCCAGCCCTGCAAGATACTCAGGTGTCAGCCTTCCTCGAAGCCCTCGAGGAACTAGGATACAAGCAACTAGTCAGTGAACCTATCCATGTGAAAGGAAGCATATTAGACCTGGTATTTGCCCCAAAGACAACCTTTGACTCATCCCACGTCCCCATGCTGTCCATTACCGCAGTACCCTGGTCTGACCACAAACTAATCATATTCCAAATACCCTTACCCAACAACCGCCAGAAGAATGCCAGAAGTCTGAGCAGCACCACCAGGGCACCACCACGAAGGTTCCGACCATACGACAAAGACCTTATTCTGAGTAAAACCCGCCCACTCCTCACCTCGACAGCACCCAACCTCGATGTTCTGATTTGAGACTGGAATAATAAACTCAGTGCCATTGCCCAACGCCCATCATCTAACAAACCTCCAAGGAAACGAGCCACCGCAGCCTGGTACTCCACTGATCTGTGATCATCACTCACCCTCCTAAGGAAGCTGGAAAGACGCTGGCGTCGATCACACTCCGCAGAAGACCAGAGGGCATATAACCTTCACCTGATAAAACACCGTGAAGCAATAACAGAGAAAATCAGACAATTCCACACGGACACCCTAAAACGATCACTAAACAAACTGCATGACTTGTTTAATCTAGTCAAGAACCTAACAAAGGAGCCAGCCCCTGACCAACCAAGCGAGATCCACCCGCAAGAATTCGCGGACTACTTGCAATCAAAGCTATGCCAGACCAATAAGTCCTCAGCACCCACCACCGTACACGAGCAAACGTGCCTAACACCCATGACCATCTTCTCCACTCCACCCAAGAAGTGCATCGAAGACACTATCGCTGCGATCAACACCACTACGGCACAAACCGACCCCTGCCCCGCCTTCTGGATAAAAGAGCTATGCTGCGATTTTAGCCCATTCATAGCCAGGCTCATGGACCTATCCTTCACAACGCTCATTCCCTCAATGCCTCAAACATACGTCCATCAGGCCTCTGCTGAAAAACAGCAAGCTTGACCCCCAGAAGGTGGACTCATACAGACCTATATCCAGTATACCACTTCTGGCCAAGATAATTGAAAAAGAAATCCAAAGACAAATACAAGAGCACATCGAAACTGCTGCTCCGCTGGACCCCTGCCAACACGGATTTAGAGAGTCCCATGGTGTCGAAACACTCCTCACCACCCTCTATAGTAACATAATTGCTGGAATTGATAACATCCATCAAGGGTTTGCCCTCATCTTCATGGATATAGCTGCTGCATTTGACTCAGTAAGCCACGAGCTTCTCCTGGGACGCCTCAAGGAGAAAGGTATCTGTGACACTAGAATGGTGTAAGTCATACTTGTCTGACAGATGGCAGCACGTACGATCCGGGGCTTCAACATCAGAACCTTTCCACCAGAGGCAAGGTATGCCAGATCCTCCCTCTCTGCCCTGATGTTCAACATATACATGCAGCCCATCTGTAACCTCATCTGATCATTCAATGTCGACTGCTTGATATTGTCATAAGGTAGCGCTGTCAGAACCCATGGAACTAGGGAACTCTGAGCAAAACGTAAGGGAAACTGACAGCTCAGGTTCACACATGGGGAAAGGTTGCTATAAGCAACAGATAAAAACAAAGCCACGAGGTGTAAGGAAACGCCCGAACAGAAGCGTAGCACAAAACTCATTAGAAAATAAGGAGCACCTGTATGGGGGCGGAGCCCAAACTAACACCAGCTTAAACACATTTAAAACTCACTTACCGGAAGGTAGAGGGAGAGGAGTGGCAGGAGCTACTGGAGGAGTAGTAGATGCTACGGAGAGAACTGCTAAGCGTGAAAGCAGAACCAGTGGAGCTGTAAGGACGGAGCCAGAGAGGTTGCCCGGGGCATATGAGGCTGGTGATTCTCAGGGAAGCTGTTGTGAGCAGCAGGGCACAGCTTTTCAATATCCCCAGGAGCATTGCTACGAAGTAAGCAGAGGTGGCAGTCCAGCAGCTAAGTCCAGGAGGTATAGATTACCCAACACCAGGGATTCAGCAGGGGAAAACTTTTACCCTGAAGGAAGTTTGAAGCTAACAGAGAGACACCGTGGAAAGGGTTCTTCAGAACAGACCTTTGCTCGACTGAGAGAACAGGAAGTAGCAGTGCCTAAAGGTAGGCGTATTTACTCTAGTAGAAGAGGTTTAAAATACCCTGATTTGCCCTGCACTTACCAGGAACTGTGTAACTCTCAAGGGCCTGACTACAGTGAATATGGTAATTTCCCATGGGCCACTAGTTTAGGAGGGGAATGCTTTAGCTCACCGGCAAGAACATTATAACCTCAACGGCAGCTGTGTGCTGGGAGAAGTTTATTCTGATGAGGAAGGAATGCTCTGGCTGATTGCATATCATCTCTTTGTTGAAAGCAGCAAGAACTGTTTAGAAAAGGAAACAGGAAGAAACGTTCTGTAAGTGAAATGAACTGTTTTCTTTTTGTTTTTTGTTCCATTAACTAATGCTGAAGTAAGCCAAGTTTTGTTTGAAACATTTCTTTAATTGTGTCACCAGACGAAGAGTCTGCAATTCTTTGTGTTCCACTGTTATGAATCCACCCCGGACGGGGAATAAAGCCTGTGTTTAACCTTACCCTCTGCTTACAACTACACTTCTTTGGCTAATGTTAAAAACCACAGGTCCCAGAAGGCCTTTCTAAAGCCTTCACAGGAAAGTCTACAGCCATTAAAATACTGCCCCATTAAACTACCCAAACCTTTTTGCCTCTGGGTACGTTGGTGGGTGACATAGTGGCGTCGTCTAGAGGATTTTTTTTTAAACTTTTGGAATAAAAGGACACTTTTAAAGAAGAATACTGCTGTACCAGGGGACCCCTGAAGAAGCAAGCACGCAGGACAGACCAGACGCTGAACAGTGACCTTTCTTGCCAAAGCTAGAGTCTACGCAGATCCTAAGGTAACGGATACCTAGGGCACTAGCGTAGTTGGATAAAGGGCAAGAAAGAGGGCGCTCCTGTGTCGCGGGAAAGGGGGTGAAGAAACGTAAAAGTACCGCACTTGGTGTTTTTTCTTTCTTTTCTCCACGGCGGAAGGATGGAGGTCCAGACGTAATGAGCTGGATGCAACACCAGTGGGACAAGCAGCTGGAGTTGGCCCGGCACATGCAGGAGCAGACGGCAAAAATGATCATGGAGCAGCAGAAGCCACTCCTAGATAACATGAGAGCATTTTTGGAGAAATCGCCACGACATGGGACTGAGAACCCCTACGTAGTTCCAGGGGTAGGACTTAATGCTAGCCATGCATTCACATTGGGACAGTTAAGTCCACAGGACAATATAGACGATTTTATAGATGCCTTTGAATGGATAGGAGAGGCATTGAAATGGCCAAAAGAGCAGTGGGCAACCCGCTTTGCGGTATCACTCACTGGGGAGGCTCTCTCCGCTTATAAAGCAATGCCTGCCATCCTTGCTGCTGACTACGAGGAAATAAAAAGGGCAGTTAAGGATAGGTTAGGGCTATCTAGCACGCATTACCGCAGGTTATTTAGGGAAGCCAAGATGAGGGCACAAGAAACCCCTAAAGCTCTGCAGCAGAGGCTGAAAAATTTGGCATACAAGTGGTTAACTCCTGAACGGAGGACTATTGACTCGGTGTTAGATACAATTATTTTGGAGCAGTTTCTCCAGGCTGTACCCACCGAAGTAAAAACGTATCTCACGTTGCAAAATTGACAAAATACAGATGATGCAGCCAGTCTGGCCGAACGCTATTTCGAGGCACAGATGGTTGGCACCTCAGAGTTGGGTCTGAGGAAAGCAGCAGGCATGGCAGAGTTTAAAAGAGAAAAATGTTTTAAAGGAAAAATGTTTAATGTGTCTAGTAAAAGTACTAATGATGACATTTTTTTTAAGCATAAAGGGAAATGTTATGTGTGCAGGAGAGCAGGCCACTTCCAAAAGGACTGCACGGAGCGGACTATCCTCATGGCTGGGAAGGACAATCCAACACAAGATGGATTCCTTATCCATGTGCAGGTAGAAGGGGTAGAAGCACTGGCGCTGCTTGACTTGGGGGCTGACCAGAGCATGATTTCACGGGGGCTCTGGGAGGCCATTGAGGGGCGCCATCAGGCAGCCCCGAGTCAAGAAGAGGGCCAGGTGCGGATACGTTGCGTACACGGTGCATCGTCACCTTATCTTTTACACAGGGTGTCTGTCAGAGGGTTGGGGGTCACACAACCATTGCTGGTAGCCATTGTTTTGCGATTGCCACACCAGATAGTTTTAGGGCGCGATTGGGCCCCCTTTTGCCAAGAATTAGGAGAGGGTCTTCATAAAATAGGTTATGAGTTCGCACCACCCCAACCAGAGGCAACAAGAGCGAGGGTAGAAGCCTTAACAGCAGGAATTCCTAGTCCCCTACTTGGTAAAGCAAAAAAGGCTAGCACTCCATCCAACGCCCGTGTTACTGGAGTACCTCCAGTGAAGCAGAAATTCTGCTAAAATTTTGTAGAGCCACACCCAGAGCCAAAAGCCCACAAAGAGCTTCCACTGGAGCAGCCGGATATGACCTCTTCAGCGCCGAGGAAGCAGTCGTCCCGAAAGGGGGGAAAGCCTTAGTTAACACCGGGGTACAAGTGCAGATTCCCAAGGGATGTTATGGCCGAATAGCCCCAAGGTCAGGCTTAGCGGTCAAACACTTCATAGACATCGGGGCAGGAGTGATAGACCCCGATTATAGAGGCCTGGTCAAAGTCCTCATTTTCAATTTTGGAAAAACTGACTTCAAAATACAGGAGGGAGATCGCATCGCACAGTTAGTGTGTGAACGCGTGGGCTTCCCCGTCGTGGAAGAGGTGCCCGCATTGACACCTACCACTAGGGGGACGGACGGGTTCGGGTCCACTGGCCAAAGGGAAATTAAGGGCATGACGGCCCTGGCAGAGGAGAGGAGAGAGGAGGACCTCGGGCCTCAAACCTCCGACTGGAAAGAAAGGCCAGAACCGAGGTTAGGTGTTGGGCTATCCCCACAGCAGCAGCGGGAGCTGACACAGCTGTTGGGGAGGTTTACGGATGTCCTTACAACAAAACCGGGCATAACCCACTTGGTCGCCCACGAGGTAATTACGACCCCAGGCCGGATTATCAGACAACGGCCCTATCGCATCCCGGAGACCAAGAAAAATGAGGTTATTAAACAAGTAAAGGAAATGGTCGCGATGGGCATTATTGAGGAGTCCCACAGCCCGTGGTCAAGTCCCATAGTTTTAGTTCCGAAACCGGACGGGACCCTCAGATTTTGTATCGATTTCCAGCAAATAAATGAGATCTCCCAATTCGATGCGTATCCGATGCCCCGCATCGACGACTTATTGGACCGGCTAGGTCAGGCAAAATACTTGACCACGCTAGATCTCACAAAGGGGTATTGGCAAATACCCCTTTACCCGTGATTCCAAACCAAAGATGGCATTCAGTACCCCTATAGGGTTATTTCATTTTAAGTGAATGCCGTTTGGGCTGCATGGGGCAGCAGCCACCTGTCAGCGACTAGTAGACCAAGTACTGAGGCCTCACCATAATTATGCTCTCGCATACATGGACGACATACGTCATCTACAGCACGACTTGGTCCCAGCACCTCGCTAGAGTTGAGGCAGTGCTCCGGGCCCTCCGCAGAGCAGGTTTGACCCTCAACCCGGCGAAGTGTGTATTCGCCAGCGAGGAGGCCAAATATTTGGGCCACATAGTGGGAAGGGGGGTAGTTAAACCCTTAGCTAACAAAGTGGAGAGCGTCAGGGATTTTCCCCAAACCATTAGCAAAAAACAGGTACACAGTTTCCTGGTGCTCATTGGATATTATAGACGGTTTATACCTCGGTTCGCCGAGGAAAGCATTTTGTTCACGGAAATGCTCAAGAAAAATGCTCCCAATAAAGTGCAGTGGACCCCAGAGGCTGAGATCGCCTTCACCTCCCTAAAAGAGAAGCTGTGTACAGCCCCAGTGCTGCTGGAAATAGATTTCAATCTACCCTTCGTGGTCCATACAGACGCTTCTGAGAGCGGGTTGGGGGCGGTACTATCTCAAGTGTTTGAGGGGGTGGAGCACCCGGTCACTTATTTAAGTCGAAAACTCTCAAAGGCAGAAAAAAATTATTCGACTGTTGAAAAGGAGTGCCTGGCCATAAAATGGGCTATTGAAGCATTAAGGTTTTACTTAACCGGCAGGAAGTTTCTCCTGGTCACGGACCACGCCCCTCTTAAATGGTTAAAGCAGATGCGAAATAGCAACACGCGGTTGACTAGGTGGCATCTGGCACTGCAGGCATTCAATTTTGTTATACAACACAGAGCAGGAAAATTACATGGGAACGCGGATGCGCTCTCCCGGATTACGAGCTGTCCGGTTAGTGGTCCGGCAGCCCGTAATATTTTAAGGGGGGGGGGATCTGTCATAAGGTAGCGCTGTCAGAACCCATGGAACTAGGGAACTCTGAGCAAAATGTAAGGGAAACTGACAGCTCAGGTTCACACATGGGGAAAGGTTGCTATAAGCAACAGATAAAAACAAAGCCACGAGGTGTTAGGGAATGCCCGAACAGAAGCGTAGCACAAAACTCATTAGAAAATAAGGAGCACCTGTATGGGGGCGGAGCCCAAACTAACACCAGCTTAAACACATTTAAAACTCACTTACCGGAAGGTAGAGGGAGAGGAGTGGCAGGAGCTACTGGAGGAGTAGTAGATGCTACAGAGAGAACTGCTAAGCGTGAAAGCAGAACCAGTGGAGCTGTAAGGACGGAGCCAGAGAGGTTGCCCGGGGCATATGAGGCTGGTGATTCTCAGGGAAGCTGTTGTGAGCAGCAGGGCACAGCTTTTCAATATCCCCAGGAGCATTGCTACGAAGTAAGCAGAGGTGGCAGTCCAGCAGCTAAGTCCAGGAGGTATAGATTACCCAACACCAGGGATTCAGCAGGGGAAAACTTTTACCCTGAAGGAAGTTTGAAGCTAACAGAGAGACACCGTGGAAAGGGTTCTTCAGAACAGACCTTTGCTCGACTGAGAGAACAGGAAGTAGCAGTGCCTAAAGGTAGGCGTATTTACTCTAGTAGAAGAGGTTTAAAATACCCTGATTTGCTCTGCACTTACCAGGAACTGTGTAACTCTCAAGGGCCTGACTACAGTGAATATGGTAATTTCCCATGGGCCACTAGTTTAGTGGAGGAGGGGAATGCTTTAGCTCACCGGCAAGAACATTATAACCTCAACGGCAGCTGTGTGCTGGGAGAAGTTTATTCTGATGAGGAAGGAATGCAATTTGAAACTATTGGAGAGTCTTCAGACGGGAGTGAGATGGACTGTACATACACTCTGGCTGATTGCATATCATCTCTTTGTTGAAAGCAGCAAGAACTGTTTGGAAAAAGAAACAGGAAGAAAAGTTCTGTAAGTGAAATGAACTGTTTTCTTTTTGCTGTTTGTTCCATTAACTAATGCTGAAGTAAGCCAAGTTTTGTTTGAAACATTTCTTTAATTGTGTCACCAGACAAAGGGTCTGCAATTCTTTGTGTTCCACTGTTATGAATCCACCCCGGATGGGGAATAAAGCCTGTGTTTAACCTTACCCTATGCTTACAACTACACTTCTTTGGCTAATGTTAAAAACCACAGGTCCCAGAAGGCCTTTCTAAAGCCTTCACAGGAAATTTTACAGCCATTAAAATACTGCCCCATTAAACTACCCAAGCCTTTTTGCCTCAGGGTACGTTGGTGGGTGACAATATATGCAGATGATGCCATTTCTCTACATGCCATTCTCAACAGAGCAGCTGGACCTCTCCCCACTGATCAACTGCTTTGGCGCAGTATCCAACTGGCTCGAATCTCAAAACCTCTGAATACAGCACAAGAAAACTGAAGTTCTTTTCATTACGAGGAACCAAAACTTCACCCCGCCACCCCACCTAAAGGTTAAGGATGCAGAGCTACAAACCAAATCCACAATCTGATACCTTGGAGTCACATTAGACCAACGACTAGACATGAAGGTGCACATAATCAACATAGCAAGAGCAATCTACCACAAAATCCAAACACTCAGGCACTTACGCCTCCTACTAGAGCTGGATGACTTCTGGACAATCTATCAAGCACTGATTATACCGCACTTTGATTACGCTAATGCAATCCTACAAGGACTCCCACAATCCACCCTGAACCCGCTCCAACTCGCGATGAATGCCACGGCAAGAGTTCTACACATGGCTTCTAGGAGCGACCATGTTACGCCCATCCTGAAACATCTCCACTGGCTCCCTATACATGGCAGACTCGTTTTCAAAACCCTACTGCTGACTTTCAAGGCCATCAATGGGCTCTCCTCCACATCACTAGCAGAGCTTATCCAAACCATGTCCCCCAATAGGTCCAGAAGATCTGCAGCAGTCAACACACTGGTAATCCCGAAGGCAATAACCCAATGCACCGATGCAACAGCAAAAAGGGCTTTCAGATTCTGTGCACCCAGGTGCTGGAACACCCTACACCCAGCATCTGGGCAATCCCTGACCTAACCCAGTTTAGGAAGGCATTGAAGCACCACCTCTTCCTCAAATACTACCTGGAAGACAGCGCTCCAATAGCCCCCTCCCACATCTAGTACAGCCACAGCAACATACCTGCAAACTTTCCATGACTACGATTACTTTTTACACGACATGACGTGTCGCCTAGATGTAAATAGTTACCCCAGTTTTATCCAAGTTTTAGTACCTGTTCTTTGTAAACACAGATCAGCTTGCTGCACTGTGCTAGTCATTCTGTTTCATGTAAACTGCACTGATGTTGAATAGCGCGGTATAAAAGAGACTGTAAATAAATAAATAAACAACCCCAATGCATGATATAAGTCTTTAACATCTGCAACTGCTCCTTTCATTTTTTTTAACTATTTTCCTCATTTTATCATAGCCTCCTTTTTGAAAGTTAAAAGGTGTGGATTTCCTTGCCATCCTTCCTCCATTTATTAAATCAAATGTGATCAATGTTCCCTCTAATTTTCTGTAGGCTGTGTGTGCATAAAATATCAGTTGTGCAGATTTTGAAGGAAGGTTAAATTTTTGTGTGCCACATAACGGCACTCAGAGTTATATACTTTAAAATTTGACTACACGTCAGAATACAGTATGTACACCACATTGATTTTAATCAAATTAAATGAAAATAGACGATTACTAAATGAAGCGGAAAATTTCTAGTAATTACAATCACAACTTTTAAATGTTAAGACGTTTGTGTTGTTTTCTATCTATCAGAACCATAATTTTTGTGCGCTCTGTTGTAAAGTATGTGTGCTTGCTCGGCGAGGTGTGTGTGCACGCACACACACACAGCTTAGAGGGAACAGTGAATGTGATCATGCTATTGCCAAGTGACCCCAACACCCTTATCTCTTACACCAAAACTTGTGTTCCACTAAGGACTAGGTCAAAAATGGCTTCCCCTCTGTTTGGTTCATTAACCAGCTGCTCGAAGAAGCAGTCATTTATTTCAAGGCCATGCAGACAAAGCACACTAAACCTTCTCAGCTTACCACCACAGATACTGTGGTGATGAAGGGGCATCAGAGCCCATGGAAATAGCTGGAAAACAAACGTTTACCTGCAAGCAGAGGGATAGTTCAGAGAGCAGGGAGTTTCAAACTGCAGCCAAAGAAAAAAAACACACACACAGAGCTGCTGAGTCCAGACCACGCCCAAGCTCCAAGGCAACCCAGGAAGGTAATAGGAAGCACCTGGGGGAGGAGTTGGAGGGGGAAGAGCAGCTACATAAATTTAAGCTCCAGGGAACAGAAAGAGAGGAGCCTACCAAGAGAAAGGAGGGAGGAGAGCTCCCGAGGCAAACCGAAGGGAAAGGATCCTTCAGGGGAATTGAAAGAGAGAGGCTTTCCAGAGACAGCCGCAGAAGGGATTCCCAAGGCAGTCAGCATACTGGGGACTACAGTCCAGGGAGAAGCCCATGCTGTAAAGGAATTGCAGCACGGTCTGGAGACCGGAGGCTCTGTCCTGAGAGAGTTGCTGACTATAGTCCAGGTGCGGGAGCAGCCCTGCAAGAGTCTGTGGGAGAAGTTTTACCTCTGGAAAGATCTGTGAAGAGAAGGGTCACGCAGAACAAGGTGAGCCAGGTAGAAGCCTTGTTCAGCTTGTTGAGAGATAAGGGTCTCTACAGCCATTCTAAAATCCCTGAGCACAGAGAGAAGTCCCGTTGGGAAAAGGTCTTAAAACTTTTAGGGGAGATTAAGCCTACGTCCTCTCAGCCCGAGTTAAGCCAGGAGACAGCAGAGTCTGATTATGAAGACATGCAGACAGAGCCTTGTGATGTTGAACAAGACTCCTTAGATTCCTTGATGGATTGTTCTTTTTGTATGAAGACAGAATGAAGAGGCTGTAGGTTTTAAAGCTGAGGAAAAAGCCAGAAGCCCTTTAACTGAATGTCTTATGTTTTGAATGCTGGAAATGTTTAAAAGGAAAATTGCTGCTGTTTAAAGCTGAGAGGAAATGATTCAAGATTGATTTGAATGATTAAGGGAAAACAGCTATCTGAATGTACAACAGCTAGAAGCAAAAGAAAAGCTTTATTTAAAGTTTTACTCAGTTTGGGAAAGGCTGATACCTTTGCTGGAAGTTAGCTGAAATCAGCTAAGCTGTATTTCTGACTGTTGGACTTTGGAAGAAACACCTTCTGGTATAACAAGCTGCAGGAAGCATTTGTAACATTTATCACGGTCAGAATCCTGTTCGACTGAAACTTCTTTTGTTGGAGAGTACATCCAATTTTGGTTGACATGTGTTGAGCTTCTAAGGAGGTTCTTTGCAAAGGGAAATACAAAAATAAATTTCCTGTGTTTTGCCTTCAAACCCTCGGACTCTCTTTGTCATTTCACAGAACTACAATACCCAGAAGCTTCAGCTCTGGAGCCCATTAAAAAGGGGACATTATAAGGCACGCCCTTACCTATAGGCAACCACCTAGACAGTAGGGAGCGCCACAGATGGCGTAGTTGGCAGGATTTGAACCTGCGCAGGGATACCCCAATGGATTTCCAGCAGCCCCTTCCACCTCAGCAGATGCCTATGAATATACCGCAGATGGGACCTCTAGGCCCACAAGGACAGTTCAGACCTCAAGGACAAATGGGCCCTCAGGGTCCTCCAGTACTTCAGGGTTCTGCAGGGCCACAGGGATTCATGGGACCAGGTCCACAAGGACCTCCACAAGGAATGCAAAGGCCTCAAGATATGCATCAAGGAATTCAGAGACACCCAGGACCCATGGACCAATGGGTGTCCTCCAGGGCCACCAGGTCCACAAGGTCCTTCTGGCCCACAAGGACCCTTAGGCCCTCAGGGTCCTCCTGGCTCTCAGGGTTTGCAGGGCCCACTTGGCCCTAGAGGCATGCAATGATTTCCTCCCCATGGAATGCAGGGTGCAATGGGATCTCAAGGGCCTTTAATGGGAATGAATTCTAGAGGGATGCCGGGACCTCTGGGACCCAGAGATAATCAAGGACCTGCTCCACAAGGAATGATGATTGGGCACCCAACACATGACATTAGAGGACCACAATATGCAAGTGCACCCAACATGCCCATCTACGAGTCTTCTTCTCACTCTATGCTCCTAGACTCTGGAATGCACTGCCACCCACCCTGCAAAACATCCAGTCAAGCAAAGCCTTTAGCAAACACCTAAAGACTTACCTCTTCCAAGAACACTATGGCACACATCACCATTCCTAAAGAGTGTTCAGCTGAATAACTATTGTACCTATTGCTGAGCCTATTGTAACCCACTGAGACTATGCCAAAGTCTCAACCTTGTGAACCATCCTCCCATTAGCTAAACTCACTATAACTCATCTTAACTTACCACTATTTATCTTTTGTTGACTGTTCACCTTTTTGACTGATCGAAAAATGATATACCAAAACCAGTCAAATAAATAAATAAAACAGAGAACATCAAAGTACCTCTGTATGTTTCATGGTGAGACTGCACCTAGAGCATTACATGCAATTCTGGTGACTGCATCTGAACAAAGATACAGTGGAGATAGAAGAGGTACAGAGAAGACTGACCTATATGATAAACAGGTTGGAATGATTCCTCTTTGAGGAAAAGCTAAAGAGGTAGGGTTCTTCAGCATGTAGAAGAGAGGGCTGAGGGAAGATATGATAGACATGGCTGGTTCAACCATTAGGTACACTAAGCATTCCCCTAAGGCAGCAATGTCCAGGGGGGAGGGGAGAGGGCAAAGAGCAGAGCATTCAAAGCTAAACAGTGGGGGATCACCAATAAAAGGATGTTTCAAATCTAAGGAGGTGTAGGAGGGTGGAAGGTGTACTGCCTAAGGTCTGTCTAGGGTGTCGACACCTTGAAATAACTCAGCTGATGAAAGAGGTCGATAAAATAATGTATGGAATAGAACCAGTAAACACAATCAGTTGTTTGTTCTTTCAGAAAGTGCAAAGACTAGGGGATGTGCCGTGAAGTTCTAAGCATTATATTTAAAACAAATGAGAAAACATATATTTTTTTCACTGTTCAATGCACTTGAATTCATTGCCAGAGGATGCAGTAGAATATGTTTATAGGTGAGGTTTAAAAATATTTGAACAGTTTTCTATAGGAAAAAGTCTATAAACAATTATTTAGGTAAAACTGGGTAGATACTGTACACTGCTTATCCCTGGGGTAAGCATATTGGGATCTATCTACGTTTGGGGATCTTACTAGATACTTGCATTAGTCCAACAGATCCTGTAATGTCAGTAAAAAAAAAAAAAAAAGCTTTTATGCAAATATTGTCACCAGTAGTCCGCCCGTAGCTTCAGCATACAGGGTTAGGTAGCCTGGAGACCTTTTATTGAAAGGTTAAGGGTGTAGTTGTGGACCTTTTCAATAAGTTGTAGTCATGAATCGAGTGGTTCAGGCAAAGACAGGCTTTTAATTCCCCTCCTGCGGCGGATTCAAACACAAAGTAACATAGGAACAGAAAGCCATACACTCTGGCATAAGGTAGGAAAAATAACTTATAACAGCTTCCAACTTAAATCAGAAATGGTCCGGTATTCATTGCATACAGTCCCTTGGTATTAGGAAATAAAGTCCTGTGCTTCTCACCTGCCAGTTGACCAGCTTCTTCAAGATATCTGGTTCAGCACAGTGAAATTCTATCATTTGTAACTGTTAACGCACAATCCATTTGAGTATCAGACAACTGTTCATCTGGAGGATCAATTCGCATTGACTCAGGCTGGCTATCAGCTGAATACAACTTCTGCCTTGTTTACAACGTTTCCAGATTATTCTCTGCTGTCTGTTCCAGGGGCTTCTCTATTATTGCCTCTATGGGGTACGGATCAACTTTACTATATCTCTTGGCATAGCTTAGAGGAGAATCATATTCTTTATAGTTTCTATGAGAGAAATTCTTATAACCACTTTTGCAATGATTATACAGCCTACCTTCTGGCTTTGAGGCAGAAGAACGTCCATGCACAGCTCTCTCAGGATGGGGTTTAAACCTCAGAGGTTTTTCTCTGTGTTCTGGCTGCTCACCCTCTTCTTCTGACATACAAATGTCTTGCACTGTATATCCTTCACTCCTTGGAGCTTGTAAGTGCTTCCCAGCTATCCTCACTGGTAACTTCTCCCTTTGGGTGCCTTCACCATAGGATAAATACCTGGAGTTTTGCTCAAAGGGTTTTTGTGCCCTGCTCCTCCAGTTATTCCTGTCAGCTGCTTTCTGTCTCTCTCTCTCACATTCAGAATCAGAATCCACTGAATCACTTACATATGTTTTCCTTTCACACTGGGACAGACGCTGCTTCCAAGAGCCAGACCTCAGCTTGCACAAACTTTCCAGCTGATTCTGTTCTCCTCCGTATTCCCTGTTCTCTCTCTTGCTGTTGCCCTTCCTCTTGCTGTAGCTAAACTCTAATGAACGTTTCTTATACGTTTGCTTGGGAGCTAATCTAGCCCTTCCCCCTCCCAGGTGAAAGCTATCAAGCCCAGGAGATGGGGATTGTTTGCTAGCTGGGCGGGGTTCCTGCCCTCGTGGCTGGGATTGTTTGTGTTGCTCCTGGCAACTGGGTGTCCTGAGCTTATCCTTCCTACCAGAAACAGCCCTACTGCACTCAGGTTCCTCTGTTTCCATATCACAGGATGTCTCTTCCCCATTACAATATATATATCTCATGTAAGATATTTAGATATATATGTAGCACATGTTTTGCAAATGAAAATAGAATTCACTGTTATTTCTTCATCTTCTTAGCAGATTATCTGTCATTTGCCTTTGGGAGTATTTGTTTTACATCTGAAATAATCAATGCTGCTGGTATATCTGTAGGTTCATGTGTAAATCAGTAGAATAGTATAGGATAGATATTCAATTCCCAGTCTTATGCCCTTACAAAAGTGTATATTGTATTGTAAGAACCAAACATTCTGTGCTTCAGAGATTAAGGGGTATGTTTACTAACAGGCCGGTAAAGTGCGGGCCGCGGTAGAGTGAGTGTGCCGTATAAGGAGTGGGCGTTCCGTCCTGAAGAAGAAAAGCCGTGATTGACAGATGCGCTAAGGTGCCTTACCGCAACTGAGAGCTGAACGGGAGGCATATGTGTCGCGCTGATCCTCAAGCAGAAGAACAGAGCCACAGCACAATGGTAAAGCACTGACCAATGGTGCGGGGATCAGGGGTTCAAAACCCCACAATGCGCAATGGCTTGTTGAGGTGTTAGTTTATGAGGCAGAGAAATACTGGGCCGAATAAGGCAGCGCGCTGAGTTGTTTTTTGGCACACATCAATACTGGATGGGATAAGGAGGCGCGCTGATGTTTTTATGTGACATATGAATACTGAGCGGCATAAAGCGTCGCGCTGATGTTTTCTGGCGGCATATTACTACTGGACGGCATAAGGCGGCGTGCCGGTTACGGTGGCAATCGCATAATGGAAGGTATAAGTGGGGCGCTGATGTGCAAACAGAAACACAGAGCCACAGCACAATGGTTAAGGCACTTACCAATGGTGCAGGGATCAGGGTCCGATCTCCCACAGTGCACAATGTAGACAGCTGCCTGAGGTATGTTTATTTTAGGAGGCATATAAATAATGGACATCATAACGCGTCACGCAATTGTTTTTGACGCAATGTAATACTGGCTTGCATAAGTGGCGCATGGATGTTAAATTAGAAGAGCAGAGCCAAAGCACAATGGTTATAACTCCCACCAATGCTGCAGGGATCATGGGTGTGATCCCCACAGTTACCAATGCAGACTGCTGTTTGCTGTGTAACTTTAGGAGGCTGATAAATAATGGGTGGCATAAGGCAGTGGTATGCTGGGCAGAAAGCATCGCGCTACTGTTTTCTGAGTTATGTTAATACTGAAAGGCATAAGCAGCGTGCTGATGTGCAAATCAGAGAGCAAAGCTGCAGCACAATGGTTACCACACCAACCAATGCTGCAGGGATCAGGGGTTCGATACCCAACAGTGCAAAATGAAGACAGCTGGCTGAGGCAGTAGCTGTTAAGGGTAATATTGTTTTAGGAGTACCTTATTGTATATTTGTAGAATCATAACTGATAGCAAATACACTCTCAAAGCAGTGTAACAGAACGTCGCCCATCGGTTAATGCAGAGGGCACATGTGAAAATGCAATGTCCGCCATGGCACCCTACAATGTTGGTGAAAGTGTAGCCAAGTGTGCTATATGAGGCAAGGTAAGGTGAGAGCACTGTCCCAGATGGCAGCAGTGTGCATTGTAACGTATGGGAATTGTAAGTCTGTGTGCTGACCAAGGTCTGCCATACCTGATTTGGCAGGGAGGGGCTGCAGACAGGGGCAGGCGACTGATATCAACAGGGGTTCAGAGTTATTCTCATATGGTAATCAGTTGCAGGGCCTGTCTGTAGCCTCACCCAGCTAAATCAGGTATGGCAGAACTGGGTCAGCCATTCTTGATGTAGCAAGGAGCGACTGCACACAGTCCCTGTCGACTGATATCAACAGGGGGTTAGAGTGTATCTTATCTTGTAAACTGCCCTATTCCCGTTGGAGACTGAAATCATAAGAGTAGTACAGCTCCATTAAATTCAAGCTCTGGGAAAGAAGCCAATACTCTTCTGTTGTGAATGCTGACAACCTGTGGAGATACTGAATGATGGAGGGGTGTCCATGGTTTGAATGTTCCTGTGAATAAGGTTGGCAGAGGTATGTCAACTGTCTGTGTGCAACTGTACAGCAATCTGTGATGCTGTCTCAAAAGAACTACCCCCTTGTGCCAGATATCAATGCACCTGTTATGGTGTTTCAGAAGGCACAATATAAACACACGTTGCTAGGAAATGAAAACCTCATTCCCCACAAAGGCCATGTTGAAAGGCTGTCAACTCCCAAGGCACTATTGTACGTAACCCATAAGCTGTGTCAATCAAAGGCATGGCAAAAGATGCCCCAAGGATGTAGAGATGAACTCAGAAACGTTACCCACTAGCACTAACATCCCTCAGTTTGAATGGCAAAGGAGGTATGTGGCAAACCCACACGTAACACAAGCACTGCACAGAGCTAAAACACAAAAACAATACAAAAGTAAAAGAGGGATGAAGATCAGTTGCTGTACTGCAGAAAGCATCTCCATCCCATGTGGCACCCATTAAAATGGACAAACATATTCTGGCTAGCTACAGCCATGCACAGAGTGATGTTAATGTACCATGCTATAATGACTGTGTGTGAAAGAGGATGGTAAGATGTGGCCAGCAGAGGAGACTCAAATGGCAGAATAGGTGACATATCAGGATGACTGTGGAGTAAAAGTGCTATGCAGAGCACACACAGGAGAGGCAATCAGGGACAGCTGCAATGCTGGAATGTGTAGGAGGCCAGGATGTGGGTTATCAGCATGCACATCAGGGTAGGATGGCACACAGTTGCCATTACAGAAAATTGTACGGAAGGATGGGTAACAACTCAGTTGAGGGTACAATATGCTCACAGCACATATCAGCACATATATGACGATCAAACAAATGTTAAACACCGTTTACGAACAAGCATACAAATATAAGACACCACAGAGGAAGCACACTAATGACCACTACCACAAATCACAATGGCTAAACCGGCATGCCACACCAACAATGTGAGCTCCATAGCAAAGACTGCATAAAGAAAGAGTGCAGTCCACTAAACAAACCACCTGCTGACTGTAAGGGCAAGCAAACACCAAAAGTAAGCATGAGAAAATGCACATGCAGACCTGCTAATTACTCATACAATTGCAGTCTGTATTTGTGATGTGGTGCACATGTGCACACACAATGAAATGTTCTGCAGTGGATACTGCATGCAAAAGAGGGGAAAAATATACCACAAGGGCAACAGAGGACGGTATGTGGATCATGTTAAGAATTTGGATCAAGACACGTGAAAGTTCAACATGTAATCAGGTGTAACACACAACACCTGAATCACAGAAAAACAAAACCCCCTGCTGTGTTGCCATGTAAACACCCTAAAGTGGGACACCTCTGAAAAAAAAGAATATGTGATGGCTAAGCAGCACACAGGATGCACCGTGATGTACATTGAGGAGAGAGAAGGGTGTTTGTAGAGGTGAGGAACCTGATGTTACCTCATGGTACAGTTAGCAGATTAGAAAACAAAGGATATAGCACATGTGCTGATAAAAACACAAAACTACAGAGTATAAACACATGACTGTAGCCACTCCCAGAAACAGTACACTGAGTACACTGTAACACACTGAGCACACTGAGCCAAGCATACTAAGCACAGTGTATGGCAACCTTTAATACCCAGTGAGGTTACATATGTCTGCCAGATACACAGCTGCCACTGTACAAGGATGTGAGCACAGGTGGCACATGTACATGTGTGGCAAATGGTCCCAGACAAGTGTCAATGTGATCAAAGAGAGAAGGACTAACCTACTGGTAACAAAATGGACCCAAGCAAACACTGATCAATTCCCACTAGCACCCCATGTGGCCTAGGTCAAGCCATGTAACCCCTCATCACCGTGGAACAAAGACCAGTTAATCCTCATCCAATGACATTGACAAAAAAACAATGCAGTCTCTGGGTCACAACGACGCAGGACTGATAAACAGGCAATGCAATGTGTGCCTTTGTCTCACCCTGCTCAATCACCAAAAGAGTCACATGTTTGTGGAATAAATATCTTTATTTGGTTTACACATCACAGATAGTGTAGTCAGTGCCATCATAATATGAAGGTGAGTGCATCTCTGATGGAATATTGAAAAACCTCTAATAGGGCATAAATCCAACTCACACAGAAAAGTCAATTCATTCACCACAAATGAAGAGCAGGAGATATAATGTGCATCCACTGCATACAATGCACTGGGCAGCAGACCCCCAGCCCCTACCTGATTCTGCATGCTGCAAAGGTGTAATGCACATATGAGTGCATGTAGAGAGTTGGCGCTGCATATTGAGGACACAACACACATCATGTGTCCCTCAAACCATATCCATCTTGCAACACAGGAGACAACCAAACCAAAAAAGCCTATGTTGAGAAAATGTTTTATTGTGAAAATCACGCTGGGAAAGTAATGTGTGAGGTCTCACATAATGGCTGAGCTAGGAATCAAAGCTGCAACAATGTAGACACAAACTCTCCTCAAAATCACAATGAGTATATGCTAACAGGTAGCACAGGCACATGAACACAAACAAAATACAAACTAAACGACCTTCTCATACCTATACATATACCACCATGAAGGAGGTGGCCCTGCAACTTTTTCAGAGTAGACAGTGTGTGGCCACATATAACATAATACATGGAATGCACAATTGAAGAAGTGCAACGGTGACCCACATTGCCACACTACAAGCATCATGTCGCAATGTGAGTGTCCCTACCACAGGGCATAGCCTGGACTGTGCACATGGGAAATGCAAGGTGTTGACATACATGCAGACTGTCACGTCTGCACATCCAACAAACACAATAAGCAGCATCTAAACAAGGAAATGAGGGCCAAACATCTTACACGGAGCCACAAAGAAGTCTGAGGTCCACATGTTTTGTCTCACAAACATAGTGCGTCATATGCAAAAGCACCATCCACATTGCAACATGATACAGTGATGTCACACATGCACATAAACACCCTTGTCACATTGACCACATTAATTTAAGAACATAAGAACATAAGATATGCCATACTGGGTCAGACCAAGGTCCATCAAGCCCAGTATTCTGTTTCCAACAGTGGCCAATCTAGGTCATACGTACCTAGCAGTTTCCCCAAGGGACACAGGTTCCACAATGCTTGTATTGGTTCAAGCATTGATATCCTGGGTCCCTTCTTAATAATGGTTTATGGACCTTTCCTCCAGGAACTTGTCCAAACCTTTTTTAAACCCAGCTACACTAACAGCCTTTACTACATCCTCCGGTAACAAATTCCAGAGTTTGATTACACGTTGAGTGAAAAAATATTTTCTTTTATTAGTCTTAAATAGTTTACCCTGTAGCTTCATTGCATGTCCCCTAGTCTTTCTATATTCTGATAAGGTAAACAATCGATCTACGTTTACCCGTTCCACTCCGTTCATTAATTTATAGACTTCTATCATATCTCCCCTCAGCCGTCTCTTTTCCAGGTTAAAGAGCCCCAACCTTTTTAGCCTTTCTTCATAGGAGTAGCCTTCCATCCCCTTTACCATTTTGGTGGCTCTTCTCTGAACCTTTTCTAAAATTGCTATATCCTTTTTAAGATACGGCGACCAGAATTGCACACAATATTCAAGGTGCGGTCTCACCATGGAACGATATAGAGGCATTATAATATCTTTTGTTTTATTTTCCATTCCTTTCCTTATCATACATAGCATTCTATTTGCTCTCTTGGCCGCCGCTGCACACTGGGCCGAGGGTTTAAACATGGTATCCACAAGGACGCCTAAATCTTTTTCTTGGGTGGTGGTTCCTAATGTGGAACCTTGCATCGTGTAACCATAGTTTGGGTTGTTCTTCCCTAGGTGCATAACCTTGCACTTCTCCACATTAAATTTCATCTGCCATTTTGATGCCCAGTCTTCCAATTTATCAAGATCCTCTTGCAATTTTCCACATTCCTCCTGGGTTTTAACAACTTTAAATAGTTTTGTGTCATCAGCAAATTTGATAACCTCACTCGTTATTCCACTTTCCAGGTCATTTATGAATATGTCAAAAAGCAGCGGACCCAGCACAGATCCCTGGGGTACACCACTATTCACCGTTCTCCATTGGGAAAATTGGCCATTTAGCCCTACCCTCTGCTTTCTATCTTTTAACCAGTTCCTGATCCACAGTAGTACACTGCCTCCTATCCCATGACTCTTTAGTTTTGCCAAAAGTCTCTCATGAGGGACCTTGTCAAAGGCTTTCTGAAAGTCCAGATACACAATATCAACCGACTCACCTTTGTCCACCTGTTTATTCACTCCTTCAAAAAAACATAACAGATTAGTAAGACAAGATCTTCCTTGTCTAAAGCCATGTTGGCTGTCTCCCATTAGGTCATGACTATCTATATGCTGAGTAATTTTATTCTTTATGATGGTTTCTACCATTTTTCCCGGTACTGATGTCAGGCTCACCGGTCTGTAGTTTCCCGGATCACCCCTCGAACCCTTTTTAAAAATTGGTGTTACATTGGCGATCCTCCAATCCTCAGGTATTAGAGATGATTTTAATGATAGTTCACAGATTACTGATAGCAGGTCTGCAATCTCAAACTTCAGTTCTTTCAACACCCTTGGATGTATACCATCCGGCCCAGGTGATTTGCTACTCTTCAGTTTATCTAATAGTTGTAAGACATCCTCCCGATGTATCGATATTTCCTTCAATTCTTCCACACCTTTAAATACCACTTCAGTCGTGGGTAACATCCCTACATCTTCCTCAGTAAAGACCGAAGCAAAGAATTCATTCAGTCTCTCCGCTATCGCCTTGTCGCCTCTTAGTGCTCCTTTAACCCCTTTATCATCTAATGGACCAACTGACTCTCTCACGGGTTTTTTGCTACGAATGTACTTGAAAAGGTCTTTATTTCGCGTTTTGCTTCCGCAGCAAGCTTCTTCTCAAATTCTCTCTTTGCCTGCCTTATCAATGCCTTGCATTTGACTTGCCAGTGCTTGTGCTGTTTCCAGGTTTCATCATTTGGCTCTTTTTTCCATTTCTTGAAAGATGCTTTTTTGGCAACAACAGCCTCTCTGACCTCAGCTTTAAACCATGCTGGCAACTTTTTAGACTTCCTTCCACTTTTCTTAAAGCGTGGAATACAGCTGGTCTGGGCTTCCAAGATAGTATTTTTCAACAACACCCAAGCTTGATGTACGTCTTTAACCTTTGCAACTGCTCCTTTTAGTTTTTTCTTAACTGTTTTCCTCATTCTATCATAGTCTCCCTTTCGAAAGTTAAAGGGTAGTACTGTGGATTTCCTTACTATCCCTCCTCCACTAATTAAATCAAAGGCGATCATGCTATGATCACTACTGCCAAGTGGCCCCAACACCCTTATCTCTTGCACTACATCTGGTGTTCCACTAAGGACTAGGTCTAATATTGCTTCCCCTCTGGTGGTCGTGTGTCCAAAATCATTGTTGAGGTAACACCTGTAGCATGTGCAGGTGGAAAGCAGGTGGACATAGACAATAGGAGTGCTCCATCGTTGGCCGTATGGCGCAAACATGGATGTATGCTTGATTAGGAAGAAAAAGATGAGTGTATCCTGGGTGGCATGTCACACCCAGGGCCAAAACTTAACAATACTAAAACTGTGTTCGAATGCATCAGCTGCACTGTCCATGTCATTTGCTGCTGCACACGGGGGGAACACTGCCAAAGGTAACAATACTTGGGTTACTGCTTGGGTTAGAAATTGGTTGGGTGGGAGGCGACAAAGAGTACAAGTAAATGGAGCTCACTCTGAGGAGAAGGATGTTACCAGTGGTGTGCCCCAGGGATCTGTCCTTGGTCCGATTCTTTTTAACATCTTTGTTAGTGATATAGCGGAAGGGCTGTCTGGTAAGGTTTGCCTCTTTGCGGATGATACCAAAATCTGCAATAAAGTAGACACCCAGGAAGGTGTAGATAACATGAGGAGGGATCTAGCTAAGCTTGAAGAATGGTCTAGAATTTGGCAGCTGGGATTTAATGTTAAAAAATGTAAGGTCATGCATTTGGGCTGCAGCAATCCAAGGGAGCAATACAGCATAGGAGGTGAAGTACTTTTCTCCACTAAAGAAGAGCGGGACCTAGGCGTAGTTGTGTCCGATGATCTTAAAGTAGCTAAACAGGTAGAAAAGGCGACGGCAAAAGCTAGAAGGATGCTTGGGTGCATACGGAGAGGAATGGCTAGCAGAAAAAAGGAGGTGATAATGCCTCTGTATAAGTCTTTGGTGCGACCTCATTTGGAGTATGGTGTGCAATTCTGGAGACCGCACCTTCAAAAGGATTGTGAACAGGATGGAGTCGGTGCAGAGGGTTGCTACTAAGATGATTAGTAGTCTTCATTATAAAGCATATGAGGACAGACTTAAGGATCTTAATATGTACACCTTAGAGGAAAGGCGGGATAGAGGTGATATGATTGAGATGTTTAAATACCTCCGTGGCATAAATGTTCAGGGAGAGAGCCTCTTTCAATTGAAAGCAAGTTCTGCGACGAGGGGACATGGGATGAGGGTGAAGGGAGATAGATTCAGGAGTGATATGCGGAAATATTTCTTTACGGAAAGAGTAGTGGATCCGTGGAATAGTCTCCCAGTGGAGGTGGTAGAGATGAGGACAGTAACTGAATTCAAAAAAGCATGGGACCAACACAGAGGATCTCTAAAGGTAAAAAGTGGACTGTTGTAGTTGTTGTTATGGAAGGACAGACTAGATGGGCCTTGTGGTCTTTTTCTGTCATCATGTTTCTATGTTTCTATGTAATACTATGTGCAATCCAACAGGTGAGGTTAATAGTGTTCCACCAAATATGGCTAGGAATAGTCAAGCGTGACATGTCAACATTCCACTTTCTCTGAAAGTTCATGTGTGTTCTCAACAATGAGCAGGACTCCCTGCAGAACCATCACACAAACAGTGCATAGAACACCTCTGTAATGGAGAATTAAGTAGGTTAACAGTAATACTGTCCATCACAGTCATATGTCTCACTCTCAGAGGTAAAACATTCAATGGGCCACTTTCTGGTGTAAAATGTCTATGGTATTGTTTCTCCAAAAGGTGGGTGATGGTGACATCAGATGCACTGTAATAGACGTGTCCGGGATGTACTCAGCCCTGTGTCATGAGAGGATACGTATGTTCTTGTTAGCCACCTTTGAAAAACACCACACAATGCACACCGTTACACCTTTGCAAATTCACAAGAAAGGTATGTTAAACCACACAGTACATGATAACATTACTCAACAAAACATTGGTGATGACATCATTAATCCTAAACACACACACGGGTACAACATGGATATGGTCATGTCCATGCTCGTGTCACACAGGTGTGTCACAGCTACACACGACATGCATCTGTTTATGTGCACATAGAGGAAACATTACATGCATATGAGACAATTATGATTCATCAACAGGTAAACATAGATTCAAATCTGCAATTAACAAATGTGCAACTTACCTTGTGTGTGCATCAGGTGTATGTCAGCAATCCCATGAACCACTACACAGCAAGAAGAGGTGACAGTGAAGGGAGAGAATCTCAGCAGAACGTGTACAAAGAAAAGGTCAAGCCACTGTTGATGCATGTCCACATTATGTTCATATCTGAAAATAAATAAACGTGCACATCAGTGGTGACTCACAACACAAGACACATTTTGTCTCACACCACACAACACATGTTGATAATGCTCATACGGTAAACAGCACTACGGAAGACATACCACAGTCACAACTGCCCCCAGGTGCACAGTCCCCTCACAGTACATGATAATGTACTATGCCTGAAGAGTGTCTCATCACACACGCAACCTGTAATCACCCACACACAAAGTATGCAAATTTATGCATTCCAGCTGCAACACATGGCCTGTATGTGTCCAAGTGGACCTTCAGACATATAAAGGCCCCGTGAACCGGCAATAATACCCTGTTGTTGGCTTATGGTACAATGTTGGGGTAGGGAGCAAGTGCAGGCAAACCAAATACAAAAGTTGACTACACACACATGCAGATCTGCTGTACCTGACACATATAGAGTGTGGCACAGGACATGCTGAACACAAACACATGGGGATATGTGTGACAACAGCAAGGGATGGTTGATGGAGCTTGAAGTGAAAAACAAAACAACACAACATCTGCCCAATATGATAGAGCAATGAAGATATGTTTTCCACATGACCCCAGGCACACACAATCTCGCTGTACATCCACCTACCGCAACGCAAAGCATCTTGGGTGATGTTCAGTCACATGCCAATCCAACACATCAACAGCATCTGAATAAAGTATGTCCTGTGCATTGGGAAACACAACAGTAACAAACATATGTCATGTTCTACAAGAGTATCACACACTGCACCTTCCTGTCCACAACTCTCATACCCCACAACATCACCTAATGTCTGACTGCTCCCTATCACAATGTATAGATCTCTCACATGTGAGAGGCAGCACAGAGTTGTATGAGGCTATCTTCTGGTGTCCATTAGCAATCTTTTCCCCATCGTACCTCTGTGTTGTTGTACAGAAAGATCAACAGACATGTCAGCAAACACCATGTTTGCACCTCATCACAAAGTACAGACGAGTCACACAGATCCACTATATTGGCAACAATGCCCCCTATCTTTGTGTAGGGGTGTGTCAATGTTGAATGCTAAGTCGCTTACAATTCTGGAAACACATATGGAATATGCACGAGTGTCTCATGTATGCAGGGACCAAATACATATCCTGGTGTGTAGATGTCATACCTTGAATCATAGTGACAGCTATTTGCTGCTGATCTCCACAGATAGCTGTCAATGTGTGCGTCATGTCATTAAAACACCAATGCCATGTATGTTTGTACACAAAGCATGATGGCTGCATGCCATCACACTGTGTGTCATTGAGAATGTCCACACATGGATAGCCTATATGTGTACCTCAGAGAAACAACTCTCACATATGTCTGGTTTTCTTTGCCAACATAATCCTCCCCTTCCCTGTCTGACTATCTATGCAATCTATCTAATGTGGACTGTACTATCCTACACTACTCACATACCCAGCCTGTAGCTGAGGCAAGATGGCATATGTTGCGATTTTATCAGCAAGATATGCCATGTACTCCCTGAGAATTCTGCACAACCATACGCCACCAACACATTCTTTGCTCATCCTGCCCACTGTAACGCACCCCTTGCTGATATGGGGTAGGTTATCCTCTGTATCTGTGTACATATGTAGCACTGTACGTAAGGTCAATTCGCCAACATGTAAATGTGGCCATACTACCTCTCTGGCTGGACAATGCTCAGATCACCATCCTATAACATGTCCATGTCATGGCTTTCTGGTGCAGTATACATTCAGAGACACTGTAGGGTGACATTACCACCCTTCACATATATTCCCTAATATCCGCAGAAACTACTACTAAGCATCTGTCTTGTGATATGTATGTCCTGATACGGCCATAATAACAAAGCAACACATAGCCAGCTGACAGGAGTTTAAGAACAAAATGTACACCCCAAAGGTGAAACATATAAATTCAAACCACTGGACTAATGTCCCCAAACGTGGACTGCTCTCACACTGTGAACATCTCACCATATGGCTAACACTGTTCTCCACCCATATCATCACAAAACATCATTTGTGTTCAAAAACAACAGGTGCTAACACAGGCAGCCCCTAACTGTAAATCTAACCTTAAAAATCACACACAGTCGTATGAGCAACCACCCACATCATCTGGCACCAAATGCTGTTTTGTACTGGCCACATTGTTTGTGCCACACACATGCCTATATGTGAGTTGTGAATTATCACTAAAATACTAATGTGGTGTCGCATACAAATGATATCCTGACATAAACTGTAACTGCTGTAAGCAGAACACACATAGGATGGAAAAGCCGTGTGGGTAGGTAATACGCACATGAGAAGATCTCTCCAATCAACCTCCGTCTGACTGCTGTGCCCTCCTGTGTGTCACCACTGGCACGTACAGGGGGGCACATTGGATCTTGCTCCAGATCCTCATTAATCTCTGCAGGGATATCGTGCCTGAGAGCAATGTTGTGCAGGATGCAACAGGCTATGATTATCTCTGCAACAGTCTTTGGCTTATATTGTAAGGCCCCGCCTGACCTATTCAGACACCTGAAGCGACTTTTCAACACGCCAAAGGTACGCTCAATGACTGAGCGGCTGGAGGCATGGGCCTCATTGTACCTCCGCTCTGCACGTGTCCGTGGCTGACGTACAGGGGTCAGCAGCCAGGGGCGACACCCATATCCTGCATCACCTTGGAAATAAAAAAAATGTGGGTGTCAATATTCAACATAACTGACATATGTTAAGATGTAGTAACCCTACCCAAAACAAATTCTGACACAGACATATCACTGAACAATTAATGAGCTCTCCCGAAAAAACATATGCAGTTAGAAAAGGACCACATAGCCTAGAAAGTCAGTACACCCATGGTAAATACTCCAACAGTTCCATCTATAGTGTAACATATTGTGTGTGTGTATGCGCGACATGGGTATTGTAATGCATTTACTGTCCACATTGGCACCACTGCCAATGACAGACTATAGTAACGATTCACTTGTCACATTTTCATATTGTATGTCTGAACAGTAACCTAGGTAAAATATGCTGCCATGAGAGGTTGCCAAAAAACCAGAACATGTATGCCATGGAGGCTTGGAAAAATGTAAACCATACCACCTATATGCATCCTGTCCTGTACAGGCAACATATCTAGATTTCATACTCTGTTTCCTTTTGCTGGATATTGCTAAACGGAAATTGTTTAAATACCAATCCTGTGCACTGTGTCTATCCTGGGAACATCCCACTGAAGGTGGGGTCTGCAAACCTGCACACTGTACTACTCATGTCTTAACCTCACAGAGATACACATCGGTACATTACCTTCATGTGTAGCTGTAAACAATACAACTCTGTATGCACACACTTAGACCACAGCTTTACCCATCCCCTTTCCATTATGTTAAAGTACATGAGGATCACTGGCCAATATGTGGCTAAATCATGATCATCTGCAGTAGGCCAAGGTACTGCAGCAACTATATTTCGTTACACCCCTGCTGTGACATAGGCAAAATGCGTGACCATACATATCCACATGAGTGCTGCTAGCTGGAAAGGGCAAAAGCATACATAAGATATTCCCAAACACCCCCTCATATTATATACTGGCTCCTGGGTAGCAAAAACAGTGCAGAGTGTGTGAACCCAACACACACATGAGAAGGGTTACCTGTATGGATGAGCAATTATCCCAAGGTTAAATGACATACAAGCATTAGTTGGCAATGACCCATCATGATACGTGCATTTGAGGGCCAACCTCCCCCCCCTCAGAATGTGTGCAGTTAATATTACCACATACTATGAGTGATTGTGCAACAGCCTAGCCACATGCACAGGGGTGTTGTCACCTGCACACCATGTGAATGTCAGGATCATATAATGTTAGGGGTCTGATGGTCTATGTTTGTTTGTAGTTGCTGTCTGTGTACGTCTATACCCCTGTAATAATCTAAACATACAACAGTCCTCTAACTAACATTGGTCATATGTTGATTTAAGTTTATGGGTTTAAACGAGTTTGCTAGATATGTGAGGAAACATAAAGAAAGTTACAAAGACATACATACATTACGACACCGCACATACTCACCCAGCAAAATACAGTCCCCATAACGTCCGCCTTCAAATTGTGTGAAGATTGCCGAGTGATGCAGGATATAGGAGTCATGGGTGGACCCTGGAAACCTAGGGACCACATTCAGAATATGCAGATTAGCATCACATACAACCTGAACATTCAGGGAATGGTAGTGTTTGCGGTTGCGAAACGCCACCTCCCTGTCTCTAGGCGGGACCAGGGCAACATGTGTGCAATCAATAGCTCCCATCACGTGTGGTATCCCTGCTAATGTCTCAAAGGCCTGGTTCAGGGTCCCCCATTGTTGCCTAGTGTGGGGAATGGCTATGTAATTCCCCACCCGGCTGACCATGGCACGCAGTACTTGGTGGAGACATCGTGAGAAGGATGGCCGGCTCATGCCACCCACTGCAGCCACAGATGACTGGAAACAGCCAGAGGCAAAAAAATGTAAAGCAGCAAGGAGCTTGACTAAACCTGGTATTGCATGGGACTGATCAGTCAGGGGCTCGAGGTCAGGTCTTAAATCCTCATAAAGCTCCCTAATAGCCCTTGTGCTCAGTCGGTACAGGGAGATGACCTGGTCCTCACGCATGCCCTGGAGCTGTGCCCTGGGCCTGTAGAGGCGTGGCTGCCGAGCCTGCACCTCGGCACGCCTTCTGCGCCGTGAACGCACAGCACATGGCTGGACCACCTCCACAGCTGCAGGTCTGAGTTGCTGCGGGACTACACCCATGCCCTGTGCTTCAGCCCCGTGGACACCATCTCCCCTGTCCGGCAACCGCAGCATCTGCCCACCACTCAGGACACATGCATAAGCATAAATTGCTGCCATAAACTCCTCCCGTCCCACTACCGTAACACACTCTAACAACCACACAAACTCTAACAAACACACAAACCACACTATACAGTATCCAAAAGTAAAAACAACACCTGACAATACACACACAACACAATATAATAACCAATACAAACACCAATACAATCCTCTAGTACAACTGCTTAGACTTTCGTTCTTCTTCACACCAACCACACTCCTCCTGCTCTTCGCCTACAACCCTCAACGTGGGTAATGTTGTGATGTTAATATATGGTATTATGGGGTGTGTGGTTTGCGCACAATGCGCATGCGCAGTTGATCGCATGCGATGCCCGTCGGTGGCGCGCGTGCGTGACTCTACGCATGGGCGTCAGTCAGTGCGTGGCCACACGTGTATGTGCGCCGGCGTGAACATGCGCACAAAGCACAGACACCCCTGCGGTACTCGTTGTAATGCGCATGCATACAGCAACACATGCGCAGTACTGTGTCCCAGGGCGCATGTGCGTTTGTCCGCGTACGGCCACCCATGCGTTGGCGAGCACGCGTCCAACACACGAGCGCCACGCCCGCCCAATTGCGCATGTGCAATGAAAGACACGTGGCAAAACACTATAAATAGGCCTGCACACGTGCATCACGTTGAGGGTTGATAAAGGAGTTACTTAGAGAAAGAGGGTGTCATAGATAAAGTCTGAAACAGAGACAGTGGTGGGACTACTGCACAGGAAAGAAGTACAGTGAGGGATAACAAAAACTATACTTAGAGAGGCTGTGGTGGGAGTAGTCCAGAGGAAGGAGGTAGAGAGTCTGTCCAGGGAGTAGGGCAGCGGAGAGAGGCAGAGAAAGATAGACAGGAGCAGAGTAGATTCCTCACTTTGTGCTAATATAATTTGTACGTTCCCTTTGTAATTGTGTCCTTTACTGTGTCCTGTACTGTAACGTTTTGTAAGTCATTATTGCATGCTGTGTTTTGTTTTGTTTTGTTTAAGTGAGTGCTGTTGTGTTGAAAGGAGCATTTAAAACATACAGAGATGGAGAGAGAGAGGGAGAGAGACGGTGAGGGTGAGGGTGAGGGTGCGGAGGATGTGGGCCAACCTGTGGTGGGTGATACACCGACGCTACAGACGTCACACCCTAGGGAGGGACATGCAGGGCCATCTGTTGGGCCACAGCCTGCACAATATGTCCAAACTGGGAAGAGAAAAAGGGTACCTGTGCCTGGTACACAGCGAAAAAGAGCTGTACGCTTCAGTGATAGAGAGAACTATATCCTACTCTCGCATGTAATTGAAAACTATGACCTCTTATTTGGCAGGCTCAGCAGTCGCACAACAGTGGCCACCAGAATGGCAGTATGGGAGGAGGTGCGTAATGCAATGTCAGAGGCAGGGGGCCCCACAAGGGATGTTGAAAGCCTCAAAAAGAGGTACTCTGATATTAAAAGAGGGGTGCGCCAGCACATGGTGGCTGAAAGACAACATGCGCTTGGCACAGGTGGTGGGGGCCCTTTTATCCCATCACTCACACCATTGGAACAAGAGCTGGCAACACGGTTGGGCCACATCTATCTCCGTGGACTGCCAGAGGCCCTCGACACGGCACATCCTGATGCAGGTATGTATAGTAATTGCCAGGTATAAATTCATGTTCACAATGTCCCTTCAGTACACATCATTCAGCTGCACACACACTCCCATACCTGTGACCCAATCCACACCATGTTTAAAAATTGGTGTCACATGTGTGTGTTATGGCCATGCACAAACTGTGTTGTTGCCATGTCCTGTCACAACATTACATATGTGTCCCTCGAAAACAGCAACCTCCCCATCTTTTTCCAAAACTCCACACAACAATTCCTATCCAACCTCCACATCTGTGATTGCAAAGCACCATATGATTTTGTGGCACACTAATCAGGTAACGTGTGTGTGACATACTATTTGGACAGTGCTACATGTGCTTCTCAGTGGCCCACAGGTGCTGGCTACATGGGATCCACGGCACAATGGGTCACAGCCAAACATATCCAACAATGAGCATATAGTATGTCTAAAGACAATATTTCCTATGCATAATTATTTATTTATTTATTTTTATTTAGCAAGCATTTGTAGCCCGCTCCTTCCAGCGATCAGAAGCGGGTAGGATTACTATTGTGAAACTGCCGAATCAAGGCAGGTACAAATTTTGTTTACATACAGATTGTCAGAAAAGCACATCATACAGAGTTAACACTTCTTAGCTATGGGGGAGTTCATTTACATATATACATAAATACATATATACAGGATAATCTTTTTGGACACAGTGGTCAGGGGCTGCTCCATCTGTGGGTTTAGTTCAGGTTGAAATGTGATTGGAAAATGTGCGTTTTGAGTTTCTTTCTGAAGTCTAGAAGGTCATTGCTAGCTCGTAGTTCTGGTGGGAGTTGGTTCCACAGTGTTGGCGCCGCATATGAGAAAGCCCTGTGGCTGGTGTTAGCTTTGGCAGATCTTATATCAGTCAATGTATGGCCAAAACAAGTGTAAGGGTGTTGTATTCTCACACATGTGTGGACATATGTTGCACAGATAGGGGATGGAATGTGATGGGGGACACATGTGGCATGGCACTCAAAAAATACACATGGAATAAATGCAACATGTGCATGGCCACACGACACACATGTGCCCCAGAAACAGCTGAATGACATCGACAAACATGTATGGGAGGGTGTCATGGGTCGGGTATGCAGCACACACGCACATACCCACCCCATCATCTCTGTGGTGTCTGTGCCACACATATATAGATATGATTATGTTGAAACATATGTGTTTTCTTTGTTATTGTTCAATATGCAGGTGACTACAGTAAAATGGGAGAGGAAGAGGAGGAGGAGGAGGAGGAGGAGGTGGAGGAAGAGGGTGACTTTGACATCACAGTGCCAATGAGTGTGTTGGAGGATGAACCTGCTGTCTCAGGGGGCAGCACAAGTGCTGTTGATGAGCCCATAGAGCCACCTGTACCCAGTATATCACCACTAGGGGCAGTATCAAGGATCAAGGGAGAACATCCAAGGACCCAGGCCGCAAGTATACACTGAGAGCCCTGACCCTCAGATGATGATGGCGGAGTTAAGGTCCCATGGCGCATCTGCACGTCGCGATGCTGAAGGTGGGTGACAAACGACAGTCATAATTTCAAAATAAACACCAATAGTCACTAGTTGGTGTTTGTGTGGTGAATGTTGCAACATAACCACCACATATATCACATGTATGGCTCATGTTGTTGGGATATTGTTTCTTGAAAGAACGGTGTGGGGTATAATATATGGTGTTATTATGTCGCAAAACAGAATCACCGAAGGTCAGTTGACACCCACAGATGCAGGCCTAAGAGGAATGTTGTATAAGGGCCACCATGTTGTTGTCATGAGAAAGATCAACACTTGCCCTTGCAACAGTCTACCTCATTGCAGACACCCAGATGTCTGGTAAACCACAAGATGACAACTAAATGATAGTTAAAGAAACAAAAATACCATATATAAAGCAATGCAACCCTCCTCTGTGATGTAACAGCACAAAGACTTCATTCCCCACAGTCTGCATCTGCAGGTGTCAAATTACATAGCATATGGAAAGAGGTGTGAAAATATGTCAGGTCAACCATAGATAAGGATCTACAGAGGGGTCTCAAACGTACAGAATGAACCTGTTGGCTTGTTTGGAGAGAACATTCCTCAATTTCCCCTGTACATAAAGACATAACATAGACTGTAATCCAGACAGAAAAGGAAAACACCATGTCCCCTTACTGTAAGGCCAACAATCCATCAACAGATTGCATAGGCTGTGAGCATGTGTGTCCCAGTTAAATTGTGGGCCTATGTCCCCATACCGTGTGATGGTCCCCATTATCATAAGTGTCATACCTGCAATATGTGTTGTATGCAACCATACAGTAATGAGTATGAAGCATGTCTATTTCTCAACAAATGGTTAAAGAAGGACTAAAACCGTGAACAATTACTGTGCTGCAAACAAAACCTAAACACATATGACTAACTACAACAAAAGCTTGCCATGTTGAGACCATATCATACACCACGTATCCACACAACATTACCAGAATTGGCACATCACCCTACCCCTCCTTTCCGAATGCAAACATTAGAGCATTACACAAAGACCTCACATAACATACTGGTGGATGATAGCAATTGTCAAGGCCAATGAGAAATAACATAAACTGATGACCTCATCTCCTTTACAAAATAACCAGATATATCATCATAGAGCAAACAACCAAAGAAAAACATAACCTAGTCGAAAAGTGTTATTGGAGCCACAAAAGGCAACTAGGGAATTTGACACAACACTGTATAGGTTCTAATATTAGTACACTGGCCAGTGGGTAGATAGAAATATCTGACCAATCAGTACAGTGATACATACATTATCCCTTACAGCAAGGTAAAAAATAAACATACTGAAGCTCAGCCTGTAAGGATCCATATGCTATGTCAAATGAGAAAGTGGAAAACATATGTTGTCTAGTTGTTGTGACTGTTTTCCATGTCCTAATTGCTGCATCCACGTTCACAATGCCTGTTCAAGAGTTCTGCTCACTCACCATAGTCTGATGTTTATGTGTTCAAAAAGCTCTATTGTACTGTTTTATCCACTCTACATTGTCACATTTGCTTTAACATAACCATTTTTTCCTTGTAGTAGGTCTCTGACATCCCACACTATCAATGACGTTTTCAGCATGCCAATGTCTATCCTCAACTACACTCACATAAGCAGCTATGTTCATAAGTCTATAAATAAATAAATAAGGTATCACCCACTCCCACAAAACACGTAAATGCTTCACGGGATTAACGTCTGTCAGCACCATCACATTCTAGTCATTCCCCAACATCAGCTCACGTACATTTTGTACACCACCAAGCATACAAATCAGTTTAGTCCTTGCACCAGGCAATTCCAAGGACCAGCACATACGGATAATGTGTACATCCCCACATCCAGCCCTTATACTGACAATGTAACCCATCAGACCATACATTGTCATGTCATAAAACAATCATTAGGTCAGGCCAAACCTGATTTGCCGTCACACAGTCTGACACAAAAATAAGGCATCCCATGAGGCTACATCCAGTACAAACATCTCATGGAGACTAGCAAATACCATAAACACATAACACACAGTTCCTGTCATAACATGCCCCAACAGCTCATGTGCATCTCTATGCCACATACTGCAAAACCCTGGACCCATACATGACCCGTCATCCCACACCTCATAACTGTTGTCAATCAGCTATTGTCGGTTGAAGGTGTCCGCCCCCCACAAATGCCCCCTTACCCCCTACACACTCACTAAAAATACATATACTTCCCTAACCCTAAAAAACCCACAGCCCTACGCACTTAACGTCATGACCAGAACCCCACCATTGTCTATGTGATGTGTTGAACAAATCCACTGCTGTATTGTGATGTTGTTGTAGCTGTAGCAGAAAGGAGTGTCTGAGGGGGGTGGGAGGAACAAAAGCCCCCTGCCTGCTGGTCCCCTCTGCAGAGCCACACATCATGGACAGGGAACATTGTCTGCATTGTGTCTCCCTTAAGGCAGCGTGCCTACTGACACGCTAGCCATCACACCCCTGTGTCCAAAGAAGCCAAGACCACAGTTACCAAAAGCACATGTGGCCTAAACACCAGCAGAACGTAGACACTATCCCTTTACAGATGATAAAATACTTGCACACATTATAGGCAAACAGGGGCGACCTAGACAACACTCCATTCTGTCCTTGCTGGTGCAGCAACGGCATTAGCCAGATTCACAAATCCTTTTCAGACGGGTGCTGAAATCCGCAATGTTACTTACGTGCAAACCCCTGGAAGAGCATGACCAGTGCAAATGCACACGTGATCAAAGGTGTGGTTGGACCTGTATTGGATTGACACACGTAAGCACATAGCTGAGCAAACTACCTATGTGTGTTTCCTATACAATACACAACCCCCCGTTCAAACCCCTGATGGATATTGAAATCAGACATATAACCCGCCAACTCAGGCTATCACTGTCCATCACCAGTCAGTACCAGCAGATGTGCTTCCCTCAACATACCCCGTCACTATTTTCCTGGTTGTTGCCCACCACTGATGGCCTCCTATGTTGCTTCCCTTGCTCTGTCTGAACCCTACAGATCATTTCCAAAGTGTACCAGATCTGATCCCCAAGCCCTCATAAGTGGTACACAAGGTGCACATGAAACTCTCACGTGTCACACACACGCGCCAGCAGTGCACATGTGCAGGTAAGGTGTGACATTCCTGTGCTGTCATTCCATACCACTGAGTTCATAACACATCACCCATTACCTGTACATATTGAGAATATGTGTCTGAAGGTGGCTGTACCTGTGCAGACATTTCCAAACACTCCTCGGTTCAACAATGCTTCTGGCCATCTGAGGTGTTTATGGCTGCTGCATGCTGCACCTGACCTAAATAATGGATATGAGATGACTGTCCTTGCCCAATTCTGTTGCCACGTCAGTAGTATGTGGGTGTGTATGCAGAAGCTATTTTATGACTGTTGTGTTGGCCTCCCACATCTTCTTCCTGTATAGTGTTCTCTGTGTTTCTATTAGTTGTAGTACAGTGAGATATGTGTTATACCCCTAACCATGTTCCCATATGACTCAGCACTATCACATTAGCATTAGTGTGGGATGTGTATGACATGTTGCTTTATGAAGGTGTTTTAGTGGAGAGGTATTTCATTGACCACCCTGTGTCCCATTCACAGCCAATCGACGTGCTCTGGAGCGGATTCGCTGTGCTGTGGAGCAGAACACCAGGGATGTTTGTGCTGAGCTCCGGACATTACATGAGGGGGTCGTAGCCATGCCACTAACTCGCATGTGTGAGGCCCTTGAGGGCATACGTGATGTTCTGATCCGAGCTGCACCTGCACCACCAATGTATCCGGAGGAGGATATAGCCTTGCCAGGGAGAGGGGCCCGACGTGGCAGGCGTGGCCGACCACGCCGTCAGTAACCTATGATAATATAGAAATGTACAGCAAGAAAGCAAAGGTTTCTCTTTGTTGCACTGTTCATTTTTAGCAACTATGTACATAGTTTTTTCTGTTATTGCGGCTTGGTTTGGGTTATATGTGAAAGAAGACATATGTGATTAGTATGTTGTGTTTGTGTTATGTAATTGGCTTGGGGGGATCTTTGAAATGTATTACACACATGTTTGTAACAATAGTTTTATATGAGAGAATAGCTGTGATAATAAACAGCTGTCCAAAAATAGATACACTGTTTCTTTCCAAAGAGTGTCCATTTGGTCCCATGTGTATCTCTGAGAGGGGGGTGGGAGGACCATAGGATCTGCAACCATGTCCACTGCATAAGCTACTTTGCCACACACATATACTATTTCCATGATCCACACATATGTAATGTTTCACTAGCACAATATGTCACCACAGCCTCTGAGCTGCAGCGGCACAGTGTGCACAGACATCCAGGTAGAACATGGGTGTGGAACCGTGATACTGTGGAGCCGCAGACCAGTCAGGTTCTGAGCATATCCCTAATGTATATGCTGGCGATATATATCAGCATTACAATTATCATGACCACCTTACTGGTTTGTGGCCCTCCAAGACTGGATTTTGAGAGCGCTGCCTTACACCTCTGTCATGTACGATTTATTTTGGGCTAGGTGCAGATGTCACAGACATCGGATGGTTATTTGGAATGCGTAACATTGCTCCTTGTTTCTCACCAGCAGTAAAGGGTGGTGGCAACGGCAATATGTTGTTGGTGGTGAGAGGTGAGGGGGAATATGACACACTCTAGGTAACATGTTTGATGTCTTGGACATCTGCGCCTTGCCCACTCACATTCCAAAATGGCAGAGGTGTAATCCAGGTCTCTCAAAAGCGAGCCCTGGAGGGCCGAAAAATCAGTCACGCTGACAGGATATCTCCAATTCATATATATCTCTGCCACACTCATTAGGAATATTTCCAAAACCTGACTGCCCTGCGGCTCTACAGAACCACGGTTCACCACCCTTGATGTGGACACAGGGGTACTGTGTTATAAATGGCCTGTTTACGTTCCATAAACATCACCGTCTGGAACCCGTCATACACGACACATTGGTGGCATATGTGTGACCCGTGCCCTCACCTATATTAGTGGTCACATGCACCCCAACCCACCACAGGGATGCATGTTACAGAGGCAGACATTTGTGTGCTGCATATTTTGCCGGCTCATATATGTGAGAACATGTGGGTCATGTATATCCATCCCTGTGGCATGTACATCTGTGGGGCAGCCACTACATTGTAACATGTAATGCAGCACCCTGCTATCACACACCTACACACATGATTTTCCCGACACACTGCATGTGGTGCCAATTGAGGTATCACACGCATGTTTACCCGTCAGGAATGTATGTGGCTGCACACATATGACATGCTGGCATCTATAGTCATATGCTACGTGAGACACGTGACCATTACAGGGTTCTGAACAAATACTTTAATATGTACAAACAAAAATAAAACTATATACATATTTAGGGTAGGGGGAAAATGCCATCACCCACCCACCACAAACAAACCCTCCCCACCCGCACACACACACCCGCAATAAACACACTCCCACACACTAACCCCGAACTCCCACATGACCCCACCCTCCCTCAGCCTGCCCCGTGATGGCGGACAGGGCAGCACAGGGCACATGTGTGGACGTCACAGGCACCATCAATGATGCCTGTGACGCCCTTCAGGGGGTGGCTGCCGACATGGCAGATGCTCAATGTCAGCAACCACCCTCTCCATGGCTCCCGCCATCCATTCCTGCAGGTGCACCAACCGGTGCACCCGCTGCTCCAGTGCATCCAGAGCCTCACACAGATGTACAACACATCTGCCACCACACACACACATTGTTCCTGGTGTTTGTGTGGTGGCATCTGCATGCACTGTGTGTGGGGCCCTGGATGTTGGAGCCACCTGCCCTTGATGGCGGGAGCCAACAGTGCCCTGTGCTGCACTGTCCTCTATGTCACTCTCCCAGGCACCCTGCGGCCACTCTTCCACCCCTGACTCCTCCCCAACACCCCCACCCCCTCACCCCCACCCACATCACCTGCGCCCTCACCCCCCTTGTTACCCAGGCACCCACACCTTCCATCCCAGCATCCCCCATGACCCCCTCCGCTGTGTCTTCCTCAGGACCCTCTGCCTCCTCCCCACTGGTGTCCAGGACTACCACCTCCACGGCAGCGCGGGAGGTGGGCCTTCGGAGGGCATAGGCAGAGGTACAGGGGTCTTCGTTACTGTCATCACCATCTGTGGAAGATGACAGTCATCAGCACACGTAGATGTGTGTGACACATCACATGTACCCATGCAGGTACCATGCACACTGATGGGCCACTGTGACCTCTGATGGTGGGCAGCCACATCATCAATACACACCATCACCATGTGATGATTCTGCATTCCTCATGCGCTGAAGGTATGCGCCATGGTGCAGGCGTAGCTCCCTCCCTTTCTTTCTCAGATCCTCGACCTGTGTGTGTGAGAAAATATGGGTGGGAGCATGAGTGAGCACATACGTCTGGTGGGTGGGCAACATAAACATACAACAGTGTGTCCTGGGTCTCGACACTTCAGCTCCACTGATGTGTGTTTCATGTATAGCATAGTTCAACACCTGTCACAGGGGATCTTCATGGGCACAAGGAATGTTTTATCACATGTGGACAACACCATTACCAACTGAGCCTATTCACTAATGTTGCTCATCGTCACATATGTCAGTCTCTGGAGCCATGCCATGGTGCTTGTGTGATGCTACTAGCTGTCCAAAATTTGAATCTCTTCATGTGTATGTTTAGCACACCAGGAGCGGCAGAAGGTATACATTGGAGCAGTTGCAGAATGCGACAGAACCCAAGGGGGAGAGGGATGTTTGTTAAACACATGTTGCATTTGTCATTGACAGTCATGCAATTGTTACAGCAACCGGTGTTGCAGTTTGGATGATCTGTGTTTCAACGTAGCTTGTGCCTGCCACATGGTCACATGGCACATTGTGATCAATGGCCACAGTCCTCTGTTCAAACAACACTGATGATGTCTGTGTATGAGTAGTGGCCCACGCCAGGTGGCCACAGCATGGAGCAGGTTTAATGCAACAGGATGAGGCATGTCTTAAATCATGGGGTTCCATAGTGGTTTTGGGGTCTTGCCACTCACACTGGCCTTCTATGTTTCAAACGTCCACCTCAATGGCAATGCCATTGACAGTACACCTCTCATGATGGGTATTTTCCTTTGTGAGCCATAACCATTTGGTTTAGGTTACATGAGATGCACGGGTGAAAGAGTATGGCCTTGCAACATGTCTTTGTGCTAGGCCATGTTGGTGGGGAAGAGGTTACTCAGGTTGGCTCATGTGTCCTGCATGCCACTCTTGGCTGATATCCCCCTGCCCATACATTTCAACATATTTTGTGATAGCCATCACCTATGTCGAGAGCCACAATGGTTGTCAGTGACAGAGACAATACCTGCACATGCAACAAATATGTTCTGGAAGCAAGGGGGCCTTCCCCATGGTTGATGTGCCATCAGAAACCAATCTGACACCGGGGGTGGTCTTACAAGGTGTGTTTTAATTTCCGAAAGACGTTTCATTGTGTTGGTGCAATGTACCTTGGGGAATATTTCATTTCTAGGATATTTGCAGGACTGCAGAGAAACAAAATGACAGTGGCACAGGGGGATCCGTACTATACACTTATTTAAGCAAGGCCAGGTACAATGACCCACTTAATCTGTGGGAAGCCATTACGTGGGCCAAGTTTTTCTGGAAAGGAAACCTATCCATACACAGGTGCTGTGGATTGATTACAATACCTTTCCTATACAACATTGTAGACTGTTTGCATACACGCTCTGTCGGTACTAATGACACCCACATGTATGGAGAACATCCTGCTGGTGCTGTGCCATTTTGTGTTCCCATTGAGACCTGCATACATAGTTGCATATGTGGACATGTTTGCAGTGACACCTATCTGCAGTGTGACTGCCAGCCTAAACGCATCAAGACAATACCCTGGGGCCCCCTTGCATGACGTTGCATGACCATGCCACATTGAGAATGACAATGATGGTGTACTTGCTAACCCCGGTAACCCTGTTTTGGTCTTGCAAGCCATTTGTTGTGAAGTCACCTACACATGTCCTGGACAACAGTCCCAATGGCAACATCATATTCTACCAAACGTCACTGATATGTCCCTACAAGGAACATTGTATGGGTGTCCATATTCACCTTGCCAGGGCCCACTCCCATGACATTTGGGTTTATGCACTTCCCAGGATAACAATGTTTCACATGGGGTACGTGCAAGCTGTGTAGGGACTACTTATAACACTGTTTTTGGAAAGAAGACTGTGCGTGACAGACGTAGTAATGACCCAGTCTGGGCTATATCTTTTAGAAATGTCACTATGACCTAAGACCTGTATGATGACAGCAGGTGTATTTTGAAAAACCATGGACAGACAACATACCAACACACTACGCAATTTCCACCTGTGCTCATGTGGCTGCTTGTGTCTGTGGTGTCCAACCACAAGAGGTGACTGTAGCTTTCCTACAACATCAGTTCTGTTCACCTGCTCCAAGGTAATGGATTTGTAGGAGGTGTGAGGATGGGTAACCTAACTATGCATGACGTGAGGGGAATATGGCTCTGTTACAGCCTTTGGGAATATCTTTGGCTAGGTCATGGAGATGTTGTACCTATACACACATCAACATGTGCACATAGCTTTTCATCGTGATAGATCACAGACATATGTGATGAGATAGTGACCTCACTGACTATGTGAGAGGTGCAACTTACCTGTCATAAACTAACACAACATGTGACTGCCATACCCACCTATTCAATGTGGCCTACGGCCCCATGGCGGTTGCGTGTTGTGCCACACATCATCAGCTGCATACCCCATTGCAGTGGGATAAAAGACAAGGGACCTTACACAGGTCATGGGACTCCTGGAGATAGGGAGAATGTATTGAACTGGTTAGGCACACACAACCATATCACCAGGGTGTGTGATAGACCACTGTGGTGGCCTCACTTAACTCCTGGGGAAATGGATGATCTATTAAACTCTTTATTCACACACGACCATATCACCAGGGTGCGTGATAGCCGAGTGTGGTGGCCTCACTTAACTCCTGGGGAAATGGATGTTCTATTAAACTCTTTATTCACACACGACCATATCACCAGGGTGCGTGATAGCCGAGTGTGGTGGCCTCACTTAACTCCTGGGGAAATGGATGATCTATTAAACTCTTTATTCACACACGACCATATCACCAGGGTGCGTGATAGCCGAGTGTGGTGGCCTCACTTAACTCCTGGGGAAATGGATGATCTATTAAACTCTTTATTCACACACAACCATATCACCAGGGTGCATGATAGCCGACTGTGATGGCCTCACGTAACTCCTGGGGAAAGGGAGCATCTATTACACTCTTTATGCACACACAACCATATCTCCAGGATGGGTGAAAGGCCACTGGGATGGCCTTTCAGGACTCCTGGAAATAGGGAAGATGTAATGAACTGTTTCAGCACACAAAAACATATCTCCAGGATACATGAAAGGCCACTGTGATGGCCTTTCAGGACTCCTGGAATTAGGGAAGATGTTTTGGACTAGTTCAGCACAAACAACCATATCTCCAGGATACATGAAAGGGCACTGGGATGGCCTTTCAGGACTCCTGGAATTAGGGAAGATGTTTTGGACTAGTTCAGCACAAACAACCATATCTCCAGGATACATGAAAGGCCACTGTGATGGCCTTTCAGGACTCCTGGAATTAGGGAAGATGTTTTGAACTAGTTCAGCACAAACAACCATATCTCCAGGATACATGAAAGGCCACTGTGATGGCCTTTCAGGACTCCTGGAATTAGGGAAGATGTTTTGAACTAGTTCAGCACAAACAACCATATCTCCAGGATACATGAAAGGGCACTGGGATGGCCTTTCAGGACTCCTGGAATTAGGGAAGATGTTTTGAACTAGTTCAGCACAAACAACCATATCTCCAGGATACATGAAAGGCCACTGGGATGGCCTTTCAGGACTCCTGGAAATAGGGAAGATGTAATGAACTGTTTCAGCACACAAAAACATATCTCCAGGATACATGGACGGCCACTGTGATGGTCTTACAGCACCCCTGGGGATAGGGATACTGTTTTGTACTGTGACAGCACACAGACCATTATCACCATGATGACAGATGAGCCGGTGTGATGGCCTCTCTAGTCCCCTGGTGATAGGGTGTATGTATTACATTGCGTGAGCACACACAACCGTATCTCCAGGGTGACTGATAGCCCACTGTGATGAGCTCTCAGGACCGCTGGGGATAGGGGGGCATATTGAACAACATTGGCAAAAACAACCAGATCACCTGGGTGATTGACATACCATTAATGCTTTGCTTCACATACCCTTTCTGTGGATGGAAAGGTTATTTGCTGCAGCTACACATTTCACCATATTCATATGATGTTATTTGTATCTAATTAAGCTGATCTATGGGTTTGCTTTATTACAGTATGTGTTGGCACGTGCACAGCAGCAACTGCCAGGTAATAGGGCTAGCATCATGACCTGTGTGACCATATCCATCACCACCTGGGTACAGGTCACACCTGTCACATCTTATACAAAGACAATATGGGATGTATGTTCAGCTGCAGCACATTACTGACACACAATACCTGACCCCAACAGCATGAAGATCTGCAATGCACACAGGCTCTAGATATACATGTCTATTTCTAATGACCTGTCTCCATCCACTTACCTCCCTTGGGAATTCAGCTTCTCTATTAAATCTTCTTTGTAGCCGTTCCCAGGCCCTGCGGACCTTTCTGCTGTCCCTGTACCTGTTTTGCCCGGGGAAGAGCTTATCCTGCCTTGTGGCAATCAGGCGAGACAGGATGCGGAGCTTCAGGAGTGAATGCAGGCTTTCTGGTTCTGGTCGCCATTTTGAGATATTATCACCTGATTGCACGCAGCGTCATTGACGCGCATGCGCCCCGCAAATGCCACACATTTCCAATGTTTTACGTGCAACTGCGCCCCGCAAATGGTGCAGTTTAGCGACGTATGACGTCCAACTGTGCCCCGAAAATGTCGCACTTTGGCAACGTAACACGTCTCATTGCGCTCCGCATCTGATGCCTTTTTTATAGATTTGTTGTGCCACAGCGTCCCGCAACTGGCGCAATTTTTAAACATATGACGTTCAACTGCGCCCCGCACATTGTTTTGCGGAACGAGTTGCGCACATGCGCAACACAACTGAAATATACAGTGCTGTGTGTGTCTTATTTAAAAAACATAAATACTGTATTTCATGACCTTATGGTGTTGACACATTTGGGACTTGAACTTATCATCACTTCCACACTGGTTCTTAGGCATATGTTTGATGTGATGTGCTACGCCTTTAACATTGCACTGACTGCCACTACAACTGCTACTTCAACATGGTGTTTTGAGAGACCCTCAAATTGGCCTATCAGGCACCCTGGTGATATGGGGATATGTGTCGCAATAGATGATGTTCACTACTCCATCTCAATGTCAGCCCATAAATTATGTATGTGATGGCATGGGGGGGGGGGTTGCATCTGCACATGCTACATCCACATTAGGTTGCATAGCACACATATTGAGCTTATTGAGATTGGCATGCGATGGACATGCATGTAGATGTTAGGTTGATGTGCTGACATACAGACTGAGTGGCTGGGGTGTGCACCACATTCACTGTCATACCTACCTATGTTACAGACGTCGTGTTTTCCTTCACACCGTCAGCCTAATCTATATGACTTGCTGGCACATTACTATCTACTATCAACAGTGGTTTGTGTGGCCTTTGTTCTTTGGATTTGTTTTTTGAACAAACACACTGTGACAATGCAATAACCTAGTGTGGCACATCAGGTACCCTATGAGTCACTCCAGAAAGGACAATATGAGGTGCAGTGTCCACAACAGCACCTTCTAATGTTCAAATAAACGAACCTTATAGGGAACTTTTGGGGAAGCTTCATGCTACAGCATTGAGGGTGTTGTTGGTGGCACCACAAAATGACATTACAAAGGGAAGAGGCCTCAGAGAGCCATATTAGATTAGCCCACTGTAGAATCAGAGGCATTACTTATGTCTCTACACGTTGTGACGTCACAGGGGGCGAGATCTCCATAGCTCTGTGTATGAGAGACACTCCTCCTTGAACCCCTAGGCCAGTCTGCTGATCAGTATAGCCCTAATTAATATGCATGAGATCTATAGGCATCAGAGCTACCCTGGCAACCTCACAGATTTGTGGCCCTACAGGTCTTTATTTTTAGACCCCTGTCTTACACCTCTGTCATTTAGGTGTGTGAGTGTACAAAGTGCAGATGTCAGAGACATGAAAAGCATATATACACACTGTGACATACTTTGTCAATTCTCATGACCACCATGCAGTTGTCTAATCAATAAGATGTTGGTGGTGGTGAGAGGCAGAGAAGCATGTTACACAGTTTATGTGAACTTTTTGATGTCTTGCACATCAGCACCTTGCCCACTTACAAACGTAGATGACAGAGATGTTTGGCAGGGTTGTTGATGGGCAGCCCTGGAGGGCCACACACCACTCCGTTTGGCAAGACATCTGTAATGCATATATATCTCATGCATCTTCATTTGTACTAACATAAACACACGTCATGGCTAGACTTTCACGGAGGACTGCTTCAGAACCACTGCCATAGCTGCTAACACACCCCTGGCTGGCTACAGTTTGAGTATGGGCCAACACATGACCTGTTTGCTTTCTTTACCAAGATAGACTTCAAACACACATACCCATGATGCACTGCACATGTAAATAAGCAGTCTACAAATAAAAGCAATATGGTTTATGCAGCCACAGAAACACCTACGTATGAAAATGATTAATGAGCGTGTAGGTTAATGACACAGAGTTAGTCTTGGACATCACAATGTGCGGCTCCTGTGCTCACCCTGAATGTGAGAGGGGAAACCCAGAACCATGACCACAGCACCTGGCTCAACTAAGATAGCCTATGGTGTGAGTCCACATCAGTCACAGTGTCTGATGAGTAGCACTTGTAGATGCACATGCACATACACATACACTTATGGGCATCTGTTATTTCCCTGTGATGTTTAGCCCCTTAAGCAATTTGCTGCAACCACATCAGTCATATCCTGTGTGGTGGCCATTGCCACCGCCACATTAGTTATGTGTTGGGGAGGGGGAGGGGGAGGGGGAGGGGGAGAAGTGTCTTAGACAGACGGATTATGTGACAACACCCAAACGTAACAATCAAACTCATCACTGCAATGGTGCTGCTGGTGGGAAGTGATAACCTCTGTCCAGAAGAGGAAAATACAGCATACAGCGTGGCGCATGCATTTATGTGAACATCAATAAGGTGACAGCAGACAGATGGCATGCCTGGACATGCTCAGCAGCCCACCACCACTATCTGACATTGTCCAGCAGCAAACACAGATAAGCTGCAGCTGCTACACCCTTCAAAGTGTGGCACCCTTACACATACTAGGTGCAAGCAGTCTGATAGCTAATCCATACTGCATACTACTGGTGACAATGTGTGCAACCCAAACTGGGACGTCTGCACACTCACCGAGCAGTTACGTTCGTCATTGGGCTCCAAAAGGCAACCCATAGATATCACTTGCAAAAGATGTTGTTGCCACTACAGCTGACCTAGCCATGCTATGGTAACTACTCAGTCAGGGTGAGAGTGACCTTCCAGGAGGACATGCTTGGGCTACCTTGTCCATGTTACTGATGACCACACACTGCAATTTCACTTACATTGCCCTACGTTCTGTCCTCATGCATCCTGCCGAGACCAGCCTGTCGGGGGTCTAACCACAATACCTAGCACCTCATTATGCACAATGGCAAGCTAACACTGAACACAGTACAAACATTGTGCGCTGAGTAAGGTGTTGCATACATCACACACTGGATGTACAGCCACACAATCCCACAGCTATGCCATCACTGTGCTACTATAGATAGTTTTTCCAGTCTATGCCAAATCAGCAGTCGTGGACACAGTGCATGCATGGCTAGGCTATGCAATAGTGCTACTGTCACACCCCATGGTGGGGAACATCGTCAAACAACAGACCTGAGACACACTCCACAAACATCAGACATATTGGTGTGATACCACTCAATAACCATATTGTGATGAACGTAGACATTGATATCTGCCACTGATCAGATCAACATGTTGCTATATGTGTGGTGTATTTCAAGGTTTATGGTGACAGTGCTACAGTGCGCACATACTAGTTTTATGAGATGGACGTAACGCACACTATCATGACTGTCCAATAGGCTTTGGGTCCTGAAGCCTGTGTGTCTGGTCATTTCGCCTCCTGTTGATCGGTAATCTCTGGCAGAGGTCCCCAACTCCAGTCCTGTTGTAACAGACACTGCTACATTTTCACAAATGTGCCTCAGAAATATGCATGAGATATATCTGCATACCATGGACCGGCACATGCAGATGAACAGAGACATCTTTATTTTGGAGTGGAGGAGTGGCCTAGTGGTTGGGGCAAGGTACTTCAGGCTGGAAGGTCGGGGGTTCAAATCCCACTGGAGGACAGCAACCTTGGGCTGGAAGGACTGGGGTTTCTAGTCCCACAGGTGCTCCTTGTGGTCTTGGGCAAGCCACTTAACCCTCCATAGCCCATGTTCCCCGTAAAATAGTTCTCTGTGTGCTGTGCTTTCCTGTCTAATCAATGTGTTTATACCTCAAAAATTTCCTGTCATGATTTGACAATTTCCAATCTGTAATCAAACCACTGCTGATCGCTGGAAGTAGCGGTATACTAAATAAATAAATAAAATAAAGACATCATTACATGTGAATAAATTGTGGACCTCCAGGACTGCATTTGAGGAAATCTGATCTATGTGATGCACATTTCTCTCTTATATGTCCACCTTGAGAGACAATATACATGTACTGTCCCTGTTTGCACTTTTCCCACTACAGGTGGTTTGTTTTTGGAGAAAAAGTAGGGGATGTGACAATTGCAGGGATTGGTTCAGCAGACCTGACACACGTGATTTGAACTTGTGACTTTCACCTCCTGCAGGCAGTGCCTGTGTGCTTTGCACCACCTTCTTGACACAGAGACAGTGCATTTCCAGGTAAATCCATGTCTGTTTGTCAGACTAACCCTGTCTGTTGCACTACACAGCACCCACCTAAACACAGATAGGCCATGGTGTGATGTGGACAGGTGTCACCAGTTCCCCTGCCGTCAACATGTTCACATGGCCTTATATTGGGGTCTGCATTAACCTTTAATGATGTGGGACACTCCAGGACTGCTTTTGTTTGACTCTGCTGTAGGTGATGCACATGTTTATGTGGTGGGTACTGTTGAAGATAACATAAACATATGCCAAAATATCTTGGGTTCTCAACAGAAAATTATCAGTCTTTAATGCCTGGTTTTTTAAGGGTACACTTATGTGGACTAGTTGCAAGGAGCCACAGACAGAATTTGAACCTGTGACCTTCTGTTGTTGCACACACTGTCTGTGTACACTGCACCACTGTTTCTAAACATATATTCTGCATTCCCAGGGAAGTCCATGACTTTACATCTGACAGTGCCTGTCTGTTGTTGTGTACGGTGCCAGGCTACACACGCCTACGGCACTGTCTGCTGTGGCTTGCAGTCCTTATCTGGCAAACCCATATAACCTGATTGCGTTGTGGCACTCCAGGACGGAATTTGAGGGACTCGCCTGTACATAATGCCCATTGCTCTGGTTTGTGTGCGGTGTGGGGTAAAATGTAGGTGTTGAGACCATGCTTATGTTCTCTGCAGTAAAGCAGTGTGTGAACTCTCACTGTTTAGTGGTGGTTAAAAATATGGGTACTGGGTTGCCAGGAACCACAGCTGTGATTTGAACTTGTGAACCTCTAGTCATACAGTCACTGGCTGTGTCCGCTGCACCACACTGTGCCCACAGAGACAGTGCAGTATCTGGAGATAGGAAACCTGGCCGCACGAGCCTGACACCCTGCTCTGCATAGGTTTACTGTGGGCACGTTTTCTTTTTATGGGGACAGAGGTGCAGAACACACACAAATATGCCCTCCAAATAGGTGCAGTCACAGAAATAAACCAAACAGTGCATCAGTGATATCACTGGGAAACCTGATATGCACTCCCAGGACAGTTCCATTACATTGCAGTGCTTTTGAATGAGTCCACGGACCATAGACCCTTCCAATATTCATTTCAATTCTTTGGAGCTTTCCTGGGAGTGTTTATTATTGTTGCCCATTAATAGCAGTGTTGCCCAGCAGAATTAAGATTTTCGCATACTTGGTTATGGTTATTTTCATGTTAAATTAGCGAGTTTGTTCTGTGCACATGTATCACACTGCTCACGTTTTTCTGGTTTCCCAGGTTTTCCTGTACATTGCTGACGTAAATGGTTTCTCTTCCCTTTAAATCACCTCTAACGCGGGTGTTTCACTGGCGGTATTTTTTCCTTGTAAATTCGGGCACGCTCCTGTGCGGGGAGTCTCTCCCCTCCCACATTCCACCCATTGACCCCGTCTCTCCGCCCCTCGGGGGCCTTCCTCCGCCCTCATTTCGCCTTTCCACGCCTCTATCGCACATGAGCGCCCCGCAAACGTGCGCGTTTTCGGCGCACGCGTGCGGGACCCGTTAATGTGCCGCGCATGCGTATGGGGCGCTTAAGAGCACTTAAATGCATCATTTTAGGGCGCTCATGTGCGCCCCGCACAAGTGCCCCGTTTAGTAAACATACCCCAAAGAGTGCGATATATAAGAAATGTTAAATAAATAAATAAATCATTGAGACTGACCGAGGACATCAAGTTATGGGGGGACATCATAAGAATCTCCCTAAGGATATCATAGCTTCCTTTCACATTTTCAAGAGAAAATTGCAAAATCAGTGCATCGACCGCTGCATTGGAACTCCTACCAGATCAAATATTTCAAGACCTATCAAGAGTGACTTTTCAAAGAGCCATTGTGAGACTGTCTCAAAGCAGTCTAATAATTTTGTGTAGTTGGGTTTGTTCATGGAGGAGGGTGCATACAGCATAAGTGTAGCAGGCCACAGGCCAAAAGGGTCACAAACACCCATACCCACAGACTCCACTATCCAACTCCTCAGGGAGAGTTAGGCTGTTGGGCCCTGCGCGGATCAGCATCAGCCAATACTGGCACCTGCATACCTTAGCAATGCTGTCCTAAACTTGGGAACACATTCCACATATATCAAAAGGTTGCTATGATTTATGTCAGCTAACAAATCCTAAGTTAAACATGATTTGTTGATAGAGATTCATCATAGCAACCTTTCTGATATCTGTGGAGTGTGTTTCAGTTATTGATTCTGACAGTGTTTACCACCCCGGGGAGTGACCCCAACAGTATTGCGTACCATAGCCATGCCTGCACCGTGCCCAGGACTGGTGTGGCAGCCAGGGTTGCCACAAACCTCTATATTTGCACAATGCTGGCATGAGTGTGTGTCTGTATATCCAGTGTGTTGTAGCTGCCTACACCTTACTGACCCCCCACTCCTTGCACTGTTTCTAGTGTTAGCCTGCCAATGTGCATAATGAGGAGCATGGTACTGTGGCTATGGGCCAGACAGGGTGGCCTGGGCAGGACGCATCTGCAAAGGGAATAGGGCAATGGCTGGGACATTGTAGCATGTCATGCTGGGAGGTCACTCTCACCCTGACTGAGCAGTGACCACGGCATGGCTAGGTTCCCCCATAGTGCTATACAGTATTGCTCTCAAGTGATCTTTGTGGGTTCCCTTTTCTGGGGCCAAATCACTGACATACCTGCTTGGTGTGTGTGCTCACATCCCATTTTTGGGTGCACACAGTTCCTACAGGAACATGCATTATGTACTAGCTAGCAGACTGTTTGCAGTTAGTATGTGTATGGTTGGAACACCTTGCAGGGTGCAGCGGGTGGAGACTGACTGTGCCCTCTGCTGGTGAATGTCAGATAGTGTTGGGGTGGGCAGCTGAGCTGAGCTTTTCCAGCATTCTGTCTGTCTGCCATTGACTGCCCTGTAGGGTGCCTGTTTCCCAGCAGGACTGGGGTTGATGGTCCCCCTTACTGCCACCATTGCAGAGATGTACAATGTGGATCTGTTGGTGAGAGATCCTGTCCCCCATCCTGAGCCACAAAGGACAGGTTGGGTGGCGCTACATAATCCGCCTTGGGGTCCAAACATCCCCCTTCACTTATAACATGTGACCAGGGGGGAGGGGGGAGGGGGGAGAGGAGGGGGAGGGGTCTCTTGGTTTCATCATGGCATGTTTATTTAATCTGATATCGAAACTTCTATTAATTCTCCATATTTCTTTCAAGCTGTGCGCTGAAAACACATTCTGTCGAACAAAACATGTATAACATCACTATCATCATTGTACCATCCACTACTATAACTCGTATATTATGTGAGGATCATCTATGTAAAGAGTAGAAAAGCTTATGAATGGACTAACTTATGACTGACCGTTTGTCGGATTTTCTCTGCACTCACAAATCCTGGCTTAGCATGTTTGTCCGGAGCCCTGTTGCTTCCAAAAAACACCATGCATGCGTATCACTTGGCTCAAAGCTGGTATTTAAAGAGAATTATCATGCTGAATGACTAACGTAATTTCACAGGTGTTACCGTGGTATAGCCCCTGCCGAAAACTCATCTGAATAATTGAAGGTTTAATCGGTGTCTACTACAGCGCGCCTTCAAAAAGATTTTTTGATCTTCCGTCCCGTGCAGTCTCAGATGCATGCTGCCCACTCTATCATGCTATTTAAGCCAGTAGGTCTAACAGAGTGTAGTCGGTAGATCCACCGTTGTTCCCGTACTATTGTTATAGCAACCGCTGTGAAAAGCTCTTATTCAATCACTCACCCACAGAAGGAAGACTCACAGACAGGCTGGAATGCAAACAGGAACTTTTAATGTGCGCACAGGCCAGACAGAGATACCAGCAACCTCCACAAGAGTCTGAGCCCCGAGGGACGGCCTACAATGCCTTATATACAGTACAGTTTTAAACTCATTCTACAATCCCATTTGCCACAGGTATTTCCTGTCCACCAATCAGCAGCCCCTGGGGAAGGTACCTGGGTGACCTGTCCAAACCGGTATGCTCTGGTCTGTTGGTTTCTGGGCTAGGGGATACTGTGCTCAGACCTGGAGTGGGGGGAAGGGTGCCTACTGAAATCTCAATGCCTTTCTCTTAGCAGGCTGATTACCTCATGGCTTGCGGGGGAAGGGTCAGGCTGATAAGAGCCTCATGGCTGCCTCACTCCCCCCTTTTTAAGTGAGACCTCAACCGCTAGAGGCGGTTGAGGGCTGTATTTGGGACAGGGCCATGACAGTGGTAACCACCTTGCATTCTACCAGGGTATCAAGGGTGGTGGTCATGAAGCGGTAAAGAATGGGGATACAACATGGCAGAATGGCACATAGCAGTAAATGAAAAGAACCCCTACCACTGGGATTTTTAGTCCCCCTGGCCAACTGAACCACTTCATAAACCACCCAGGACCCATGGACAGGTAACTAGATCACTTAGGTCTTGGATAGGGTGTTCAATGGAAACACTTGCATCAGTGAGTTTAACACAACACATACCCTATATAGCAACTCCTGCACAACGTTTTTGTTCCGTATGCAAAAGTTGCTGTTCTGACTGTAAAAGGTTGCAGGGCCTGCAGAGGCCTCTTTCCTTTGGGACAAAGGAGGGCCGTGTGCAAAAAGTCTGCAGAGGCTTCTTTCCTTTGGGGCAAAGGCTCTTTCCCTGGGATCCACCCTTATCAGCATATTAATGGCTTTTATTCTTGCTAGTGTTGAGTCATTCTGGCTGCACCCTGCCATTCCCTTTGCTTCATTAATCACTGGCACTGTAGTCTTCAGGGCATATGAGTACTTTGTATCACCAGCTTTGTTTGGCCTGTTTAACCTGTTCAGGCCTGGCATGTCTTTTCTTGTGCTGGGTCCATTCTCTGTGCACTTCTGTTCAGAGTATGGTTTCCCTGGCTTTGCTCTTGTTGTGCTGGGCTCTGGGTACTCATTTTCTTAGCCCACATGCTTTTTCCGTGCCATCATAATGTATTACAGCCTCAGGCAAGGATGCAGCCATACTAGACATACCTATCAGCCAATTTCCCTTCAGTCCCAATTTTTCTTTTCCTTTTCTTGTTTATGGGGCAAAGGTAATCCCACTAAGGGCAATGGACAAGCAACCATTTGAGACAGATATTGAGACAGATAGGGGTCATCAAAAAAGCAGCTTCTGGTACTGTTCCCTAGAGACAACATACATTGTAATATCATTTTCTTGCAGCTGGTCAATAATATTGAAAACACATAACATGAAAGTATGTCAAAAGCAGCAGTGCTTAATAATGTGATAAAGAAAGCTCTGAGAATAGTACAGCAAAATCTTGAGCTGGTGTGGGTATTGCAGTTGCTGAAGCCGAAATGGCTTGTAGATTTCCGTTACTTTCTAAGAAAACAATATTAAAAGGATAACAATACAATTGTTCACAGAAGCCCCCAAAAACCCCCAGTCAGTCCAACAGTTCTTTTTTCCTGCCTCTCAGCAGTTCCTCAGGACCTCACAGTGTGCTCCATCCCTCTCTGAAGTCTAAGTTCTGTTTCTCTCAAAAATTTAAACCTCCCATTCTCCTAGGCAGACACCCTGGCCCGCTTTCAATGTGACACACTGATCCAGATAGGGTCTCCTTCACACATCTCAGCGGTGGGCAGCTCTGAGTTCTCGGGATGGTCTGCTCCATCTGGATCCCGGCCACCTCCCTTGTCTTGTGTTACGATTTGGACATTCATTCTTCCAATGTCCCTCCTCTTTGCAGTAGGCACATTGATTGGGGGCTAGGGAAAACCTCGGCCCCCCGTATCCGCGGCCTCGCCCTCGTTCTTCTGTGCTGAACAAAGTAGGAAGCAGTTGTCTAGTGTCCGACCAGGCAGGCTGGTGTGTTTGTATACTACTGGTCATAGGGTCTGTCAGTTCTTGGGGCTTTTCAGTATAGGAAGCATAATGGGTTTTCCAGTTCAACAGGTCCGTAGTGGAGATAGGGACATAAATCAGGCTGGATGGTCCCAGTGTCACACGCCCAGCAGCATCAAGGTACGGGAGCCCCTGTACTTGTCGTAATGGCATTTGGAGATCATGCGACTGCAGGTGGTAGGCCCTCGGGGTGGACGATTCAAGCTCAGCCTGTGTGCTCTCAGGGGAAGAGATGGTGGAACTGGAGGTGGTACCAGGAGTGTGAGGGGTGGAGGATGTGGGAGGGGAATCTGAAGATGATGGGCTGGAATCCACAGAATATTCCCTAAATCTGGCCCCACCCACCCCAAGAGGAGGTCTTCCTGACTCTTCAGCTAGGGGCGGACCCTGCAGTGGTGCTGATGGGACATGAGGTTGAAGCAGAGGGAGAGGGTGTGGAGAAATATCTGGAAAGTCCCGCCCCTGGTAGATAGAGGCGGGTGTCCATCCCTTTTGGCGATCACTGGCCGCCACCATTATTCTACACTGATCCTCGTGACAGCGCTGGAGCCACTTCAGCCTGAGCTGGCATACGGCCAACCATGAATCAATATAGGGGAACTGGTCAGGGCGCTCTTTTGCTACAATTTGGTGGACCAAAGACACAGTGGCCAGGTCAATAGACCCCTGGGGAGGCCATAGCTTAACTAGGGCTGGCCATTCCCTTTCACACAGAAAAGACAATCTGGAGGCGGAGAGGGGTACCCCATAATCCTCTCTAAACCCAGATTTAAAATTGTGAAGCATGCACTGTAGGGGCGTTTTTTTCTTTTGACTTTCCCGACCCCATGCTCTACTTCTAGTTCAATAACTAAATACAGTATGCAATGTGGATCAGATCTCTTAACCCAATCTCAATTCAGGAAAAATGCAATTTTCAATAAGAAAAAATAATACAATTTACAATACAGACCCTATTTAGTCTAAATTCAGGAAAAAAAAATAATACAATTTACAATACGGACCCTATCTAGTCTTAATTCAGGAGGGGGGAAAGGAAAAAAGAAAACACAGAATTTTTACAATATAGGTCTTGGCAATTTACAAAATATATACACTCAGATTTGATTTAGATAAGAGTTAAAAATATAAGCTAGCTATTCTTAAAATGTCCACCAGATGGAGCTCCAGAGTCACTAACCATGAGGAATAGTAGTAAATACAGCTAATGTCCACTAGATGGAGCTCCAGAATCGCTTTAAGTATATTGCAGTGTAGCTTACACGTGGTCTTTTCAAGATGGCCGCCTCCACGTGCGTCCCGACAACGATTCAGCTGCTCCTGGGTGCAGGGGAATTTGCACACGCGGTGTTCCCAAGATGGCTGCCACCCCACCGTGCTCTTCCACACCGGCTCACCCTCCACTTTACAGATGGGAAAAAGGGGAAGTGATGGACTTCCAAGCGATCACTTCTCCTTCAATCGACTTAAAAAAACAAAAGGTTAGCATTTTATTCATTCATTCATTTATTTTGGTTCAAAGGCAGGAAACCTAGCGGGGGCTCAGCGGTGCATCGGGACAGCAGAGAAAGGCAGGAAATTCACATGGGGGGAGCAGAAAATTACATTGGGGGCAGAAATTCACATGGGGGAAGCAGAAAATTACATCGGGGGCAGAAATTCACATGGGGGGAGCAGAAAATTACATCGGGGGCAGAAATTCACATGGGGAAGCAGAAAATTACATCGGGGGCAGAAATTCATGTGGGGGGGAGCAGAAATTACATCGGGGGCAGAAATTCACATGGGGGAAGCAGAAAATTACATCGGGGGCAGAAATTCACGTGGGGGAGCAGAAAATTACATCGGGGGCAGAAATTCACATGGGGGGAGCAGAAAATTACATCGGGGGCAGAAATTCACATGGGGGAAGCAGAAAATTACATCGGGGCAGCAGGGGATCTCAGCGGGGCATCGGGACAGCACCGGGAGGCAGGGGAACAGAAATTTAACATTGGGAACAGAACAGCACGTGGGGGGAAACAGAAATTTAACATTGGGAACAGAGCAGCACAAATTAATAGTGGGAACACAGCGGAGAACTCTCTCCTTGCAGTCACGCTTCAGAAAAAAAAAAAAAACTCCCCACAAGGAGAAAGGAAAGAAGAGAAGCAGCGATCTATTCTTTCTCTCAGGTATGTTTAAGTAGCTTATCAAGTGCTATATTTTGGTTACTTTTCGGCAGCGCTTTTAAAGATTTCAGATTACTGCAGTTCAGATATTACTGCAGTTCAGATACAGGACGAGCAATGGCTTCAGGGCCACTAAGGCCCCTACTAGGACTGCTCATGCGGGTGATCGGGCCGCTACAGGTTAGAGTACAGAACGTAGCAGTACTCACCGGAACTCTGATCAGACAGGTAGTTTGAATGCCAGTCTATCCAGCTGGTTTTCAATCGGGGATTCAACCGCAGGGACCGACTGTCCAGACAAATCAAGGTGTCCTTCCGAGCACAAAGTGGCCCGGGGGCGCCAAGGACCGTTAATCACCTGGAGGGGCCGGTCCCTGACTGGTGGAGGCCCCGATCCTGCAAAAAGCAGTAGTCTTCCCACCGTGGGTGTGATGAGAGAGGCTTTTCTTTTAATGTTTCCCAGCCAGTGCACCTGAAATGTTATAGGAACCGCTGTGAAAAGCTCTTATTCAATCACTCACCCACAGAAGGAAGACTCACAGACAGGCTGGAATGCAAACAGGAACTTTTAATGTGCGCACAGGCCAGACAGAGATACCAGCAACCTCCACAAGAGTCTGAGCCCTGAGGGACGGCCTACAATGCCTTATATACAGTACAGTTTTAAACTCATTCTACAATCCCATTTGCCACAGGTATTTCCTGTCCACCAATCAGCAGCCCCTGGGGAAGGTACCTGGGTGACCTGTCCAAACCGGTATGCTCTGGTCTGTTGGTTTCTGGGCTAGGGGATACTGTGCTCAGACCTGGAGTGGGGGGAAGGGTGCCTACTGAAATCTCAATGCCTTTCTCTTAGCAGGCTGATTACCTCATGGCTTGCGGGGGAAGGGTCAGGCTGATAAGAGCCTCATGGCTGCCTCACTATCAATAATTGCTCTCTCGATCTACCTGCTTGTCCAAATTTCACTGTGTCAATGCAGAAACAGCGCAGATCATCAAATCGATGATGCAAGTCTAGACAGTGGGCCACCATGGGAGCTTCTATGACCTTACATTTTAATCTACTGCGGTGTTCACCCATTCGTGTTTTGAAGGTTCTGATGGTTTTACCTATGTATATCAGGCCACATGGACATCTGATATAATAAATCACATATGAAGATTCGCAATTGGTACTGTATTTCAATGTATAGGTCAGATCATTGTGTTGAAAATGTGTTCTTTCTTCAGTGATCGAACATATACTGCATTCTCCACATTTAGTGTGGCCTTTCGGTGGTTGTTGAATTGAAATGGGTACGCTTCGTAATACCGTCGGACTAAGCCATTCTTTGAGATTCTTGTGTCTTGTCCATACACATCTGATATTTTTCTTTTGCAGTCCTGGTAAAATGTTGACAACATTCATGTGTCTGGCTATAATACGTTTCACATTTCCACTACAAGGGGAAAATTTTGTTACCAGATTAATGTTATTTTCATCTATTCCTCTTTTGACCCTGGTCTGCAGAAGTAGTTGCCGGTTGTTGTTCACTGCCCTTTTATATGCCCTTCTAATGATATTATCCGGATATCCCCGTTGCTGGAAATCTGCTATAAGTCCTTTGGCTTTGATTTTAAAATCATTGTGCTCTGAGCAGTTTCGACGATAGCGAATGAATTGGGATAGGGGGAGACTATCTTTTAACTGTTTTGGATGGGCACTTGTGCATGTCCTGCCTGCAGCCCTCTGTACCCCATTTGCAACCTCACAGTAGTGCCCTCTCGTACTTGGGCACTATGATGTTGCTGCATATGTATCACTACTATCATTTTTCTTGGTTTCCCTGCCTTTGCTGCACATTGCTGACTGAAATGGTCTCTCTCCCCTCCAAATGTGCCTCTAGCGCGAGGTTTTCACTGGCGCTACTTTTCAGATCTTCATTTCACGGCGTTAGTGTGCATGGAGCCCCTCCCCGCCCACTCTCCGCCCATTGACCCCTTATCTCTGCCCCTAGGGAGCCATACTCCGCCCTCTGGGGAGCCTTACTCCACCCTCTGCGCACCTCACCACTGTTGGAGACATTACCTCTGTTTAGTAAACATACCCCTTAGTCTCTTCATTATAAGAAAAACAATTTTTTCTGTGCTTTGTCAAGGTTAATTCAAAATACACCCTTATATCTACACTCTACTTTTTTTCTATCCCTGTGTCCCTTTTCCCAATCTCTAAATCCATAAAGGGTAAATTCAGAAACATATACTTAACAGGTTGACCTGATGAAGGACAAAATGGTTTTGAGGCACCATAAAATTTGAAGGTAACATATGTTAGCAGCAAAAGACAACCCACAGTAGATATAAAACCTCTGCGGTAACTCTTGGGGGTGTTCTTGGCATTTTATGAATGGTAGCCTTGTTTCTACCATGCATATGGAATTCAGTTAGCTACATCTGTGTGCAATTCTGGTCAACATATCTTAAAAAGGATATAGCATTATTAGAAAAGGAACAGAGAAGAGCAACCAAAATGGTAAAGGGGATGGAAGGATACCCCTATGAGGAGAGGCCTAAAAGGTTAGGGCTCTTCAACCTGGAAAAGAGATGGGTGAGGGGAGATATGATAGAAGTCTATAAATTAATGAATGGAGTGGAACGGGTAAATGTAGATTGTTTATCATCAAAAAAAATAGAAAGGCTAGGGGACATGCAATAAAGCTACAGTGTAACCCATTTAAGACTAATAAGAGAAAATAATTTTTCACTTAATCAAACTCTAGAATTTGTTACCGGAGGATGTAGGAAAAACTGTTAGTGTAACTGGTTTTAAAAAAGGTTTGGACAAGTTCCTGGATGAAAGGTCCATAAACCATTATTAAAGGGGACCCAGGAAATCCACTGCTAGCTCCATTCATGCATTATGGAACCCATGTGTCTTTTTGGGAACCTCCTAGGTACTTGTGACCTGGATTGGCCACTGTTAGAAACAAGATACCATGCTTGATGGACCTTGGTCTGACCCAGTATGACATTTATTTTCTTAACTACCATGTTAACCATAAGGCAGACTCCCTATCCCCTGCCTCTTCCCTGCCCCAAATATGAATGTCCACATGTGGTATTTCACATGGCAGTTAGCATGTTAAAAGGTTATTTTAGAAGCATCACCGAGAGTCCACGTGATGCGTGAGTGAGTGAGGACGCTTGCCTACTCGCTCCGGGGGTGTCTCGGTATTAATCTGTACATTTACCGCCCATTTGTGTGTAAAGTGATATTTCACCGTGCAGGTGTGGCCCCTGAAATACCAGCAGACCGAAGGAAGTTGGGAGTGGACTGCTGGCATGCCGTTGGCGGCGAAAAAAGACCGCGAGCGAGTGGGCAGAGCGGGGCCTGGGCCTTCGACGACATTACAGCCTGCCTCCCCTGGGGAGAGAGCTCGGACTCTGCGCCAGAGAAGCTCGCTAAGGAGGTGGTCAAGCTGCTCGACCCCAAATTTGATCTGATAATGAAGAAGCTGGAGGGTGTAGGAGAAGCAATGGCTGAGTTCGGTAAAAGAGTGGAGGAGCTAGATCACCGGGTGGCCTATCTGGAGGACAGCGAAGGGGGCCAGGAGCGCGCTCGGCTGGAGCACACCAAACAGATAGAAGCCCTGCAACTCAAAGTCGAGGACCTGGAAAATCGGTCTCGGCGAAATAACCTACGGATTGTCGGTATACCCGAGTCCAAAGCAGAGCACATGTTGCTATCCTGGTTAGAAAGATGGCTGCCAGAAGAACTCGGCCTGGGGGAGCTCGTGGGGCAGTTTCGGATTGAGCGAGCTCACTGCCTGGGGCCCCGCCACGATGGGTTGAGTCGACCGTGGGTTGTGATACTGCGCGTCCTCAACTTCCAGCATAAGATGCAGATTCTGCAGGAGTATCGGAAAAAAGGGGAGCTCCGTTTTGACAACCAGCGGCTTCTTATCTTCCAAGACTACTCGTCGCAGGTGGCGGCAAAACGGAGGACATTTTCTAATGTTTGCTCATTGCTCTTCAAGCAGAAGGTCCGCTTCACCCTGGCCTATCCGGCGACCCTGAGGATCCTCAGCCAAGGAAAGAACCATGTCTTTGATACAGCTGAGGCAGCGGAGCATTTTGTGGAGCAGTTGGGGACTCTGAGAGCTGCAGAGCCGGCATCGATCTGAGAGAGCGTGCAGCGGGGATACTGCTGGATGGAGCAGAGCAGGGTTCGTGGCTGCCGCAGAAGATTGGACTAAGATATGGCCTCTGAGCAGAGTTGGCCTGCTCGGCGCCACCTTGATTTTAGTGGTGGTGCGAGAGCCGGTATGGGACTTTTGAGGCTTTGCTTGCTTGTGTGGAGAGGGGTTCGTATAAACTGTTAAGAATAATATTTGCTGTGTTGTTCAGATGGCATGTGTTATTGGGCTCTGAGAGCAGGAGTTATGTTCGGGACACCCCTGCAGCATCGGTAGGGACTCGACCTCGGCTACTTAGGAGCCGGGGAGTAGGTGGTGACAGTTTTAAGGGGGGGATCGGGTTGGGGGGAAAGGGAAGGTTGGGGGTTGGGGAGGGGGAGGGGGAGGGGAGGGGAGGGGAAGGGCGGGTGGGGGAGGTAGGGGAGGGGGAGGGGGATCAGCTGGCGAGCACAAGACATGGGAAAGGCCATTGTACTGTGCGGAGCGCAGCTGCTATGTCGCACATGGCTGGAGGGGATCTGGGGGCTGTGGCTGGGTGGCCCCTGGCATTATGGGATGACAGTTGTGATATCCTTTGGGAGCGAATCCTTTCCATGCCTATAGATGGGGCCTGAGCTGCGTATAGTCTCCTGGAATGTGGGGGGCATTAAGACTCCAGTAAAGCGGACAAAAGTGCTGCAGGCTTTGAAAAAAGTGAAAGCCCAAATAGCGTTTCTGCAGGAAACGCATTTAACCCCCACTGAGCACTGTAAGTTGCGGAAGGATTGGGTGGGACACGTGTATGCTGCATCAGCGGGGGGAAAACGGAAGGGGGTGGCAATCTTGGTGCGAAAGGGGCACCAGATAGAGGTCTTAGCAGAAGAACCAGATGGGCAAGGCAGGTATCTATTTTTACATGTGCGGGTAAACGGCACGGAAATGTTTCTTGGTAACGTCTATGCCCCCAATGTCTATGACCATACGTTTTTTCGCCACATCATGCAGAAAATAGACGCAGCCCCGGCAGTTCCGATTATCCTGGTGGGTGACTTCAACTGTCCGCATGATCCAGAGTTAGATAAATCTAACCCAAAGGCAGGGGGGGGGGGGGGCTGTGTTCGGAGAGGGGTCAGTTATCTTTGTCAAATGGGAAACTTGGTAGATGCATGGCGGGTGCTTCATGAGTGGGAAAGAGACTATACCAATCTGTCCCGTGCTCATGGAACCTGGTCAAGACTAGATTACATTTTGGTTTCGGAAACTGCTTTTGGGAGTGTCCTGCGTGCAGAGCTGGGGCCCATTGTGATCTCAGACCATGCCATGGTGTGGGTGGACTGGAAAGGGCGGACCCCAGGCAGTTATAAGTGGGCTTTTCCCAGACAGAAGTGGCACGATCGTGCCTTTCAGGATTTTTTGAAGTGACAGTGGGAGGAATACCTTGAGTTTAATGAGGGCAGTAGTACGTCAGTGGCCACGATCTGGGAGGCTGGAAAGGCGGTGCTGAGGGGACAGATTATTGCGAATATGGCGAGGGAAAAGAGGCAGCTCTACAGTGATATTTTGCAACTAACCCGGGAGCTCGAGCGTTTGAAGAAGAACGCAGTGGGTGGGCTGAAGGGGGCGGGGATGCAGACCTACCTGGAGGCTCAGAAACATCTGAATGATAAGCTACAAGAAAGAGCGGTTCATTCCCTGGATTATTATCGACATCAGCTCTTCCGATACGGGAATAAGCCTGGTAAGCTCCTGGCGCGGTTAGTCCGAGAAGGGCGAGGCACCAAGGTGGTATCAGTGATTCAGGATAAAGACGGAATGAAACATAGTGACTCCAAAAAGGTAGCGGAGGTGTTTCGGCAGTTTTATGAAGCTCTGTATACCCCCGAAGCGGAGGACAGGCAGGAGGAGCGGCGGTTTTTGGACAAGGTAAGGTTACCTCAAGTATCTCCGCAAGATCTGTTAGATTTAAACCGGCCTATTGAAGGGGGTGAGATTCAAAGAGTTATTCGGACGGGGAAGCCTTACAAGGTGCCCGGCCCAGATGAGTATGGGACCGAGTTCTACAAGTTGTTGGAGACTCAGGTAACACCAACTCTTGCGGCACTGTATGCTGAGGTTCTAGAGGTGGGGACCTTTCCCAGAGACATGCGTACCGCCTCTATTTCGCTTATTCATAAAGAGGGTAAGAACCCATTGGATCCGGCGGCCTATCGGCCAATCTCCTTGATAAATTATGATATGAAAATTTTGGCCTCGGTGCTAGCAGAGCGGTTTCAGGGAATTGTACCCAAATTGGTGGGCTCTCATCAGGCGGGCTTCGTAAGGGGCCGGGGAGCTTCTAAAAACATCAATAGCATTCTGTTGGGAGTGGAGAGGTGTGCCAGGTTAGGTCTTGTGATAAGAAAGCTTATCATAGTTCAGGAAGGAGCTACAATAGAGGTGAATTGGCTCTGAACAAGCAACCTGTCTTTGCTGGTAGAAATAATAAAACAGAATGTTTCCATAAAAGACTACCAGTCCCAGAATGCACCAGGTTTCAAACAGCCACTAGAAGAGCTGAAGTGAGAAAACGTGTGTTCAATCAGGAGAACTATGAGGTAATCCCCAATCCCTCATCTCCAAGGGCAGGGCTTGATTCAGCACAGCTGAGCTGTGCTAGGGTGGAGTATCCCTCTAAGCAGGTTAAAAGTAAAGCCTATTCTACACAGAATCAGACGGAGCTTGAGCAGAAGCAGGAGCAGAGGCAGCAGCAGCCGTTGCAGAGGAACCCAGAGCTCAAGGACAGAGAGAGCAAGAAGCAGCGTGGAAGAAAGAAGAAGAAAGCATCTTGGAAGTCTAAAGGAGTCCATAGCAGTACGTGTGCTGGGAGTCATTCCAGAGGCAAGCATACTCCATTGGACTGGGGAAAGCCAGAGGAGTGGGGTTACAGAGCCAGGAATCCCCGGACGGCACCTGTGAGGGAGACGGCTGCGTTTGGAAGGGGCCCTAAGACCAGTGCAAGAAGGTATGTGAAGAGAGACCCAGTGTCCAGGGATCTTGATTGGAAGGCTGGACATAAAAACTGGACTACATACTGGCCAAGATATCTGGAGAGGGACTCTAACAGCAATGGAAGCTCAGGTATGAACACTGATCTATGCCCTAGCTCTTCACTTGGAAGACAGCAGGGAAACCAGTATTGTCCTGAGAGTGCTCATTAAGAAATTCCCCTGAACCAGTCTATGATATTGATTCTATGATAGTTGAAGAAGAAGGAGATATTTTACCTGATCAGAGTGAATACATGGATTGCTCTCTATCTAGGCTTCTGTGGTAATATACTTTCACAAATACACCAACCATCAAAAAGAAATATATCCTGTTCTTTTATCTACCCAGAAAAGTTAACAAGAAAGCTTTTGGGTGGGATTTGAGCCGCGTATAGAAAGTAAACCAGCCAAGAGGTTTGCAGCTGGTTAATGGTTAGCAATTAAGCCTTGCATAATTGCACGTGGGCTCTAAAAGGACACTTCTGGGTGTGTGTGAAAATACAAGAAGTTATCCTTGAAAAAGAACAGTTTTTGATTACTTTTTGGGTTTTGGCTTTGTTTTTGGAGCACTGCTAAAAGGTATTAGCAGGAGCCCACAGAAAGACCTTTCTGTTCCCATCCAGGTCTTTATTGTTTGATTGATTGCTTAAGAAGTTCAGTTGTTGTTCCTGATTTGTTTTTCATAAGTATAATACTGAAAGCAAGTATCCTTTTGTGCTACCAAGTATATCTGTGTGGGAGAAATAACCCCATAAATAAAATATATTTTCTTTGCTTAACACTCGAGCAAGCACAACTCATTTATTTGTGAACGGCTGATTCTGGTATGAATGGACTACATTTCCCACAATCCTTTGCAAGTCATACTAATATTTGCCTTTGCCAAGACTGTGGACATTCTAACCCAGCGCCCCCGTTTACAGTCTGCCTTTGCTTCTAGCTAGCCTGGATGCCAAAAAAGCCTTTGATAGGGTCTCGTGGCATTATATGTTCAAGGCGCTGCGTAGATTTGGCTTAGTCGGAGAGCTTATTGAATGGATACGTGCTCTCTATGCCGACCCTCTTGCCTTTATTACAGTGGGAGGAGATAGATCTGAGTCCTTTGTCCTAAAGAGGGGAACACGGCAGGGCTGCCCACTTTTGCCCCTTCTCTTTGTACTGCAACTCGAGCCGCTTCTGTTAGCCCTGATACAATCTGACGATATCCAGGGTATACACTGGCGAGACGGTGGAATACGCATCAGTGCGTTTGCGGATGATATGTTGCTGTGTCTCACTAACCCCCAGGACTCATTAGAGAGCGCCTTGCATTACATTGAACAGGTTGGGACCTTTTCGGGGTTGAAGGTCAACCCTGTTAAATCGTTAGCATTAGAGGTTGGCGGAGAGGTGCGGTCCCAGTGGAAAGGAGCCTTTTCCTTGGTGTGGGCGGAGGGCCAGTTTTGGTACTTGGGCATACAGATTCCCGCCTCTATGCGGAGTTTGTATCTAGTCAACATTAGGCCCATGTTAGCTGGTACCATTGAGAGGCTATGAAGGTGGCGGGACGTGCCTCTTTCTCTCAAAGGACGTATAGCACTTTACAACATGGTGGAAGTCCCTAGGTGGCTCTATATTCTTAGACATATCCCAGTGTGGCTCATGAGGAGAGACTTGCAAGAGCTTCAGGCTCACTTGGTACAATTTCTTTGGAGGGGTCGTCGGCCCCGGATCGCCTTAGCTACGTTAATGAAGCCTGCGGAACTTGGAGGGGCGGGTTTGGCTTCGTTGAGGGCATACAACTTGATGTACCTTACCAGAGCTCTGCAAGACCTGGTCGTAGGTAGAGGGGAGATTCTGCCGCTAGATTTACTGGCAGATCTGGCTGGTAGGAATAATCCGGTTAAGTCCTTACACTGTGATATGAGAGCACAGCAGATTGGGTGGCGGGAATCCTATTGTTGCAGAGGCTTGATGAGGGCTTGGAAGCTTCTCTGTCAGTACAGAGGGTTATCCTGGCAGCAGACGGATTGCTTACCACTAGCAGGTAATACCGATTTTGGTCCGGGGCTAGAGGGGCGGGTGGCAAAGGAGTGGGCCCGGAAAGGTGCGGTATATGTGGGACATCTGCGGAGCAATGGAGGGGGGGGAGCTGGAATCCTTTCTCTCTCTTCAAGATCGGTACCAGCTGCCGAGGCAGGATTTCTATTTCTATTTGCAAGTTCGGCACTATGTGCGAGCTCTGCAGGTGCAAAGTGGCTCTGTGTTGCAGAAGGGAAGTATGCTGGACCTCTTCCAGGACCTGGAGGGGAGGGTCTCTGTTTCTTCCCTCCGGAGGGAATTGTTTCCGGGGGGCCGGTCCGGGGATGACCAGAAATTGCTCGAAGTCTTGGCGGGGAGATGGCAGGGCGATGGTTTGGACTCTGTGACTGTCGAGCGGTTGGTGACCGCGTTTGCAGGAATAAAGGGACTTTCCGAGTCCGTGCAGATACAGGAAATGCAATATAAGTTCCTGTGGAGAGCCTATGGTCATAATGTCTGGGCGGCGAAGGTTGGCCTAGCCGAAACGGATAGTTGTTCTTTGTGCGGACTTGAAGCGGGCTCCCTGGTGCACCGTTTCTGGCGCTGTATCCATATCCAACCACTCTGGAGGGAGGTAGGGTTTAGACTGAGTGACTGGCTGGGGTATGGGGTACAGATCTCCTCTTTGTGGGGGCTTTTTGGGTTAACTGAGGGTGGGTCATCTGGGACAAGAGAGGAGCACAGGCTCTGTGAGAAAGGGTTCCTGGTGGTAAAGAAGTGCATACTGCACCACTGGTTGGAGGATAAGGCCCCAGAGGTGGCAGAGTGGGAACGAGCCATGGTCGAATTGAGGGAAATGGAGTCCCGTACAGCGCGAGCCCTTGGGGGGGAGGCAGTGGACAAGAGCAGGCGAGTATGGGGCGTGACATACAGACGGGGCTTCCCATCTACATCTGTTTCTGTGGGCGGTCCGTGAAGGTGGGGGGTCCTGATGGGGTAAGCAGGGGGGTGGGGGGAGGAGTCCCCTTCAGTTCCCTATTCTAGAGCGTATGTAGAGTGTTGCCCTGGGTTTGGGTAGATTCGTTAATCCCATGGTCGCTAGGTATTGGGAAATTGGGGAGGGGTTGGGGGGGTAGGGGAATTGGGGAAGGAGGGGGGGACCCAGGGGAGCTATGGGTGGGGGCTGGGGGGCAGGTTTGACAGGCAGTGTGTGGCTTGTTCTTCTTCTTATTGCCTCTTGAGGGCAGCTGTCTGGTCCCTAAACAGGGGTTGGACCTCGGTGGGGCATGGGCCGGTGGGAGGGGTGGGGGTGGGAGGGTGTAGGGTGGGTTTATCTTTTTTCCACGTCACGTTTCTTGTTAGTTGTACAGTTGTATAGCGATGTTGTTTGGACCCTGTTTTTCCTGTGTCACTGTATGTTATGTGGAATAAGGACAATGAAAATGATTTTATTAGAAGCATCACCATGTGTTAATAGTGGCTTTTGCACATGTAGATGGGCTACATCTGCAAACAGTGCTTTTAGAAAGCCATTATTTACATGTAGAGATCTACACCACATCCAGATTGCAAGGAGAGGGGGGGGGGGTGGTATGAGCATGGATAAGGCATGGTTTGGATTGGCCAAAAATATCAACATGTAAACCCTATTTTAGAAGGGGATTAGTTTTGTCCTGAAGCATGCACAAGTGCCAACTTGAAGAGGCAGGTTCAAAGGCCAGAAACCATATCCCCTGATCATCACTATATCTCCCTATCATGCCCCAGCAGTCTTCAGCTTCCTTCCAATCACCCCTCAAACATTCATCAATCTCTCTACTGGCCCCCTCCCCCTTCATAGACATGTTCCCCATTGCCCGATCCCATCTCTGGCTCATACTGGAGGTCCCTTATCATTCAATAGGAGTGGGAGCGATCCCTACTCTCTCCTGCTCATTGAGTCCTAGCAGTACTCTTATGGTACCACAGCTAGAGACTGAGCTGCAAAATAAGAGCTAAAGAGATTAGGGCTCTTCAGTTTGGAGAAGAGACTACTGGGGAGAGATATGATGGAGGTCTATCAAATTCTGAGTGGAGTAGAATGGGTAAACACAAAAGGAGTCATTCCAAGGCACGGATAGTGGGAATGGACATCCCATTGGGATATCCATCCCCGCTATTCAGGCCCCCTCCCAACCCCGACTAACTACCCTGCTCGTTGTACAGGGAAGTTAGATGGGTGCGAGAAAGTATGGATCAGGGGCAGCGTTAGGGCAGGCAGTTGGCAATTTTTGGAGGTGGAATAAGTTCCCCTAGTCAACGGGGAACGGCAGGCCAGGGCTCTGAAAGGGCAGGAGGGGGCACAGGCTGGGAGGCCAGATCGGGGGTCAGGTTGTGGGAAAAGCACTTTTTGAGCCGTTGGTTGGGGATCACAGCTTTTCAATGGAGCCACGGTGCCATGGAAACCGGATGCCATGGCGCCACGGTTCCATTGAAAAATCCTGACTGAGCTAGCTGGGCAAGGCCTGTACATGCAGGCCAGACTGAATCAGGGTCTTGGCCTGCACATACAGGCCTGAATGCGATTCTGATCCTGAGGGGCTAGATGTGCCCCGTGGGATCAGAATCCCAGCTAAATCTGCATCCGGTTCCAACCGGATGCACAGAGGGCCAGGACGTCCACGGCAGAATCGGGCTCAAATCAATTGTTTACTCTTTAAGAAATTGCAAAGACTAGGGGACATGTTATGAAATTACAAAGTAAAACATCTAAAACAAGTAGGAGGAAATATTTTTTCTCTCGACACATAATTAAGTTTTGGAACTTATTGCTAGAGGATGTGGTAAAAGCAGCTAGTTTGGCTGGGTTGAAACACAGCAGAATGATGTGGGCCACAGATGCCATGGCTCCACCAATACTTTTCCCAGCACAGCATCAGCAACTAGAGAACTTGGGGGTAGGGCTGGAGATTAGCTTGCTTGGCCCCTCCAACCAAAAAGGTGCTCCGCTGCACCTGGCTGGATTTAAAAAGGGTTGGGACAAATTCTTGGAGTAATAGTCCATAATGTAATCCAAGAGAAAATCAGATAAGTAGTACTCAATATGGCTACCTTTGGAATAGGCTAGCTACTTGTAACCTGGAATGGGCACTTTTGGAAACAGAATACTGGACTTGGTGGACCTCTGGTCTGACCCAATATTGCCTTTCTTATGTTCTTTTCTAATCCCAACAGCAATGCTCAAGGACATAAATGGTCAAAGCTTCTTCAGATATCTCAGTAAACTCTACTCCTTCAAACGATTAAAAGTCAGAACTGGCCCCATCCCCTATCCCAAGACCCCATATAATGTTATGGGCCCAAGGAGCATTAAGGGCAGAAACACTTCTCCTTAAATCTTTATCCTGTGGTTGCCACTTAAGCAACGATGTCACCTGACCTCTAGCGAGATATCTCAGTACCACAGCTAGGGGTCAGATAGTGACACTGTAAAAGCAGCAGAGCAAAAGCAGACTCCTGTCCCCGGTATCATCTGGACCTCTTGGGTGAGTCAAGATCCCAGGGGAATAGGCACAGCCTTGACTTTAATCGACTAAAGAGATATAGGCCTAAAAGGAGCAATGTTTTGAGGAGGAGGGGTGTAACGTTTACCATATACAATCATACCCCAATGTGGAGCTGGAGGATAGGGGCAGAGGGCCACTGAGCATCTCCAATGTCATAGGGTCCTTTAAATCCTGCCATCTTTGCACAATGGAGGACTTTTTTTCTTGTTTCTAAAAATTAACTACATCCTCAGATGCAGTTTTCTAAAAACAGCCCTACTTAACCTTTTTTGTACCCTTGTTTTCACTGTTTTTGGCTTTAATAAGTTACTTTGAAAGATCTGGAATTACAACAGCTCATTTCTACCAAATTTGAATCAACCATTGCATAAAATAGATTTTACACGGAAATTAATTACCATATAGTGAACTTTGCGCTTCTTATATGAAAAATAACATCAAGCACCTGAAAGTTTGCATATTTACATGTTTCTAGGTGTTTGATGCTATTTTTCAGCCAAGTTGGATTACAGTTGCTAATGTGTGCTGCCATGTAAGCACCTTAATGTGTATTAACTCACATTATTTAGATCCTATTTCATCCAATAAAGCCCACAGATTAATAATGCTCATCAATGAGAGGATGGGCTCATGTGTTAGTGTACATTAGTGACTCTTGCCCTTTTACTTTGACAACGCAAGGTCAGCCAGCATTTTAGAAGCCAAAAGAATATGAATTTCAGTTTATACCAAATCAATACCGAATGGAAAACTCAGGGAAAAAGCTGTTTGAGGAGGAATAGGAGCTGGGTTGCAGCTGAGTCACAGCTGGTATAGTCAACCTTATTAGAAATCAAAAATGGATTATCCTCTTTTGTTGTGCATGCAGCTACAGCATTAAAAATGTACCATGCGTAGGAAACTGTCAATTATGCTACAAATAGCAAACTAGAGAGCAATGTTTTAAGCACATAACATGGATTCCTATGGATTCATGATTATTATAGTCCATTTGCACTTTTAGATACAAGTTTAGCTAGGTCAAATCAACACTTAGCAGGGTTTCCAGATATTGAGTCGTAAGTTACAGTCAAATACTGTAGGAGAGTTCTCTAAATACCAGTCACAGTCAAAACCACAATTAAATCTGACATACAATGTTCTTTCACAGTATGTACCCTTTAAATTATTGATCCAGATCCAAAGGAAAAGCCACAAAACTAGAAAGCTGCCATTCAGGCTTCTTTTCATGGCAAAAGATGGATAAGAATTAAATGCCTTGAAACAGGATTTATGAGGGTGAACGTGTGCTGTTTCATGATGTAACCTGGAACCCAAAATGTTCAGCACTAGTAGGGAACTGTCTACATTGGGAAAACACCTTTGGCAGTGGTGTACCATGGTCTCCAATATACGGGGGCAATGTTAACATTTGGACACTTCCCAGCCGTGTCTCCTTTGGCTCTCTGCTCGCCCCCCACCCCCCTCCGCCTGTTGTTCCAATCCAAGCTAAGAGAAGGGGAGAGCAGATGTCAGGACAGTAGGCCCAATACTTCTCCAACCTGCTCTTCCTGTCCCTGGTGTCTCACCTCCCCCTGCAGTTCACAGCTCAGATCAGCTGTTTGACCTTCCTGGTGCTCTGCAGGTTTCTACTGCACTCTTGGAGAGACAACGGTGACAGGAAGAAGGGACTGGAGAAGCACCTGGCTTATCATGCTATCAACTCATTTACTCTCCTGCTATCAACTGGAATCAAGTCGTAGAGTGTAAGGAGGAAACTCGAAAGGTAGGTGAGAAAAGAAGAGATGAACAGCATTTATCCGCATTGAGAAGAGGCCTTACTAGGTATTTTAAAGAGTCAAGCAGCACTACAAATATTACATTGGACCCTAGAACATTAATGCATTTCTTACTGGAACAGAATAAGCACGATTGCTACAGACCTCTACACAGAAACCACATGCTAACAGATCACCCGGTCACACATGCAAAACACAGGCAGACCCACAATGAACAGAGAGCAAGGAACAACAAACAGAAATAAATATATACAGACAAATATTAAATTTAGTTAACTCTGCATACAATGTAAGAATGGGATGTACAGCAACAGAAATCCATTTCCTCCTATAGAGAGCAAACTATAATGACAACCACACTGATGTCAAATGTTCTCTTAGGGGTATGTTTACTAAAACCCCGTTAGGTGCGCGCCGCGTTAGTGTGCAGGATGCCATACAAGGAGTGGGCGTTTCAGTCTGAAAAAAGCAAACCGGGATTAATCATGCGCTAATGTGTGCTGTCCGCTCATGTGCACCGCGCACATTAGCGCTTGAGAAACGCACGTGAAAAGCATAAGCAGGCGCGCTGATATATAAGCACAGGAACAGAGCCACAGTACAATGGTTAAGACACTGACCAATGGTGCAGGGATCATGGGTTCAATCCCCCACTGTGTCCAATGAATAAGGCTGGGTGAGGTACTACCTGTTATGTGTAATATTGCATTCTGTGGCATATTAATTTTATTTTAATTACTGCTACTAGCAAACGCACTCTCAAAGCACTGTAACATAAGGCGCCCCATAAGGTACCCCAGAGGGCACATTTTAAAGTGCAGTGTCCGCCACGGCACCGTACAATGTTGCTTAAAGGGTGGCCAATAGGGCACCATATAGGGTGCCCTATGAGGCACGGCAAGGTCAGAGCACTGTTTTTGATGGCAGCACTGTGCATTTTAACGCATGAAAATCCTAAGTAGGTGCGCTGATATGTGAGAAGAAATAGCAGTGTAGCACAATGGTTAAGACACTGACTGAGGGTGCAGGTGTCATGGGTTCAATCCCCCACTGTGCCCAATGAATAAGGCTGGCTGAAGCACTACATGTTATGTGTAAAATTGCATTATGAGGCAATTTAATATTGTTTTAATTAGTGCTGCTAGCAAACACACTCTCAAAGCGCTGTAACATAAGGTGCCGCATCAGCCGCATTTTTATGGTGTTTGCGCTGTGTGGGGTAAAGTATAGGTGTTTGACCCATGCTTATGTTCTCAGCAATAAAGGTTCAGTCTTTCCTACCATGTTTTCTTCATGGGTAATATATGGGGACTGGGTTGGCAGGAACCACAGCTGGGACTTGAACCTGTGACTTTCTGCTCTTGGACACACTGTCTGTGTGCACTGCACCACCGTGTTGCCACAGATATGCTGCATTCCCTGGGGAGTCCATGACTGTACATCCGACAGAGCCTGTCTGTTGCAGTGGACGGCACCCACCTACAAAGGACTGGGCCTGGACTGCTGTGGGCAGCTGCCACTGCCCCCTCCAACACCAGTGCCCCTCTGCCACTTTGCTGACATGCCCTTCTGCTGGTGGTGCTGGTGGTACACAGTCTCAGGCCATCCTGTGTGTGGGTAGGTGGCTGCCTATGGTGCGGGTTTTGGGGTAGGGGTGCCTGCATAGATGTCCACGCTTCCCCCCAAGCACCGCCTGCCGCTGTTCTGTGCCCTTGGGGGTACCTGCTGGGTACTATCCCCTGTGACACTGTGGGACACACAGGCGTGCCCATGTTGGGCCCTCATCAGTTGCTGGCTGGCTGCTGTACAGTTTCAGCATTCCTATGTGCCACCTAGGCATCTGCCTGGTCCACACTGTGCCCCGGCTGCACCACAGCATGTGCCGCCTGCAGCCCTCTGTGGCCCCTTTTCAGGCATCTGACCAGTTGCTCGTTCTGACATGCCGGCCCTGCTGTTGCGGGACATGTGCACGCCATAGGACACCTGTCCGATGCAGAGGGAAACCCTGATCAGTGCTATTTCTGTGGGATCATTCACCTTGTATGGGGACGGAGCGTAGACCTTTCCATAATTCATATGTTTTTCTGGGTGCTTTCTTGGGAGTGTTTTTTGATGTTTCCCATTAAAACCACTGTTTCCCAGCTTGGTTATGTTTTTTATATATTTTGTTGGGGTCATTTTCAGTGTTTATTTGCCCTTTTGTTCTGTGCACATGTATCACACTTATCACTTTTTGTAGGTTTCCCTGGGTTTGCTGTACATTGCTGACAGAAATGGTTTCTCTTCCCTTTAAATCGGCTCTAACGCGAGGTTTCACTCGCGGTATTTTTTGCCTCGGATTTCAGCCTCGCTAATATGCGGGGAGCCTCTCCCCTCCCACTCTCCACCCATTGACCCCTTCTCTCTGCCCCTGGGGAGCCTTCCTCCGCCCTCCGGGAGCCTTTCCCCGCCTTCATCGCACATTAGCACGCCGTGCACATGAGCGTGCATATTTGTGCCCCATACGCGACATTAGCGTGCACTAAGGTACCTTAGCGCATGCTAACGTCGCACAGCGCACATTAGCGCACAGTAGCGCACATTAGCGCAGTTTAGTAAACATACCCCAAAGATTTATGGTGCTTCCTTATGTTCAAGGAGTAACAGAATGCATAAGTAAATTGCTTAAAAATAATAACTTCAGAACAGCATATAACATACTACAAAAGCTGGCATCTTTACTCACACGAGTGAAGGATTGAATCCCTCCATTCCAAGTCTCTGGAGTCTATAAATTCCCATGCATCTGTGGTCAATCATATATAGGCAAAACTGGCCACACCAAAGAAGAAAGTAAAGAAGACTATAAAAGACATCACAAAATCAGTAACACAGAGAAATCTATTGTAACCCTTCACACAATGGAAACTGGCCATTCAATTAGATTTGATGACACAAGGATCCTGGAAAAAGCAGATTGCTGTGTGGGCGAGGAGGATCAAAGAGGTAGTGGAGACAGCAATACACTCATGAAACTTTAATGGGGACAAAAGACTTAAAATAAACAAGCATGGCAACTCTTTCACGTAAGGTTTAGTGCTACAAGGGCTGGCACCAAAGACCGATTGTCTTTTGTCACCTTCCGGAATTGGAGAATGTCACAACCAATTTTCCCATTATATTTCAAGATTTTCTGCCTTCCAGAATTGAAACTTGCCTTTTTATGCCTCATCACCAATGAATTTTTCCACCCAAATTCAAACTTTCTAGTCAAAATTCAAATTTACTTCCTCAATCCTACTGATCTGGGTTGAGAACCACTATATATAAGAACAGGGTTTCCACTGCATACCCTCTTCACCCTGAATATAGCCACAGCATGATAGCTGAAACTTCAGTTCCATTTACTAAGACATAACATGACTCAGAAAACGGAAAATATCACATTGAGGTCGACAAATTATTTCACTCAATTCCAAACTGCACTGCATATATAATTTTTCAATATGATTTTTAGAATTATCTTCATATTCTCTTATTGTTGGTGAGGTTCACAGCTATTTTTTTTTCTGGATTGAATGTTCAAAATATAAAGACATCTGAGATACACATTTCCCAAAACTGACATATTCCAATTTACAAAAGTCATAATAAAGAGGGAAATTATATACGATTTTTTTTTCATTATGTACAAATTCTAACTTGCATGTTTTAATTTCTGAATGTTTTTATTAACTCACTTAGAAATATATGATAGGCTTACATCAAGGATATAGCACAAAATCAGCAGTACTGACTATGCTCAATGAAGCATATATTCACTGGGAGAATAAACAGGATGTGTTTCTAATCCAACTGGACCTGAGTTCAGCATTCAATTTAATTGGTCATGATCTCATGCTTAACAGATTGCAAGAAATTGACATGATTGGAACAGCATTTCAGTGGTTAGTTTCTTACTTTTCCTCTAGATCCTTTATACAGTAGTTTTTGTTAATAACACCTTTTCTTGATGTTATCTACTTTCTTCTGGAGTCCCCCAGGGTTCATTTCCAGTGCCTCTGCTTTTTAACATATTTCTTGCTCCCTTGAGCACTCTAGTCCAAGACTTTAGTTTCAATCCTTTTTTCTTTGCCGATGACATCCAGAATCTGATCTCCTACCCATCCTGGGATATCTCATTTTAAAAAATCTTCGTTCAGGCCTTTGGGGCAATAACTACCTGATTCTCCAACAACAAACTCCTACTTAATACATCCAAATCAGAAGTGATGTGGCTGTCTAAAAACAAGTCCATCCCAGCCTTTATCCCAGTCATAGCTGGCTGGAACCACGCTACCTGTCAAGGATTGTATTCACTCACTTGGTGTTTTACTTGACTCATCTCTGTCTTTTCATGTATACATCTCAATGGTAATCAGAAACACCTTGCTTCTTCGCAGCTAGTCTACTCTCTCCATCATTGTCTCAATGACAAAAATCGTACATTTTAATTCATGCTTTGATCTTCAGTAAGCTGGGTTACTGTAATTCACTTTTGATTGGTGTCCCTACTTACAGGGAATTCTATATAAGGCAAGGCGCTCTGACCATATTCCCCCACTATTAAAGGGACACTCATGGCTGCCTGGGCCTTGCAGGCTCAAGTACACAATTCTCTTCTAGGTGCATAAGATCTATTACACCAACAACCTTCTTTATGTATCATCATTGATTATCCCTTATTATCAATGTCATTCTTTGAGGTCATCCCAATTCAATCTTCTTACTGTGCCATAAACGTGAACTCATTTGATGCAGCCTTCAGTTTAATGGCACCTACACTCTAGAACTCATTGCCCTTGATTTAAGACTGGAGAAGCCCTCCAAGAAATTTAAACTGGTTTACGGTTTATTATTTCTGTCAACAATCGAGGTGGTTTGCAAAATTAAAACAGAAACTGGAAGATCAGAATGGGACAAAGCAAACTATGGGGTCCCAAATGCCTCCCCAAACAAATTAGCTTTGAGAGAAGCACAGAACAGTTGGTACGAGAGCTCTAAACGAAGATGCGGAGGAAGGCAGTTTCATAATGAAACAGCCTTGATGAAAAAAGCCGCTTGTTGGGTGACTTCATCACTTGTGGGTGTCCCATTCCTTTTGTCTTCCCTTGAGTATCACCAGACCATTGAGCTATGTCATTTGAACCTTATTGTTGTGCTATTCAGTCGACTACCTATTCTGTCTTTGTCTTCCAGTGCATTTATGATAATGAATTGCCATCTCCTCTGGATATTGAAAAACACTTTGATGGTCATCAAATAAAATGGCTGTATACCAAATATTGTAAATAAATAAATTGAATATCCCCCACCATCAAAGTAAAGTTATTCAAAAAATTAAACTTAGGACAGGTGACCAAGAATCAAAGCCAGGGATTAAGCAACAAAACCAAGGAACAGGCAAGTTAATAGTTAAAGGCTCCCATCCAGCTCTGCTTCATCGAAAAATGTCAGCAATGAAAGAACTACCGAACACCTCCAGAAAATCTAAAGTTCAGCATGCCATAATGCCGATCATAAGTTAAATCAGATACCTTTCCTAAATATGTTGTGTTAGGTACCACAACTTTGATATTCAAATTCTTAGAAGTCAACTGAGGAAGTCCCAGTTGCTGCACATTATTAAGAACGTACTAAAAAAAGACCATGCATGCTTTTAAACAGTAATAAAGCAAACAGCTTTCCAGTGATATTTTGCTAATTAAAAGCATCATGATTAAACAAAAAAGAATCACAAGGATGAGTTTACTTTTAATTTACTTTTTAATCAACCCTTTTTCAATCGGAAAATTGTTTTTAGCAAAATTCATTAAACGATATCCAGGAGGAATACAGTCAATCTGTTGACAAGAAGTTGATTACTTTATGCAATGTTTGCAATGTATGTCTACTGAAGAAATCAGTTAAAACCTGTATAAAAGTAAGAGCTCTTTTTACATCTCTCTCTCTATATATATATATGTTTCTTAAACACTTGATATAGGGCCTTATACATGGTGACAAAGCAGTTTACAATAGAAGGAGAGAGAGAGAGATTATATATTACGTTATCAATATCTATGATATTTTTTAAATATATTTTATGTAGTAAGCCTGAAATATGATAAAACAGCTACCTGCAAGGGAATTTAAAGCATGTACCTTAATTATTATTATTTTTAAAAGATGAGATCCAAAGAATAAAACACTGTGTATATTTATTTCATTAACATTGTATAATAAAATTTACAGGGCCTTCACATTTCAAACACAGATTCTTGTGAACAGGTATTGCAGCTGTTCATAAGAACATAAGATTTGCCATACTGGGTCAGACCAATGATCCATCCTGTTTCCAGCAGTGGCCAATCCAGGTCATGAGTACCTAGTAGGATCCCAAAAAGTAGATGGATTCCAAGGAATAAGCAGTAGTTTTCCCCCAGTCCACTTTTATAATGGTTTATATAAACTTTTCCTCCAGGAGCTTGTCCCAATCTTTTTTAAACCCAACTTCACTTACAACTTTTATTACATTCTCCTGGCAATGAATTCCAGAGCTTAATTAAGCAATGAGCGAAAAACTATTTTCTCTGATTAGTGTTCAAGGTACTACTTTGTAACTTCATTGCATCTCCCCTAGTCTTTATACTTTTTGAAAGAATAAACAATCGATTCATGTTACTCATTGTACCAGGCTTATTATTTTATTGACCTCTTTGTATCTCCCCTCAGCTGTCTCTTCTCCAGGCTGAAGAGTTCTAACCTTTTAAGTCTAATATCCTATCACTGGGTATATCAGTAAAACAGAATGCAAGATTGCAATGTTTACAAAATACAGCTGCTAGGTTAATTTTTAAATGTCATAAATATGAAAGGGCCTCTCCATTCTTATTTCAATTACATTGGCTTCCTGTGACTGACAGAATTAATTAGAAATTGCTTTGCTTTGCTCTTAAAATCTTAAGTGGTTTGGCGCCAAAGTCTTTGGGAGTCTTTCACTAAAGGGCATTGACTGGTAAGACAGGTCTGGAATGAGCTAAAGGTTCGCATTGGACATGCATTGACAGCGAGCATGGTGTCCATGGCGTGGTAGGGTTGCAAGTGGGAGGGTAAGGGGTGTAGAGTGGGTGGAGCTAATGCTGCACGTTCAATGCACCCTTGTTACCAGCATGACAGGCAAGTCATGCAGGTGCACTCACTCCATAGGTGAGGTTGAATGCATGTGCGGTATTATTGTGCCATGACAGGGCAGCATGCACCACGATAATTTCTGGGAAAATACTTTCCATGCTCCCATAATGTAACATTGTGGTGTTACCCAAACATGCCTGGATTTGGTGCAACACTACAGTGCCCTTTAGTATAAGGGCCATTTAAGTTGTTATATTTACTTTCATAAAGCTAATAGGCTACTTTACTCATATGAGCTTTTTATTAATACAGTATCCCTCTCCTAAAGAGATATGTTATAAAAGACTACTTAATAAAATGTTAGTTATAGGGATATCTTACAATGGAATTAATTTGCCAACTGAAATCAGGTCTATGAATTTGTCTTTTTGTTGTTCACTTAAGGTCCGGTTCTGTCCCAGACGTAGAAGCCCTCTATATGTCCGGTGTGAATCAGACATACAGAGGGCATCGCGATTCTGGTCCCGCGGGGCACATCTAGCTCCACGGGACCAGAATTATGAACAGTCCTGTATGTGCAGGCTGGGACTACGAGTCTGTCCAGCTTGCATGTGCAGGACATGCCTGACTAGCTCAGTCAGGACTTTTAAATGGAGCCACGGTGCCATGGCGTCTGGTTGCCATGGCATCGTAGCTCCATTTAAAAGCCGCAATCCTGGCCGCTGGAACAAACAGCTTATTCCCCGCAGCTCGACCCCCGATTTGGCCTCCCAGGGCCAGTGTTGGGCTGTGGGGAATGCTCTCTGCCCTTTTCTGGCCCCAGGCCTGTCGATTCCAGATGTGCAGGGACGTTATTCCACCTTGGAGGTGGAATAACTTCCCTTTTCAAGTTGCCAGCCCCGAACATACAAGGCAAACATTGGAAATGGCCCTGTACGTCCGGGGCAGGTGACTGTTCACCGCCTGCCCTAACGCTGCTCCCAATCCTCTTCCTTCCCACCCCTATCTAATTTCCCCGTAGAACCGGCAGGAAAGTTAGATGCTGGTGGGGAGGGCCACGAATAGCAGGGATGGACGCCCCATTGGGACGCCCATCTCCACTATTTGGGGAACAGAATAACCCCATTACTATTTTGTAAGGCAGGCTTTATTGTTTTTATTATAATTTTCCAATGCAATAATCCTGTTGTAATATAACTTCTTAAATCTTTTGTTATCCACTTTTGACTACTTGGGATTGAGCGAGCTATTAGAAATTAAATCAAATCACTTTGGATATCCATCTCTTTACCTTTTTCAATTCTGCTATATCTTTTTTTAAAAGTGGTGACCAGAACTGCATGAAATATTTAAAGTGTGGGCACACCATGGAGTGACACAGAGGCATTATAATATCTTTTGTTTTATTCTTCATTTCTTTCTTATAATTCTTAGCATTCTATTGACTTTCTTAGCTGCTGCTGCACACTGAGCAGAGGACTTAAATGTATTTTCCACGATGGCACAAAGATCTTTATCCTAGATGGTGGCTCTTAATGTGAAACCTTGCATTGTATAGCAATAGATTGGTTTTTTCTTAACCTAAGAGGGTAATTTTAAAAGGCTTAGACATGACGTGGACATCAGAAAACATGCATGCAGATGTCCAAATTACTGAGACATCCCCAGAGCCATTTTACAAATAGCTTAAGATGTCTCCACTATGGGCCTGATTCCAGAATGTGGGTTGTGAACCTCCCCTGGGTGGGGAGTGGGAGGGGGCAGGATCGAGGTGGAGCAGGGGCGGGCCAACCCAGCAGCACATACATGGCTGATTCAGGTCATGTACTGCCGGGCCCCTGGGGATGTGGTGCTTTTTCCACCTCAAAGGTGGAATAAGCAGAAATCTTGGCATAATTGGGGGTCGGGGATCATCAGGGTCAGGGTGAAGGGGGGTCCTTGCCACTCGATCGAAGCCACAGCAGACCAGCCTTGGGTCAGGTAATGGGGAAAAGGGGGGGGGCAGAGCCACAGGAGTCAGGAGCACCTGTGGGGAGGACATCCCCGCAGGTGACAGGAGCATTCCAGGCCGTCCTTGAGCCCGATTCTGGCCACTGCGGGATTGTTTTGTTCCCACAGTCCCGAATAGGGTCCAAAAGGGACCATCTTGCTTGGGGCCATCCGGACTGCCCAGACATGCCCCTCTCTCTGAATCGGGCTCCATGGGAATGCCCTAGTAGGCAGGTGGTGTGTCGGAGGCATGGCCGGAGTGGGGCAATGAATGTAGACATCCCTGACTGATTTCAGAAACCTTGGAGATGTCTGTGACCTTGTCCAACTTTAGATCTGCTCCAGACATGAATAAGCATCAGGAAAATGCTCATTTAAGTCTTAAAGTATCTGGAGGGTGTAGAAAAGATGGCACTCCACTAGCCTCAGTACACTCCACCATCCAATGTTACTTTTTGGGTAAATGATACAAGTGTTCTGTATTTGCATCATTGCTGATCGTCTCTTAGAAGTCCCTAGTCTTGCATACTGCGCCAGGGACAACTATGTAGATGTCCCTGCAGATGTCCATATCAGGCACATCAATGTTTGTGAAATCATGCCCTACTTTTTTTCAGATGCTCTGATTTGGAGACCCCAGATTGCAGTTCACCATTCTTTGTCAAATGTGCCTTCACATGCATAACTTTTTTTTTTTTTTAACTTTTATTTAAGCTTTTCTTGAATGTACAATACAAATAAAAAGAAATATATATTATGAGATACAAAATCTTAAAGAAAACAATATACCACTCATCATAAAGATACACATCATGGAGAGAGGAAAAAAAACACCGAAAAACTAAATGAAAATAAAAGCAAAAAGGAGTAAATACTCCACATGAGAGAGCTGTATTAAACAAAATCATTCCTCCCCCGTTTACTCTCCCCTAACCTCCTTCTCAGACAACCACCGACGCAGCGACGCTATGTCGGTGTATACATAATTTTGACCCTCAAAAGTGATTAAACACCGACAGGGAAATTTAAGGAAAAAAGAAGCACCCAACGCTATGACCCGGGTTCTTAACTCCAAATACTGCTTACGGCGAGCCTGGGTTGTTCGACCCACATCCGGAAACACCTGCATTTTGAATCCACAAAATAAAACGTCTTTGTACTTAAAATAAACACGAAGAACCTGCAGTTTACGAGATTCAGTACTGAAAGTCACCACCAATGTACAACGTTTGGTGATGAGATCTAGTGAATCTTCTAAAAAAGCAGTAAGATCTTGTCCAGCTGAGACATCAACAGGAGGGGGGGGAACCCCATCCTGTGACGGCAGAGCAGGAACAAGAGTAGGTATACAATACAATTGAACCACATCCAATGTCTCACTGATATGTAACACTTCAGTAAAATATTTCTTCAACAGAATTTCAAAAGAAAGTAGATGGGTATGAGGAAAATTTAAGAAACGTAAGTTTCTTGCCCTTTGCTGATTCTCAAGCGCTTCCAGTCTGCATGATAACAAGGCAACATCTTTAATAAGCGAAACATTAACATCCTTACCAGACTGGAGTGTAGTATCAACACGGGCAAGAGACTGAGAAAATGCAACCAACTGGGAATCAATAGCTTGTACTTTTTCAACAACAGAATGAGTAAATATACATAATGAGGAGACTGTTTTAGAAAGACGGGAGTCAATCTGCTGGAGCGCTGACCAAATGTCAGATAAAGTTACCTCACGGGTAGGAGAAGATGGAAATTCGCCTGTATCAGCTGGGTCCACCGGGAGTAGAGTCGGGGGAACAACAAGGGGGAGAGAATCCACAGGCGTAGAAAACTGAGGAGGTTGAGGAAGAGGGGGAGGCGTCCGGAGTAGAGGGCTAAGAGACGCCCCTTCCGAAGACAGATTAGCAGGCGGCAGGGGTAAAAGATGCCGGTCCATGGGGCCGCTCAGCTTACCTCGCTGATTCTCCTTAGCGACGGCTCTGTTCTCCATCTTCGCTTTGCGCTTCCCCATTGAACCCGGCAACTTCTAAACCGGCGTTCAGAGAAATATCCTCAGGAACACCGAAGGAGCACATAAGGAGCGTGTCAGGCCCCTTATGACACGCCCCTTCGGACACGCCCCCGCAGGCCGCGCACACGCAGCCGCGTGTGAAGCAAGCAGATCTTATGGGGCTCGGTGGGGTCCTCAGTCCCAAGGGCGACCAACCAACGCCTGCTGATGACCGGGCAGGGACCCGACTCCCACCTGCAACGCCGCTCCGCGGACCAGGAACACCCGCGGCAGCTCTCAGGCAAGAAGATCTTTTCCTCTCTCACCGTGTTGCAAGACCAGCTGAAAATTTAAAGGGCTCGGGGGGGTCCTCAGTCCCAAGGGCGACCAACCAACGCCTGCTGATGACCGGGCAGGGACCCGACTCCCACCTGCAACGCCGCTCCGCGGACCAGGAACACCCGCGGCAGCTCTCAGGCAAGAAGATCTTTTCCTCTCTCACCGTGTTGCAAGACCAGCTGAAAATTTAAAGGGCTCGGGGGGGTCCTCAGTCCCAAGGGCGACCAACCAACGCCTGCTGATGACCGGGCAGGGACCCGACTCCCACCTGCAACGCCGCTCCGCGGACCAGGAACACCCGCGGCAGCTCTCAGGCAAGAAGATCTTTTCCTCTCTCACCGTGTTGCAAGACCAGCTGAAAATTTAAAGGGCTCGGGGGGGTCCTCAGTCCCAAGGGCGACCAACCAACGCCTGCTGATGACCGGGCAGGGACCCGACTCCCACCTGCAACGCCGCTCCGCGGACCAGGAACACCCGCGGCAGCTCTCAGGCAAGAAGATCTTTTCCTCTCTCACCGTGTTGCAAGACCAGCTGAAAATTTAAAGGGCTCGGGGGGGTCCTCAGTCCCAAGGGCGACCAACCAACGCCTGCTGATGACCGGGCAGGGACCCGACTCCCAACTGCAACGCCGCTCCGCGGACCAGGAACACCCGCGGCAGCTCTCAGGCAAGAAGATCTTTTCCTCTCTCACCGTGTTGCAAGACCAGCTGAAAATTTAAAGGGCTCGGGGGGGTCCTCAGTCCCAAGGGCGACCAACCAACGCCTGCTGATGACCGGGCAGGGACCCGACTCCCACCTGCAACGCCACTCCGCGGACCAGGAACACCCGCGGCAGCTCTCAGGCAAGAAGATCTTTTCCTCTCTCCCACATGCATAACTTTTGACCTATTCACATTAAGGGGCCCTTGGTACAGAACCGGGAGGATGCCACCCCTCCTCCTCCACGCTAGAGGGAAACAAAACCTTACATACAGGGAGGGCCTACCTCCTCCTCCCAATAAACCACACCTCATGCAGATTATACTCATACCTGGCACACAATTCTCACAGATTCTTCTTGCAAATAAAATCCTTTATTTCTTATATCATAGAAACAAGCATATAGGAAGCGTGACCAAAACTAGCTAAATACAAAATAATTTGGAGAATTCCCTCACCCTCTTCTTATAAGTTTACAGCTATAAAGTAATTAAGAGATTCCTATCCATCGACAGATCCTAGCACAGTGAAAGAGAAGGATATATGGTTCCTAGCTACACTCAAAAATAAACGAAGGAGACTTTCACACAGACAATCAAAAACATATGCACTCACTCATTAGCAGACATATAGTGGGAATTTACAAACCACCTTCTTCAGAAAATGGAGTGTAAATTCCCAATCTCTAAAAGTGCTGTCCTGTTATATAGTTTTCTTTCCCAAAATAGTCCCTTTGTTTTCGATTCCAGGCATCTGGATTCTCTCTTTCATTCCTTCCTTTGTCCTGTCATATCTGCACTCCCATTCCTGCTGACCTGTGACCCTTATGGCCTCATGTATAAACATGTGCTCAGGCCTTTGTCAGATTTATTCCTTGTTATTTGATCCTTTTCCCACCTATTCAACCTTTCACCTGGTCTGTCTTTCCATCCCCTATTTTCAAGAAATATAGAAAATATATCTTATTAGTTCTCTGATTTCTGACAGTTTCCACACTAGGCCTCAGGAGACCCCATGCCAAACTGGCATAACCATGCTAATGATGTCTTCTCTCTCCTGTGCTCTGTAGATAAGTGTGTTTTTTCTCACATTTTTTACATCTGATGTCACCTAATACCCATAGCATCCCACAACACACATGCAGTACAAATGCCAGCAATTTGGACTGTTAACACCTTCCCTTCTGGCTCTCACATCTTTTACTGAACTGTGTTAAGTTTTTGCATGTAACACACGTCTAACACAAACCTAACATATGTTAAGTGCAAAGCCTCTGTGATAACTGTCGAGGGCATGACCAGCATGTCCTCAACAGTTAATACATAGATATGTACCCTAACACACGGCATTTACTCTGCCAATTGAGGTGGCATTAGATGAACCCACAGTAATGACAACATTGATAATTATCACACAATATTTGCCCCTTCTTAACTGTGATGTGCTCACCATGCAGACTCTCAACCCCTAATCCACTCAATTAGTCCTTAATGAGTGTGAAAAATGGCCTGCATTAATTGTCATGTCCCTGCAGTAACTTAACATAAGCATAACATAAGAACATAACATAAGATATGCCATACTGGGTCAGACCAAGGTCCATCAAGCCCAGTATTCTGTTTCCAACAGTGGCCAATCTAGGTCATATGTACCTAGAAGTTTCCCCAAGGGACACAGGTTCCACAATGCTTGTATTGGTTCAAGCATTGATATCCTGGGTCCCTTCTTAATAATGGTTTATGGACCTTTCCTCCAGGAACTTGTCCAAACCTTTTTTAAACTTACGGCGGGCCTGAGCATGTAGTTAATTCTCATCAAATCACACATTAACTTACTTTATTAACACACACTTTAGTAAAAGGGCCCCTGAATTTCATCTGCGATAATCAAGTTTTATGGTGAATTCTAAAACTGGTGAACCCTAAAGGGGAAAAGAAGAAGACATGTAAACCTTGAGAACCGGCCGACAAGAGGGGTTCTATTGTCGTCCGACATCGTGACCAATATCAAGCTGAGGTCATGCATCAAATTTTGATCAAAGATTTTATAAACAGGTACCAGAGGTAACAGGTTCTTCAGAGTTATATTTTCTGCTTAGTACAAGAAGCACGAGATGAGAAAATTATTACGGCACAAGGATATCATTTCTTGAAAGTACCAATCCGAGGGTACCAGTATTTTATACAGTTCCCAAAGTACATAAAACCCTTCAGTCGCCACTCTGGATGTCTTACTATATCGAGCAAGTCCTCACTATTAGAACCATTATCGGTGTTTCTTGATTATTTTTTACAGCCAATAGTTAAGCAAGCGAGATCTTATTTAAGGGATACATCCCACTTTCTTCAAAGATTGGCTCAGCAGGATACTTGGCCAGAGACAGCGATAATGGCCACATTTGACATACTGGCTTTGTATACAAATATTCCACAAGCACAGAGTTTAACATTATTGCACAATATATTGGGCCAATGGGCAGCCACTGACAGGGTTCCCACACAGTTCCTATAGCCAAAGTTGTGCTCACCAGGAATTATTTTCGGTTTGCGAATAAAGATTACATTCAGGCGAATGGGGTAGACAAGAGGGCTAGTTTTGTCCTTAGTGTCACAAACTTGTATCTTGCCTCTTTTGAAGAGAATTTCCTGTATAGTTACAATTGATGTAAGTATGTAGGTTTATGGGTCATGTTACTGCCCTTCCGCTTGCTAGCCAGTCTCTGGATGGGGCCTCCTTGAGCCCGGACATCCGGACACCACCTCCTTTCCCTCAGCCTACTCTTTCGTCTACTCCTTTGAAATTAATTTCACCTGCTCCACTACCGGTGTTAGTTCCAGTGGACCCTGCTGCATCTGAAAATGATTCCTTATCACTTAAAAGTGAGGTGACTCTTGCAGATATTTGGTTAATGCTTCAGAAAATTGAGACACGCTTGTCTTCTACTGTTACTTCTCTATGTAATTTCTCACATGATGTTGTTAATAAGGTTAAAGTTATTGATGATCAAATGACCAATTTTGCTGGTTCCTTGACTCTAGTAGATTCTCAACTCCACTCATATCAAGATTCTCATCTTGGTTATCTTAAAGACATTTCCTCTGTTTCCTACAGATTGGAGTTGCTTGAAAATCACCAGCGTGCTTGGAACCTTCGTTTTCTTAATTTCCCATCCACACACTTATTATCACCTGAGATTTTGTTGAAAAAGTATTTATCTGAAATCTTGCATTTGGAGAATTCGGTAGATATTGTGTATATGTATTCTTTTTTTCCTAGGATTAGGGCCTCCGAGCAGGCCAAAGATGATTTTCCTTTGGCTGACTCGGTCGGTCCTAATCTTACTGAGTTTCTACAGGATTCACTTGATATCATCCCAAAGCGATGTACTTTGGTGGTGACCTTCGGGTCTGAATCACTTAAATTGAAGATTATTCGTGCTTATTTCAAGTGCAAAGATGAGTTGTTTTGTGGATACAAACTTCAGGTTTTTCCAGATGTGGGTAAGGCCACCCAGGCCCGTCGGAAGCAGTTTCTTGAGCTTAGAGCTAGAGTGCTAGCGTTGGGGGCTTCTTTTTTTTTTGAAGTTCCCCTGTCGCTGTTTAGTCACTTATGAAGGTCATGATTATATTTACACTGATGTGGCCTCGCTACGTCAGTTTCTAGTGGATAAGGAAGGTGATGGTGGGCAGGAGGGTGTATAGGTGGGATGGCTTGATTGTTTGACTCCCTGATTGGAGTTCTGATAACTCCTTTTTTCTTCTATTATATGATTTGCCTCCCTTAGGGGAGTAAAGTGGCTTTCTCTCCCTTGATGTGTTTTGTATACTGGTGTGATATTATGTTCTTGAATGTATCATTTTGAGTGGTATTTGGTTCCTTTTGTATGTTTCTTGCATTTGAGAAAATCTAAATAAACAATTAAAAAAAAAAAGATTACTACATTTTAGCAATCAACATCCTTATAAGTTAAAGAAAGCACTCCCTATAGGGCAGTTCTTAAGGGTTTGCCACATATGTTCTAATGATAAGGATTTTCATCGGCAGGCCAAGATTCCTACCAATGGACTGTTGCAAAGAGGATATCCAATGAGCATTACTCATAAACATATTTACAGGCAAAGTACGACTCTCTTTTGTTGCAGAAGAACATAAGCTATGACACGGACAAACAAGTGCAGGGAGCATTTGTAAATTTTGGCATACATTAACTCTGCATGAGGTCTTTCGGGCAGGCCCTTGAATTACTTTTACTCAGCCCACACGACCCTGCCTACAAACCTCAGAGACATTTTAGTTCATTCAGATTTTTCTATGCAACTTTCATCATCTCAAGATCAAGGACATCATAGGGAGGAGTAGCCTAGAGAGGAGGAGTAGAGGAGTGGCCTAGCGGTTGGGGCAAGTTACCTCAGGCTGGAAGGTTGGGGGTTCAAATCCCACTAGAGGACAGCAACCTTGGGCCGGAAGGACTGGGGTTTCTAGTCCCACAGGTGCTCCTTGTGGTCTTGGGAAAGCCACTTAACCCTCCATTGCCCATGTTCCCTGTAAGCATTAGTGTATGTGTCTCATATCCCCTCATGTTAAATGTATCCCCCAATTGTGTTGTGACCACTTTGATTGAAGGATAAAGTGGTATACAAAACTGTCTAAATAAATAAATCATGGGCCATGTGACCAATGTATCATGTGTGCCACATCACTGGACATCAAGTAATGGACTAACCCTATGAGTGGTATCATGTATCCACTGAGATTATGTTTATGTTTATTAATCATTTGATATACCGCTTAGGCCAAAAGGCATTAAAGCGGTTTACAATAATATCATTTGAGGAAATAGGAAAAGAACGCCATTATAAGATAGGACAGAATAGAAGACAGAAACAGGTAAACAGATAAGAGGAGGAGAAGAATAGAGACAGCAGGTTACCACAAATGCAGACATCACGATCCAGTCCAAGATATCAATATGAATCGCCACGGTCCAACGCCTAAGGGCCACGCCAAAGGGCCCTCTGGCGAGGCCCTCAGGCGCGGGCACGCCTGCTGCAGCGGCGGTTTTACAGCCGTTGGAACAGGCTGATTGGTTGGGCTGAGGAGGAAGGAAGGGGCAGCCCCCGCTCTCACCCCCATCGGGATCGCTGACTCTCCTTCACGCCTGCTGCAGCGGCGGTTTTACAGCTGTTGGAACAGGCTGATTGGTTGGGCTGAGGAGGAAGGAAGGGGCAGCCCCCGCTCTCACCCCCATCGGGATCGCTGACTCTCCTTCGCGCCTGCTGCAGCGGCGGTTTTACACGCTGACTGTCAGACTGCATGGGAGATATATATCATCATTTGCTCATGCAATATGTAGGTAGAACCTGCCATCCAATCAAAGCACACTTGAGTGAACATAAATCTCAATTAAAGAACATAATTTTAACAGCTCCTATTATTCAGCATTGTGCTGATTTCCTCATTATTGGCACCATCTTCGGTGGTTTATTCTGGACGGGATTAGGGATATACAAACTGTCCAAGCTTAGCCTCGCTTGGCGAGGCTTGAGCAGAAATGGATTTTTGTGTTGAACACCGTCCAGCCTATCATATTGAATGAATCCTTGGACTGGATGACAGTGCTTTGAACACATTGGCCAATAGTCTGTGAGAGCATCTGCTATCTCCCTTTTCAAATACCCCTTATTGAGGGGTTTGGGTATTCCTGAAGGGGTGGTAGGCATTTGCTTGGTCAAGTCCTGAGGCAGCCCTGTAACTAGATGGGCAAAACTCGAGTTGACGTGGGGGCTGAGCAGTGACATCAGTTCTGAGGGTCGGGAGTTGGAGTGAAAACTAAGTTTTTCAAATATTTTAAATGCATTTAAAAATTGTAAAAACAAACCCAAGACCTATGAATGATAGTGAGAGTGAGAGAGAAGGGTGCTTTCCAGCGTGAGAACACATATCCGCAAATGCAGCCCCTCGCCCCCTTTCTGAGGCCATTCCCTTTTCCCTTAGAGCGAGTGCATCTATAGTGATTAACGTTTCATCAGAGATATCACACAGTAAGAGGCATTTAGAAAAAAATTAGTCTAAATGTCTTCTTTTCCCCTATAGGGTTCACCTGTTTTAGATTTCACCGTAGCTTTCGTTTTGGGTTCCAGATTTTGGTGTGAGAGATTTTGGGAGTTTTTTTTGAATTGGTAGTGTGATCATGTCTACGACAATCCAAGAGAGGAAGAGAAAGACTGAAAAAGTGAGATGTAATATTCTGGTTCACAGAATGATTGCATTCTTTAAAATGGAAATGGAAATCTTTTGGCCTGCTACACACTGCCCCAGTTCATTACAGGGCATGTTTACTAAAACGCACAACCAGGTAGAGCGGGATTCTGCATGCACCAAGTGTGCCACTGTAAACTTCGCCAAGCACTAAAAATGCAATGGTGCTAAAATCCTGCACTATCCGAATAGCACAGGTTGGGTCAGAGGCAGGGCATGCACATCACAGCTAATGCAGACATCTTTGCTCCTGCTCACTAGCAATACTGCACTTAGCACAGGTGCACTTACCAGCAGCTCAATGGGTGGCATTAAGGGAACCCACCCTGATTGCATCAAATAGCCTAGCACAGAGGTGGCATGGAACCCATGCTAGCAACATGGGGAAATGCCAGGCATGTCTTCATTTTTTAGCGTGGGTCCAACTTCTGTACTAAGTTTTGGGGATGAGCATATACTATCAGCGTGAACCTTAGTAAACATGTTCCGGCATGCCCTAATCTTGCATCAAGTAGGACGCGGTGCTGTTTAAATTTCACTTCCTTAAATAGCACTTTGCCCATAGCAACAGGACAAAGAAAAGGATCCTTATAGAAGGTCACTTTCATACTGGAATGTAAATAGATAAGGGGGGGGGGGGGGAGCGTGTTTCTATTTAAATAATCAATGGCAAGTAAGCCTCTTTCTTTTTTTTTTGGATGTTGGCCTTTAAATTTGTCTTTCAAAAGCAAATCCCCAACAATGTTTATCTGCTTTAAAAGACTGCATATTTTCTTTCAGATTTTTTTTATTGTGTTAAGACCTTTCTCTTGGTGTTCTGTGTGCAAGTACTTCAGTTGGCAATAGCCTTTGGAAATTAAAATATTTAGAATGCTACTGTCCTATGTAAGTAACAAGAAAGCAAGAGAAAATACATAAACCATATGAATAAAGAATAACTACAGTTTGCAATTAATTAAAACTATTGCTTATAAACCTGAAAATGTATAACTTGGTGAACTGTGTAAAATTATGTCAGAAGACAAAAAAGGAGAAAAATAGGGAGATACAGAAAGGCCACAAATGTAAGATCCAAAAACAGTGGGCCCGATATTCTGCGGCGGGATATAGTGCAATAGTGCATAGCCATTGTCGCTGAACACTAAACCAAGGTATTCCATGCAGGGGCCATATCTGGCCACCAGCATTGAATAGCCAGGTTTGCCGCACAGCTTTGAAGCTAACTGATCAGCGGCGATATTGAGCCGTTGCCTGGTTAGCTCCTGTGGGTAAAGATAGGCTAGCTTTTACCACGTTTATCTTTACCCACAGGTCACTAACCGGGCAGCCGCTCAATATCGCCGCTGACTGGTTAGGGATGGGTACGCCCCCAGAACGCCCCTGAAACACCATAATGCTAAGCATGGCTTGATAGACCTTGGTCTGACCCAGTAAGGCATTTTTTATATTCTTATATAGCATCAAGGCGTACAGCGGCAGTATCCAGGTATATTCAAGGGCACTAACCCAGTTAGAGACAGCTACATGGTTTACAGGTCTGTAAACTGCATAACTGCCTTTGACTATCGGGCCCAGTATCTTTATTGATGAACCTAACAGCTGAGCTTTGGTGAGAATGCCTGCATCAGGGGTCGAGATGGATAATCAGCAGAATCTTAACATAAGAAAGTGTAGTTACTCACCTGTAACAGGTGATCTCCGGGAACAGCATGAATTAAGTCTTCACATATGGGTATCGTCGGTACCAACGGAGCCTGTGCGGGAACGCTCCCCAGCGTCCAAAAGGAAAGCTTTTGGGAGCATCCCACGGCGCATGCATGCTGCCTTCCCGCCTCACTGCCTCTCTCACTTCAGTTGAGTTTAAAGCTGAGCCAAGGAGAGAGACAGAGAGAGAGATAGAGAGAGAGACAACTCCTAGGGGAGGTGGGTGGGTTGTGAAGACTTAATTCCTGCTGTTCCCGGAGATCACCTGTTACAGGTGAGTAACTACGCTATCTCCAGGAACAAGCGGGAATGTAGTCTTCATATATGAGGACTCCCCAGCTGAAAGATGCCAGAGGAATGACCCCAGTGAGTTGTGAACCCATGTGAACAGGGTCATACTTCCTCCCATGGATCACTGGCATCCTACCGGGATGGAGGGTAGGAGTTGGATTAGGTCTGAAAGAGATGCTGTAGGACAGCCTGGCCAAATGAGGCATCCCAACGGGAGTCCTTGTCCAGACAGTAGTGGGCTGTGAAGGTATGTACTGAAGCCCAAGTAGCCGCTCTACAGATTCATCTATAGACACAGAGCAGAGATTAGCAACCAAGGCTGCCATTGCTCTGACATTATGAGCTGTAACATGGCCCTCGAGGGAAAGACCTTTACTATCATAAGTGAAGGATATGCAGTTTGCAATCCACTTTATCTTTTGGGAACTTTTCGTTTGGAAACTGGAAGTCCCAAATGACTAGAATCAAAAGCAACAAAGAGTTGAGAAGACTTCCTATGTTGTTCAGTTCTTTGAAGGTAAAACGCTAAAGCTCTTTTACAATCTAAGGTATGAAGGTTCCTTTCTGCACTGGAGGCATGAGGCCTAGGGAAGAATACAGGAAGGTAAACCGACTGTTTAAATGAAAAGACGAAACCAACTTTGGCATAAAGTGTGGATGAGTCCTGAGGACTACTTTATCATGGTGGAACCTTGTATAAGGAGGGTCAGCTACTAAAGCTTGCAGTTCACTAATGTGTCTAGGAGAAGTTATTGCAATTAGGAAAATGACCTTCGAGGAAAGGAATTTTAAAGTTGTAGTGGCTAAAGGTTCAAAAGGCGGCTTCATAAACTGCCCAAGAACCAGATTCAGGTCCCATGCCACCGGTGGCGGCTTTATGGGGGGCTTTGTCAATAGTAGACCTCTCATGAATCTTGACACAAGTGAATGAGAAGAGATTGGTTCTCCATCCTGGGGCTTGTGAAAAGCCACAATAGCACTGAGATGGACTCATACTGAATTTGTCTTAAGACCGGAATTTGAAAGATGGAAGAGACACTCCAAAAGCGACTCCATGGGCACGGAAAGGGGGTTAAGCCCCTTTTTTGTATACCATATAGAAAACCTTTTCCATTTGAAAGTGTAGGAATGCCTTGTGGAAGGTTTTCTCGAAGCTTGAAAGATATCCTTCACTTGCTGAGAAAGGTGAATATCTAAAGGTTCTATGCCTTCAGCAGCCAGGTCCAGAGGTGCAGGGACTGAGGACTGGGATGCAGAAGCTTCCCGTTCTCCTGGGAAAGGAGATCTGGAGCATATCCCAACTCTAGAGGAGTTGCTTGAGAGAGACGCAGAAGCAGAGGCCTTGGCCAACGTGGAGCCTTGGCCAGCGTGGAGCTATGAGAATCATATAACCCCTGTCTCTCTGAAGCTTGAAAAGAGTTTTGGAAATTAGGGGAAAGGGTGGGAAGGGATAGAGGAAGTTCTGATCCCAATGGAGCTGGAAAGCATCGTTTGCTAGACAGTATTGAGCCGGAATTCTGGAACAGAGCCGGGGAAGTTTGGCATTCTGTGGACTTGCAAAGAGGTCTATATCTGGTGTTCCCCAGGTTTGGGACACCCGAGCCAGTTGGTCTGACTGGAGAGACCACTCGTGTGGCAGCAGTATTCGACTGAGCTTGTCTGCCCATAAGTTTTGAATGCCTGGAAGGTATACCACTAGAAGGTGAATTTGGAGCTCTCTGGCGAGAGCCCATAGTCGCAAAGCTTTGTTGCATAGCGACAGAGAGCCCATTCTGCCTTGTTTGTTTATGTAAAACATGGCAACCTGATTGTCAGTTTGGACCAGAACTGTCTTTTAGGTTTAGGTTTAGGTTTATTAAAAACTTGTTATACCGCTCAATACCATAGGCGTCTGAGCGGTTTACAATATATAAAAAACAAGCAAGTTGATTAAAACAAGCATTGGCTGTGGAAAAAGAAAAGGAACGCCATCAAATTAAGGAAAAGTAGGGGAAAAGGAAAGAGGAGATAAGAACAGAAATGAACTAAAAATAATAAATACAAGTGCACAGACGGGGAAGGAGGGGGAGGAAAGACATACAAATTCTGTGAAAAGGTGAGGTGATGGGAAGGGGGAGGGAGTGGGCTAGGGGGGAGGGTCGAACGCAAGGCGGAAGAGATGGGTTTTGAGGTGGGCTTTGAAAATTTGATATGAGCTTTCTGCACGGAGGGGAGGGGGGAGTGAATTCCAGAGGCTGGGGACCAGGAAATAGAAGGCAGAGGAGCGGGTTTGTTCTAAATGAGCATGTGAAGGGGAGGGAAGGACCATGCGATTCATATGCATGGAACGGAGGAGACGGTGGGGGATATGAAATTGTATCTGGTTTGCTAGATAGAGGGGAGTGCCAGTGTAAATTGTTCGATGTGCAAGAATTAGAAGTTTAAACCGAATGCGGAAAGAAATAGGTAACCAGTGATGTTGATAGAGAAGGGGTGTAACATGATCAAACCGAGAGGCATGGGACAACAGACGGATAGCAGCGTTTTGAACGCGTTGGAGACGAGACAGTTGGGACTTGGGTAAACCAGCAAAGGAGACATTACAATAATCAAGACGGGACAACACAAGGGTAAGCAGAAGGGTGGTCAGAGCAGGAGTAGAAAGGAAGGGACGAACTGCTCTAAGCTGGCGAAGAGAAAAGAAGGAACGTTGAACAACTGAGGAAATGTGATCTTTGAAAGTAAGGGCAGAGTCAAGGACAACACCTAAGTATCGGAGTGAAGAAACCAGGGGGATAGACTGGGAGGAGAGAGAGGGGGCACAGGTGGGAGAAGGACTGCCAAAGGTGAACCAGATTGCGAAGGATTTTGCCGGGTTTACTTGTAGAAAGTTGGAGGAGAACCAAGACATCACAGCAGTGAGACAGTGGTTAATAGGGGAGATATCAGGGGAAAGAGGATCTGTGTGGTGGAGAAGAATAATGTCGTCTGCATAATAATATGCAGAGATGCTAAACTGTTGGACCAGAAGGGCTAGGGGGGCTAGGAAAATATTGAAGAGAAGTGGGGCGAGAACAGACCCTTGGGGAACACCACAGGACAGGGGGGTGGGGGCAGAAGAAGAAGATGCAGAAACAACAGAGAAAGAGCGACAGGATAGAAACGAATGAAACCATCGGAGAACCACACCCGAAAGACCAGCTTCTTGAAGACGGAAGAGGAGAGTGTGATGATCCACCAAGTCGAAAGCCGCAGATAAGTCGAGAGAAACAGCCAGAGTGACGAGACCGCGATCGTGAGCGATGTGAAGATCGTTGAGAAGAGAAAGAAGAACAGATTCGGTGCTGTGGCCAGGGCGGAAACCTGATTGACGGGGATGGAGAGTGAGGGCAAGCTCAAGGTGAGAAGCAAGCTGGAGAAAAACCAATTTCTCAAGAAGTTTTGATAGGAAGGGTAGGTTTGAGACTGGGCGCCAATTGGAAAGAGTGGACGGGTCAGAGGAATGAGATTTCAAAATGGGACGGACTAATGCATGTTTCCAAGTGGAAGGAAAAGAACCGGTGGAGAGACTAGAGTTTAGGAGGGAAAGAATGTAGGGGGATAGAGCTAAGGAAGATTCCAGAAGCCATTTTGACTGAGCTGGGCCTGAAATGCTATCATAGCATTGTAAATGGCTCTTAGCTCTAAGAGGTTTAATTGAAGAGAGGCCTCTTGTGAGGTCCAGAGAACCTGAGTGGAAAGATCGTGCGAGTGGGCTCCCCAACCCAGCTTGGATGCATCTGTTGCCATGGTGATCTGGGGCAGTGGTTGCTGGAAGGGGGAACCTACCAGAAGGTTTTCGAGGGACTGCCACCACTGTAGGGACAAAACGAGATGTGTCAAATTCTTGATTTTGTCCGTTAAGCGACCTGTGGCTTGTGTCCACTGTGAAGAGAGGGCCCACTGAGCCGCTCGCATGTGTAGGTGGGCATAAGGGACTACATGTACCGTGGATGCCATATGCCCCAGCAGTTGAAGCATTTCCACTTAGGAGGGTTTTCTTTACTGCTTGGGAAGTCAATTCTACTATTCGTAGACAGTGCGGCTGTGACAGGAATGCCTTTAATTGCTGCGTGTCTAAGTGAGCCCCTATGAACTCTAGGGATTGAGAAGGGGTGAGGTGAAACTTTGGGTGGTTGACTACCAGACCCAAATATTAGAGAATTCTCATGGCACAAGAAACAGCTCGTTCTGTTTCTGGAGCTGTTGGTGCTCTGATGAGCCAATCGTCTAAGTAGGGGAAGACAAATATCCCCAGAGTTCTCAGGAATGCTGCTACTACAGCCATGCATTTTGTGAAGACTCTTGGGGCAGAGTCCAGCCCAAATGGAAGGAGGACTCTGTATTGGAAGTGGTTTCTTTGAAAGAGAAATCAAAGGTACTTCCTGTGATTTACATGATCTTAGATCTTCCTGTGATTTACATGATCTTAGATCTAGAGAACATAACCAATCCTGATTCTGAAGATATGGTAAAAGTGTTTTGAGGGAGATCATCTTGAACTTTTCTCAGAACAGAAATTTGTTCAATTCTCTGAGGTCCAGGATAGGTCTGTATCCCCCTGTCTTCTTTGGGATAAGAAAATAGGGGGAGTAGAACCCCCTCCCCCGTTGGGATATGGGTACTGTAATGGGGAAAAGATATCCTGTGATAGAAAAACAGAGGAACCTATGAGCAATAGGGCTGTTTCTAGCAGGAAGGAAGATATCAGGACACCCAGTTGCCAAGAGCAACACAAACATTCCCAGCCACGAGGGAAAGAACCCCACACAGCTGATAAGCAATCCCCAGCTCATAGCACTAATAGCTTTCACCTGGGAGGGGGAAGGGCTGGATTAGAGCCTCAGCAAACGTATAAGGGACGTTCACTAGAGTTAGTGAGCAGCAGTGGCAGTAGGAGGAGCAGGAGCTTTGGCTTTGGTAGCTCCAGAGAAAGCAGCTCAGAGAATTCAGAGAAGCCAGCAACAGGAAGCAGGAAAGATGTGGTGAATCAGAACCAGCTGGAGTCTGTGTGCAAGCTGAGGTCTGAATCTGGAAAGCAACGTCTGCCCTGGGCTGGTAGGAAAACTTACGTGTGTGACTCTGATTCTGAATGGGAAAGAGAAAGGCAGCTAACAGCTAATAGAGTTAATTGGAGGAGAAAGGCACAGAAACCTTTTAACCAAACCTCAAAACCTATTCCTTATGGTGAAGGCATTCACAAGGAGAAAGTACCAGTCAGGATAACTGGAAAGTATTTGCAAGCTTCAAGAAAGGGAGAATATATGGTGCCAGACATTTGTATGTTGGAAGAGGGTGCTGAGCAGCCTGAACGTAGAGAAAAGCCTCTAAGGTTTAAACCCCTTCTAAAAGGAGCAGTGCACAGACTTTCTCTTGCCTCAAACCCCGAAGGTAGGCCAATTAGCCAATGTAAAGCTGGATACAAGACTTTCTCACGTAGGAGTTATAAGGGACATAACTCTCATTATAATTATATGCCAAGATATGGTGATACAGACCCTTACCTGCTAGAGGAGATAGTAGGGAGGTCACGGGAGCTGGCAGAGGAGAATAATCTGCCAACACTCTATAGGCAGCAGCAGAGTGGTACAGATGATAGTCCGATTGAATCAATGATAATTGATCCACCAGAAACAGAATTATCTGACAATCAGATGGACTGTTCATTGGCTGTATTAAGTGATGTGGTTTCACTGTGCTGAAGAGATACAGTTGTGGAAATAATTTAACTGCCTGTTTAAAAGTACAAGACTTTACTTTATCCTATCCTTTTTGCCAGAGTGCATGGCTTGTGTTTCTTTATTACCTGTGTTTGGAATCTGTCCCCGGGAGGGGAAATAAAACCCTGTCTTGACCTTAACCATTCGTGCCTCAACTACCTTATTGAAAAGGAGCCCAACTACAACCTTTCAATAAAAGGTCCCCCTGCAGCCCAACCAGTACGCTAACGCTACAGGCGGCCCAGGGTGTGACAGGAAGATGGCGTAGTTGGCAGGATTAAAAAAAAATAAACACAGTAAAAAGGACAGTACCAAGGATAAGGATTACCTGAAAATCAGGAGAAGTTCAGCTATCCTGTGGAAAGGAGAGAAACCTGACTGGACTACAGATCCAGACCTGACTTGGAGCCACTCAGGAGATCTTTCTCAAGGCGAGATCCTGCTCTGTGCTCAGGTATAAGTGAGGGGGCACGGGTGTAAAAGGATCTGTGAGGAAGTATCCATTTCTGTGCTATAGTGGGAGGCATAGAATTTCTGTTGGTACCGCACTTGGTGGGCTTTTGTTGTTTTTGTCTTTGCAGATACAGCAAACCTGATGGATCCCCAGGATGTAAAAATCTGGATGGAGGCCCAGTGGAGGACCCAGAGTGAGCTGGCCCAAGGGATCCAGGAGAGAACTGTAGCAGCCATGAATGCTCAGCAGCAGCCATTGTTGGAACTACTGGGAGCTCTGCTGAAGAAAAATATGGACAAAGAAGAGACTAGTCCCTCAGTACAAGTGGGGGTAGGACTCAATAATTGTGGTGCCTTAGCACTGGGACAATTTAAAGATAATGAGAATTTTGATGATTTTGCTGATGCGTTTGAGAAAATAGCAGAATCAGCTAAATGGCCAGCTGACCAGTGGGCTGTCCGCTTTGCTATGACTCTATCAGGGGAGGCATTAGCAGCGTACAAAGCATTGCCCACTGATAAGGTGTCCAATTACCTGAATTTAAGAAATGCCATAAGAGATAGGCTAGGTTTAACGCCCAGGTACTACAAGCGTTTATTCAGGGAGGCTAGGCTTAGGCCTATGGAAACACCGAAGGCACTGTTTCAGCGACTAAAGGGTCTAGCGCTGAAATGGCTCACTCCTGAGAGGAGAACAATAGAGTCGGTGATAGATACTATAATTATGGAGCAGTTCCTTGAGGCTGTACCGCCTGAGGTAACAGCATTTATAGTGCTCCAAAAATGCAGTTCCACTGAGGAAGCGGCTGAACTCTCAGAAAGATACTTTGAGGCAGAGTTAGCCGGAACCTCTAAGGAAAAGGTATTAAAAGCAGCTGGCATTGGTAAGCTATGAGGCTTAGAAAAAACCTCTAGGAGAGAAATGTGTGACCAAAATGCAAACAAATTTCTTAAGAGAAAATGTTATAATTGTGGTCAGCTAGGACACATACATAAGGATTGCACCATATGCACTGCCTTAATATCAGGGAAGAAGAAACCCCTAGAGGAGGGTTTTCTCCTTAAGGTCTGTGTAGAAGGGGTAGAAACTCTGGCCCTGCTGGACTCCGGCGCAGACCAGAGTATGGTCTCCCAGAAGTTATGGAAGACCATCTCTGACCATGACCAATCCGCCTGGAGCCAAGCAGAGGGAAGAGTACAAGTGAGTTGTGTTCACGGATCAGCACCATACTATCCTGTGCATAAAGTATCCATAACAGGCTTAGGGATTGATGGGGAAGTACGCGTGGCAGTCATACCACGACTTCCTCGCGACCTTGTTTTAGGCAGAGATTGGCCTCCCTTTCAAAAAGAGCTAAGGAAAGGTTTAGCTGAAAGAATAGGCCTAGTTGCAACCAGGTCCCAAGCAAAAGTTCCTGTAACAGAGGTTATGCCAGTAGAGGGGGAAACTGAAGCTCCTGAGGGTGAGGAAGAACCCCAAGGAGGTGAGAATGAAGAAAGAGAGGAGGTACCCGATATAGGACCCCCAGAAGGTGAGAATGAAGAAAAAGAGGAGGTACAAGGTATACTTCCCTCTCATGAGGATTTGGTAAACATACCCTCTAAAAAGAAGAAAGGAAAGGCTGAAAAGCGACATGAGCAAAGGCATAGGTCACAGGCAAGGGCAGAACTGGAGGCCGGGGAGGGGTTGCCCTGGGTCCCAGCAGAACTTGTCCGCAAATTTCCTTCCTTCCCTAGAGAGCAGAGGGATGACCCAGCACTAAAGAGAGCCTTTGAGTATGCCCGAGAGAGTAGGACTATTTTGCCTAGGTTCTTTTTAGAAGATGGAATATTGTACAGGGAAAGAACAGACCTGCGGATAGGCACCATAAGAAAACAGTTGGTCGTGCCTACTACCTTTAAGGCGGTAGTCCTGAGATTGGCACATGACCATCCTGTTGGTTGCCACAAAGGTACACAGGGGACATTGGACCAGATATTGGCCCGATTTTATTGGCTTGGCGTCTTCAAAGAGACAGCCCGCTATTGCGAGTCCTGTCCCGCTTGCCAGGGGGTCACGACTAGTATGCCAAAACCTGTACCCATTATACCTACGCCCACCATTTCAACCCCAGTCCGTAGGCTAGCGATGGATATTGTAGGACCCATCGTTAAAATGCCGAGAGGTTTCCAGTACATACTGGTAATCATAGAGCAAGCAACTCGTTTTCCATGGGCCATTCCATTACGCAACATCTCGGCCAAGAACATAGCCCTCGAGCTGATAAAACTGTTTTGTGAAATCGGGTTTCCCCAGGAAATCCTGACGGATCAGAGGAGTAATTTTACCTCAAGACACTTAGCCAGGGTATGGGACGCTTTTGGGGTGCGGCATATTCGAACTTCCGCCTATCATCCTCAAGCTAACGGGTTAGTAGAGAGGATGAATCAATCCATTAAACAGATGTTGCGAAGGAGCCTGGAAGGGAAAATGCGTGAATGGGATAATGTACTCCCATTTGTCTTGTACACGTGCAGAGAGCGCGTACAAGCGTCCTTAGGGGCATCGCCCTACGAGCTTTTATTTGGCCGGGTTCCAAGGGGGATATTGGATATCCTAAGGGAACAATGGGTCGAACCTGATGAAGCAGAGATAGGGGTACCCCAATTTCTTAGGAATCTGAGAAGCCACCTAGAGAGGACCTCCCGAGTGTCAATAGATAATCTGCAGGCTAGCCAGCGCAGGCAGAAACACTATTATGATCGGGGAACCAAGACACGACAATTAGAAGTCGGGGATAAGGTTTTAGTCCTGGTAGCAGAGGTTGGTCCCAAATTTGAATCCAGATGGAAAGGACCCTACACAGTGGTGGAAAAGGTCGGGCCCGTCTCCTATAAGGTGGAGAATGACCAAGGGCGACGACAAGTATATCACGTAAATCTGTTAAAACCTTGGCAAGACAGAACGGCCACCGTACGGTTGGTCAAAGTGGTAGGTGGTTCACCTCACCGAAGTAAGATTACATGCTGGCAGACTCAGGGAGCCGCAGCCTGTAATATCTTGAGAGGGGGGATATGTAATGGGGAAAAGATATCCTGTGATAGAAAAACAGAGGAACCTATGAGCAATAGGGCTGTTTCTAGCAGGAAGGAAGATATCAGGACACCCAGTTGCCAAGAGCAACACAAACATTCCCAGCCACGAGGGAAAGAACCCCGTACAGCTGATAAGCAATCCCCAGCTCATAGCTCTAATAGCTTTCACCTGGGAGGGGGAAGGGCTGGATTAGAGCCTCAGCAAACGTATAAGGGACGTTCACTAGAGTTAGTGAGCAGCAGTGGCAGTAGGAGGAGCAGGAGCTTTGGCTTTGGTAGCTCCAGAGAAAGCAGCTCAGAGAATTCAGAGAAGCCAGCAACAGGAAGCAGGAAAGACGTGGTGAATCAGAACCAGCTGGAGTCTGTGTGCAAGCTGAGGTCTGAATCTGGAAAGCAACGTCTGCCCTGGGCTGGTAGGAAAACTTACGTCTGTGACTCTGATTCTGAATGGGAAAGAGAAAGGCAGCTAACAGCTAATAGAGTTAATTGGAGGAGAAAGGCACAGAAACCTTTTAACCAAACCTCAAAACCTATTCCTTATGGTGAAGGCATTGACAAGGAGAAAGTACCAGTCAGGATAACTGGAAAGTATTTGCAAGCTTCAAGAAAGGGAGAATATATGGTGCCAGACATTTGTATGTTGGAAGAGGGTGCTGAGCAGCCTGAACGTAGAGAAAAGCCTCTAAGGTTTAAACCCCTTCTAAAAGGAGCAGTGCACAGACTTGCCTCAAACCCTGAAGGTAGGCCAATTAGCCAATGTAAAGATGGATACAAGACTTTCTCACGTAGGAGTTATAAGGGACATAACTCTCATTACAATTATATGCCAAGATATGGTGATACAGATCCTTACCTGCTAGAGGAGATAGTAGGGAGGTCACGGGAGCTGGCAGAGGAGAATAATCTGCCAACACTCTATAGGCAGCAGCAGAGTGGTACAGATGATAGTCCGATTGAATCAATGATAATTGATCCACCAGAAACAGAATTATCTGACAATCAGATGGACTGTTCATTGGCTGTATTAAGTGATGTGGTTTCACTGTGCTGAAGAGATACAGTTGTGGAAATAATTTAACTGCCTGTTTAAAAGTACAAGACTTTACTTTATCCTATCCTTTTTGCCAGAGTGTATGGCTTATGTTTCTTTATTACCTGTGTTTGGAATCCGTCCCCGGGAGGGGAAATAAAACCCTGTCTTGACCTTAACCATTCGTGCCTCAACTACCTTATTGAAATGGAGCCCAACTACAACCTTTCAATAAAAGGTCCCCCTGCAGCCCAACCAGTACGCTAACGCTACAGGCGGCCCAGGGTGTGACAGTACCTCTTCTATTGCTCCCTGAGCAAGAAGTGAAGAGACCTCCTGACACAGGATGTCGGTGACAGGTCCTTGAGAATTGAATTGTTTTATGATTGTAGGCGGGGGCATGCTGAGAAAGTGAAGTTTGTACCCCTGTCCTACAATGGGCAGAGTCCAGTTTTCTGATGTTATTTCTTGCCATCTTTTGGCAAAATGGCATAATCTGCCCGGAATGGTCAAGGGTTCTGGACCCTTCAGAGGCAAAATGGTTAAGTTCTCTAAGTAGAAGTCAAAGCCCCTGCGGAGGCTGTACTTGCTGAGCCGGTTGAGCTCTTTGAGCTTGCGGCTTTCTTTGTTGTCTAGGTTGCTGCCCTTTCTGGGGAGCATGAACTGAACAGTGAATTGGATGGGACTAAGAGTGGTAAGATTTTTTCTTTTTGTTAAAGAAAAACCTCTTGCCTGTTTTTTTCTTTGATGGGTTTGCTGTAGACTTTGATAGTCTATTCAAGGTGGTATTATCAGATTCAATGTGATTAGCCTTGGTCTGCCAATCCTTCCCAAATAAGTTTTCACTTGTGCAAGGAATGTTTCCTAACTTCTCTTGCACCCACTCCTCTAAATCTGATGCTTGGAGCCAGGCAATGCGCCGTGTTCCGATAGCAATAGCAGAGGTTCTGCTAATAGCTTCAAAGCAGTCAAAAGCTGCATGGTTCACAAATTTGGAGACATTTTGAGCGTGCTTGAGCAGAGTGAGGTACTGATGCCATTTATCTTCAGGAAGAAGAGGGCTCATGCGTTCCAGATCTGCTGTAACCTCCTCAAGAAACATTCACATGTAAAGGGAATATGAGCTAATCCTAGCTGCTAGCATGGAGGAATTGAAAGCATCGACGCCCAAAGGCATCGCGTGTCCTCGATTCACTGCCTGGCGGATTGGAAGAATGCATTTTAGCACTCTTTATTCTCCGCATGGCTGATTGCACTACCATGGAATGGTGTGGTAACTGAGTGTTCTGAAACCCTGGAGAAGGTGGGACTCGGTACATGGTATCGAGGTGTTGAGAATGCGGTGACACCGTTAAGGGAGTTTCCCACATTCTGAATATAAGATCTTGAAGGATCTGATGAATGGGCAGAATCGCTGCATCTTTGGGAGCCATAGGGTATTGCAGAATTCTTAGTTCTTCTGCCCTAGATTCCTTCTCAGGAGTAACCGTGATTGAAAGCCCTGTAGCTACATCATGTATGAAATCCTGAAAAGAAATGTCTTCTGGAGAAGACATTCTGCGCTCAGGAGAAGGAGATGGATCCTTCAACAGAACTGCTCTTGTATCGGTAGAGTCATAGGAATTGGAAGACTCATCAGAGCTTTGCATCGATCGATGCTGGTACCGATGAATCGATGCTGGTACCGATGAATACCAGAGAAACTCTCGAGGCTTGGCATGGGAGGAAGCTGTCCCACCTGAGTGGGTGCCACTGGAGCCGGTACCGATGTCGGTACCGAGCTCATTTGAACCGTCTGTAGCGGTCTTAGCGGTACCGAGGCAGCTAAAAGGGACGCTAGACTGCGTTCAATAGCAAGGATTCTCTTATCCATTGCTAATGCCAATGCCTGGTCGGTACCGGGGGAAGCGGCTACGACCCCAGAACATGGCAACAGAAGTTCTGCAGAGGTGGAGGCCTCGGGAACATTCTGAGACACCGTTTGTGCTTTGGAGACTGAAGACTCCCGCCGGGACAATTTTACCGGTGTACTTTCCTCGAGGGTAGTGCCAGTGGCATCTCGATGCTTTGCAGGAGATTTACCCTTCAAGGACCGGCTAGTCTTTACAGACTTTTGTTTAGTTACCTGAGATCCATGAGAGGAAGATGAAGCCCTGGAAGAGGTTGATGCAACTGACATCGTATCAACCGTGAAAAGAGAACCGGCCTTTGCAGCTCTGTTCTGCAAGCACCTTTTGGTCATCTTTCTACAGGAGAGACACTCCACTGGACAATGTTCAAGACCTAAACATTTGAGACACCATTTGTGGGTGTCGGTAACGGAAATAGTACCGCCACAGTTTGAACATTTTTTAAAACCACTAGTTGGCTTCTCCATGTCTGGAGATTTTTGGGCCTAATGCCCAAAATGGCACCTAACCCCAGGAGGGGTGAGGCACCGAAGAAAAGAAGAAAAGTTTTTTTGTTTTTTTTTTTAGAAGAAGAAAATAAGAAAAGAGAACCTGCGGTACCGGTAGGCGTCAAAAGAAGGCAGACGCGACCACAAAAAACAAGAAAGAAGATAAAGTTTTCTGCGGTGACAGGAGAGACGTCCTGTCGGCTCTGCGGAAAACGAAGAACTGAAGTGAGAGAGGCAGTGAGGCGGGAAGGCAGCACGCATGCGCTGTGGGGTGCTCCCAAAAGCTTTCCTTTTGGACACTGGGGAGCGTTCCCGCGCAGGCTCCGCCGGTACCGACAATACCCATATGTAAAGACTACATTCCTGCTTGTTCCTGGAGATCATAAGAAATGCCATATTGGGTCAGACCAAGGTCCATCAAGCCCATTATCCTGTTTCTAATAGTGGACAATCCAGGTCACAAGAACCTGGCAGGTTCCCAAAGGCATATAGGTTCTACAATGCTTGCCCCAGGGCAAGCAGTGGATATCCCAGGTCCTCTTTATTTATTTTTTATTTAACATCTTTTTGTATACTGTCTTTCTACCATTCAAGACAGTTTCCAGAGAACTTAGTGCAGTAAGATTAAACATTAAAACAGTAAAGTGCACATTACATAGAACAGTTGGTCTAACAATTATTTAATTAATTAATTAATTTATTTATTTATTTCTAGTCTCTTCTATACCGCGCTATTCAACATCAGTGCGGTTTACAATGAACATAGAATTACACATTTAATATCAAACAGTTTAGGGCTTCCCTATTTACAAACAGTTATATTACTTTGAATAGCTTTGGAGGCTTAACTATTTACAAGGTGCAACAGGTTTGCATAGCGGGGCATTCAATGTCCCATGATTGTTCCATAATACTCCTGAAACAGCAGAGTCTTTAGGTTTTTGTGGAATTGGCTGGTTTGATGGATGGATCTTATTTGAGGTGGCAGCGAGTTCCAGATGGTTGGAATATATAGTGAGAAGGCTCTATGGTTGGTTCTCTGGGTGTATAAGAGGTTGTCGGTGGGTATTTCTAGCATGTTGACCATAGATTTTCTCCTGGATCTAACAGAGTTGTTGTTTGCTAGTAGTGTAGAGAGGCTGATGGCTGACTGTTTATTTAGGATATTGTAGGTGTTTAGGATGATTCTGTATTTAATCCTGCTTGTGATGGGCAGCCAGTGCAGCTGTTTGAGGAGTGGGGTGATGTGAGTCTGTTGAGATTTTGCCAAGATGGTTCTAGCTACTGTGTTTTGCACTAGTTGTAGAAGGTATAAGGTGCTCTTGGGAAGGCCCTGATATGTGGAGTTGCAGTAATCAAAAACTGGAGAGATTATTGCATGACAGACTGCACGGAAGTCCATTGGAGAGAGGAGTTTGTGCAGGTTCTTTAATGTCCGGAGCTTAAAATAGACAAACTTGGTAATACGGCTTATTTGTGGCTGAAAGTTGAGATCTTGGTTGAGTGTGATGCCCAAATAATTGATTTGGGTTTTGACTGTTAGTGATATTTTGTTTATCAAGTTCATAGAGAGAGGATTGAATTGCTTGTTTCTTGTGATGTGGAGTGCTTCTGTTTTGTTGTGATTTATTTTGAGATTGTGTTCCTTGAGCTATAGATTGATTGCTGAGAAGCAGTTGGAGATTGTGGTGTAGTCTGGTGACTTTGTGAAGAAAGGAATGAAAATCATAATATCATCTGCATATATTAAGTAGTTGACTGCATGGTATTTAATGATTTCACAGATATTAAACAGAAGTGAGGAGAGTGCAGAATCTTGTACTGCTTGGCTGAGGGGGGAAGGGAGAAGATGTGAGGGTACCAGATTTGATGCACTATATACGATCTGATAGGTATGAGTGGACCATTTCAGTGGAGTTCTTTGAATCCCTATGTTATGCAGTCTGTTTAGGAGGAGTTGGTGTGAGATGGAGTCAAACATGGTTGATATGTCCAGGAAGATGAGTATAAAGCCTTGAGTTATATTTCAGTACCTTTGATGAGGGTGTTTAATAGGAAAGCCATGAGGGTTTCTACACTATGTTGAGGGTGGAAACCGTGTTGGTGAATATTGAGGGGGGAGCCTCCATCCAGATAATCCTGTAGCTGTTTCTGCACAATTTTTTCGATGATTTTAGCCAGGGGTGACTCAAGGCAATCTGCTGTCTGAGGCAAGGGATGAGATGGTGCCCCCTCCCCCACCCCTGTAGTGTGGGGGGCCCTTTCTCAAAACTCCAGTCAAGGAATGAACCAAACCAAAAAGGCAATTAGATAATATGGAGAAAATGCAAAATATTTGCACACCAAGGAACTAAAAGAATGAGCGAGAACCACAGCACATTTTATACAACTAAATTCATTTTTATTTTGTTATAAACTGTGTTATGGTTCTTGATTTTTCTTTTTGAACATATATTTTGAATCCACAGAACCCTTTCCCCCTCAACAGTGGATCAGAGCAGAACTAGGACACTCACCCACAGAACACAATATCTTAAAAAAAATCTGATCCTGGTCATCTCACTAACAAATATTCTCCAGTACCAGACATATTGGGATCTAATATAAAACCCTACAAAAGTCACCAAATATCTACAAATCTACCATACCATTACCAGCATAAACTTCCAAAACTCATACAAGGTACCTACCCAGAAAAAAGCAACACTATAAATACTGCAGTGGGCCCTAGAACATGTAACACCTATTTGAAAAACTGAACAAGGCAAATTACTACAGTACAGATCTCTGCATACAAATTTCATGTTAACAGAACACACAGCCTCGGACACACATTCAGAACATATACTTTCACCAAGTACAGAATAAGTGATCACAACCTAAAGTAAAAATAAAGTATTTAGACGAAAATTAAACCGAAACCCCAAGAAGCCAGACTCTGCATGCAGTGCAACTCCAGATAAGAGATGCAGTTCCCCATACTGTGTAAACTATAAAGATAGCACAAATTCCAATCACTAAATTGAAAATAAAATTATTTTTTCTACATTTGTTGTCTGACAATTTTATTCTCTGGTCATGCAGGTCCTGATCTGAGGCTTCTGCTTTCCTGTCTTCTCTTAGCACTCTATATGCCATATCTTGTCTCTTCTTTTGTTTTCCTTACTTCCTTCCATCAGCCTATTTCCAGTCCCAGTAACCCTCCCTACATGCTAGCTCCTTTCCAGTCCCTAGTGCCCCTTCCCTGCCAGCCTCCTTCGCATTACCCAGCCACCCACCAGTCCCATCCCCAAGTGTTAGCTCCCTCCAGCCCCACTCCCAGGTGTCAGCTCCCTTCCAGTCCCCCTCTAGTACCATCCCAAGGTGTCAGCTCTCTTCCATCCCCCTCTTTCCACTCATGTCCTTCCCATCTATCAGTTCCCTTCCAGCCCCCTCTGTCAGCTCCTTTCCGGCCATCTCTTTCCCCCTCTGTCAGTTCCTTCCAGCCCCCTTTCCTCCTCTGTCAGTTCCCTTCCAGCCTTCTTTTTCCCCCTCTGACACTCTCTTCCAACCCTCTCTTTGCCCCTCTGTCAGCTTCCTTCCAGCCCTCTCTTTCCCCCTCTGTCAGCTCCCTTCTAGCCCTCTTTCCCCTGTATCAGATCCCTTCCAGTCCTCTCTTCCTTCCTCCATCAGCTCTCTTCCAGCCATCTCTTTACCCCTCTGTCAGAACTCTTCCAGCCCTCTCTTTACCCTTCTGTCAGCTCACATCCAGCCCTCTCTTTCCACCTCTGTCAGCTCCATTCAGCTCCCTCTCCTTCCCCCTTGTAGCTCTGTTCAGCTCCCTCTCCTCCCCACTGTGTAGCTCTGTTCAGTTCCCTCTCTTTCCTCCCATGTAGCTTGTTCTGCTCCTTCTCCTTCCCCCCATGTAGTTCATTCTGCTCTGTCACCTGCAGCCCATGTCGTCTCCATTCTGCGCCCTCTCCTGCCGCCTGTGTCGTCTCCTTTCTGCTCCTTCCCTTTCCTCTGCATCTGAGTTAGCAGTAATTTAAAATGAAAAGGAAACCAGTGCTGAGTCTCCCGGTCCTATAGAACCCCTGCAGCTGTGCCCTGCCTCCAAAAGGAAGTGACGCCAGAGTGGGATGCAGCAGCAGGGATGCCATAGGGCCAGGAAGCTCTACACTGGTTTCCTTTCATTTTAAATTATCACTATCACAGCCGCAGTAGCTTGTCCATATTTTGTTTTGTTTTTTTAAACTGAAGGCAGAGTGAGGCGACTGTTTTGGGGGCATTTCTTCTGCCCCCAAAAGTTTGCCACCCGAGGCCACTGCCTCACTCCGCCTCATTATAGAGCCGCCCCTGATTTTAGTGATGAATGGGATACTGGAGATTTCGTCCAGGAACTTGTTCAAACCTTTTTTAAACCCAGCTACACTTAAAGCTTTTACTACATCCTCCGGTAACGAATGCCAGAGTTTGATTACTCGTTGAGTGAAAAAATATTTTTTCTTATTAGTCTTAAATGGAATACGTTATAGCTTCATTACATGTCCCCTAGTCTTTCTACTTTTTGATAGTGTAAACAACTGATCTACCGTTCCATTCCATTCATTAATTTATAGACCTCTATCATATCTCCCCTCAGCTGTCTCTTTTCCAAGTTGAAAAGCCCTAACCTTTTCAGCCTTTCCTCATAAGGGTATCCTTCCATCCCCTTTACCATTTTGGTGGCTCTTCCCTGTACCTTTTCTAATAACACTATATCCTTTTTAAGATACGGCGACCAGAATTGTACACAATATTCAAGGTGCGGTCGCACCATGGAATGATACAAAGGCATTATAATATCCTTTGTTTTATTTCTCATTCCTTTCTTTATGACACCTAGCATTCTATTTGTTTTCTTGGGTGCCGCTGCACACTGTGCGGAGGGTTTCAACATATTATCTACCCCCCACACTAAAACACGCACAGATCCACCCAATCCTAAAAAACACTACCCTTGACAAATCATCACCTAAATCCTACAGACCCATATCGAGTATTCCATTTATGGCTAAATTAATTGAAAAAGCAGTACAAATTCAAACTCAAGATTACATTGACAGCTCAGCCCCCCTTGATGATCAGCAGTATGGGTTTCGCCCCAGATACGGAGTAGAGTCACTTCTAACAGTTCTAATCGATACACTTGTAAGAGGGATAGACAATTCAAAACAAGCATTCTTACTCATATTCATTGATGTCTCCGCAGCTTTTGACAGTGTCCACCATTCAACAATGATCAATAAACTTAGGCAAATAGGTATAAAATCTACTGTTCTAGATTGGTTTACCTCTTATCTAACTGATCAAACTCAAACGGTACAAATCGGTAACCTTACTTCAAATACATACAATCAAGAACTAGGCCTCCCCCAAGGTTCGGCACTGTCAGCGTTACTATTTAACATATACTTAAAACACATCTGTAAAATCTTTAAAAAATTCAATGTCCACTATCACCTATATGCGGACGACATTATGATGTATGTCCCTTTCAAAATACCAAATATCGGGGGCGGAGCTAGCCACTGAACAGAATGGACGCCTGAATTTTTGCTCCCGTTGCTGCCCAAGAATCCTGAACATATCCCGGTATTAAATTGAAGTTTGTACCCCCTACCTACATCAATAACACCGAAATATAGCTGGATGGCATCCCTGAAGCCTGCCCGGCTGGAATTTCCTCAGGGATCCGGCTCAGCAGCGAAACGATCCAAACCCGAAGTGGGTTCCCCGCAGAAAATGGCCGCGGGAGAGAAGGAGGGAGTGACTGCCGGTGGCCTACGTGAAGTGCTACAGGAATTGAAATGCGTTAAAGAAATGATCGCAGCCAATTCTAGTTCACTGAACATGATTCAAGAAGACTTACTGGAGGTAAAAGAGAAACTCCTCACCATCACCACTCGCCTTAGTGCAGTTGAATTACAAACCCAGAAGCATGGCGTTGCATTAGAACAGCTGGGCCCTTTGGTCAAACGAGTCCGGCACATAGAAAGTCAGATTGAAGATCAAAACAACCATGCCCGTAGAAATAATATCCGCCTTGTTGGAGTCCCCGAAGGCGCTGAAGGCACCGATCCGATTGGATTTCTGGAAAAAACCATACCGGAGATGCTGCAGCTTGTCTTTGCAAGGCCTTTTGAACTAGAACGGGCCCATCGAATCCCAACACACAAAGCTGAAAACACACGATACCCGCGCCCACTCATAATGAAGGTACTGAGATTACCCACAGGTCCTACAGATCTTTCAAGCTGCACGGAAAGCCGGATCACTGCAAATCCAGGGACACAAAGTGGCACTCTATCCAGATTTGAGCAAGCAAACGGTAGATCGGAGAAAAGCGTTGCTGGCCTGTAGACCCATGCTACAAAGTGCACAGGCAAGATACGGGCTATACTACCCAGGAACCATGCGGGTCACGCTGCATAATGAAACGAGGAATTTTGTTGAAGCTGAAAAACTGAAAACTTTCCTACAAGAAAAATGCGGTATGGAAACCTGAGGTCAATATTCTGATCTCTCACGCAGTGTAGAGAACTCAGCATATACTCAGGGGGTGCGGCCGTGCGTTCTCACAAATTTTAGAACGCCTTAAGCCTTGTTAAACACCTCATTGACTGTATTTCTGTTGTTCTAAATAGTTTTAATTAACCAGATATTTCTGCTTGAAATGTAGGGGTGGCAACGGGAGGTCGGGGTTGGTTACTGTTTCAGTGGATTGTGTTCACCTTAGCGATACAATGTTTGCCAGTTATGCAGTTATTTGTGTCAGTCCAGTCCAGTGCAAAACCCTCCACATACACGCAAAATGCAAGTACGCGGCAGACCTATCCATAGGATAGCTTTCACCTATAAGACAGCTTATTCCAACATTGATGTCTAGTGATCTCCTAATGCTTTCGTTAAATGTAAAAGGTATTACTGGCCCTGTCAAGCGAAAGAAGATTTTAGCGTACTGCCAACAAAAAAAAGCAGATATTGCCCTCTTACAAGAGACACATTTAACAGATACTGAATCGCAGAAAGTAACCTCTAAATATTTCCTCTCAACGCAAAGGGGGGGTAATAATATTAGTGCGCAAATTCCTGCAATCCGCCATTACCGGCACACAGATTGATCCGCTAGGTCGATGGGCCAGAGTGACGATGAAAATAAATCAACAGCTTTACACATTCTTCAATATTTACGCACCCAACCTCGATGACCCTAACTTTTTCAAACTGATAGCTAAAGAAGTTACAGCCGCAGCTCACACCAATATCATCTTAGGGGGCGATTTCAATGTCATCTTGGATCCACTGTTAGATCGCACGCCCTATCGGGCTGTAGACAAAGTCAAATCGCAGGCGATTCTTAAAGGAATCATAACAGAGCTACACTTGGTAGACCCATGGCGCCTACTTCATCCCCAAGAAAGAGACTACACATTTTATTCCATCCCACATAATACCCAAACAAGGATCGATTTCTTCCTACTGTCCACAGAGCTGATGCCTCAAGTGTTGTCCGCAGAGATATATGCTACAACGGTATCGGATCACGCTGCTGTCTCCCTAGTGCTGGATACCAACGTTACACAACATGTTCCGCCAAGATGGACATTTGATAAATCCCTACTAGCAGATGACTCCTTTGTACAGCTACTGTCAGGGGAAATTGAGACCTATTTTAAATATAATACACCCACTGATACCTCCATCTGGAGCTGGTGGGAAGGTTTTAAAGCGACAATACGAGCTCATATTACCACCTACACCATTAGACGGCGTAAAGCCAGGAAAAAAGAAAAAGATGAACTGGAACTCCAAATAAAAGCTGGGGAAAGGTTACTAGCCAAAAGAGCTGACTCAATGATATTGATTAGACTCCAAAAATTGCGATACCAATATAATGCTCTCCTCAACAAAGAAGCACTGAGTAGTATCCAGCTACAACGTAGTACATACTACTATGAAAGCAACCGCTCTGGATCCCTCTTAGCTCGGCAGCTCAAACCAAAGACCAGCAAGACCGCTATAGCGGCGTTGCAAGACAATTCCGGGGGCCTTCTCCTGAGATCTGACAAAATACTAGACCGCTGCAAAGAATTCTATGAGGAACTATATCGTTCAGATACCCAATGTAGTGACAGAGCCTTTGAAGATTTTGTCTCCAAGATAGTAGGACCCACATTAACCAGTCATCAAAGTCGAACGCTGGAACAAGAGATCTCTGTAACTGAAATACAAGATGCGATCAAACAGTTGGCTCGTGGCAAAGCCGCCGGTCCAGATGGTATCCCACTGGAATTCTATAATAAATATTGCATTCAATTGGCTCCCATGCTACAGATCTACTACAGTGGCCTGCAAGATGAATCTCCAGAGATTGGAGCCCTGGCAGAGGCTGTGGTGGTAATTCACCCGAAACCGGGCAGGGATACACAAAAGATAGAGAATTACAGACCCATCTCTCTCCTAAACTCTGATTATAAAATCTATGCTAAAGTGCTTGCTAACCGATTAGGACGGATCTTAAAAGATTTGATACATGAAGATCAATGTGGATTTATACAAAACAGATCCACTACAGATAATGGAAGATTATTGGCACATGTACTGGCATCTGCCAAGACTAAGGCCGAGCCCCTGATAGGGCTAGCATTGGATGCCGAAAAAGCCTTCGATCGACTGGAATGGTCCTTTCTATTTCGATCCCTACGGTGGTTTGGGATAGGAGAAAAGTTCCTAAAACGCGTTGAATTGTTATATACCAAACCCACAGCTCGAATAGCGGTCAACTCACACCTCTCAGCCCCTTTTCAGTTGCAAAGAGGGACCAGACAGGGTTGCCCCCTGTCACCGATGCTTTTTAATTTAGCCCTGGAACCCTTATTAATAGCGATACGACAGAAGGAAAACATAAAAGGAATTGAGTTAGCTGATGGTCCCTGTAAATTGTCAGCATATGCAGATGACCTGCTCATTTTTCTACAACCATCAGACCTTCCTGAAACACTGCAACTCATAGATGCATATTCAGCGATATCCGGATATAAAGTAAATCTGAATAAAACAACAATTATTCCTCTGAATGAACAGGTCAGCGAAGAAATGATGCGTGGATACCCCTTTCAATATGAGAAGTCATCCTTTAGATACCTGGGCGTGACCTATGGCACCACCTTGGAAGAGACTGTCGCAATCAACATTAAGATGTGTCAAGAAATTGTACATGATAACGTCTGCAGGTGGACCCCCCTTCATTTGAGTTGGTGGGGCAGGCTAGAAACGATAAAAATGATGTTGGTACCAAAACTCAGCTATATATTAAGTATGATTCCCTTACGCTTCCCGTCAGCCTTCTATAAGAAAATGAATAGTCAACTGATAGCCTTTTTATGGAACAACCGAGTACCTAGAATAGCTGCCTGGAAACTGAAGTTACCTAATGCACAAGGAGGTGTCCATTTCCCAGATCTTGGCTGGCTGCACACTGCCTCTCTTTTAAAGCAGGGTGCTCAATGGGTCGACTCTGACGACACGGATAAAGGACCTAGATGGTTGAGTGTGGAGCGGGCCATACATTCCCCCCTACCTACATGGCTAATGGTTGGCACAGTAGTAGACCAGACTGTACCACATAATGCTATTATCCGAGAAACACAGCATGCCTGTCGATTATTGGCATCATGTATCGATGGAGGGGATGACTTCGCCGCAGATATGCCCTTATGGCTGAACCCGCGCCTTATCATCGGAGGGAAGCCTGTCTTATGGAAAAAATGGGTGGAACATGATCTTATAACCATTGGACAACTGATCAATGGAAGTGCATTTAAAACCTTTGACAGATTAAGAACGGAATTCCGATTGCCTAATACATGCTATTTCCAATGGTGTCAGCTCCGACACTGCATGAGCAAAGCGGGTGTGTCACCTGTCTTGATACGTACTGGATGGCCACTGCGACAGAAACTTCAAGAATTACAAACAGATGCCAAAGCTGTTTCGAGATGTGTTGCGATTCTCCGATCCAAAAGTGACAAGACATGTTTTAAGATACAGTCGGTATGGGCTACTGAAACCGGTCAAGATATACCTCCGGAAAATTGGGACACTTTTTGGGGCACTAAAATACGTGCCACGAGAGCAGCGTCTCTCACCCAATCTATGTACTTTATAGCACATCGAGCGCATATTACACCGGCTAAGAAAATGAAATGGACACTACAGGAGGGAAATCGATGTTGGTCCTGTAACATGGAAATTGGGACACTGGCACATATGTTGTTCCATTGTAAATCCCTGGAAATATATTGGAACAGAGTATGGGAACGCATATCACAAATCCTCAACTTACAAACTCCTATCACTTATCGGATAGTAATATATAAATCCATAGCTCTGGAACCTACTCTGATGAAATGGGATAGTAAACTGCTGGACTTAATGCTCGGGATAGCGCTTAAAATAGTTCTAATACACTGGAAGAATCTCGACAAAGCTTGTTTCGAGCATTGGTGGAGTCTCTTAATCCTACACAAGACCTACGAAGAGATCTATATAGCCAAGAACCCATGGTCTGGTAAACTAAGTAAGAAATGGTCAGCTTTACAAAATTATGTTTGATGAAAGTGATTGATGGAGGCTGCCTTGTGGAATGGTCTCTGCTGTAACCACATTGAACGGAGAGAGGGAGGGTGGCGGGCTGGCATGGACTGATACTAGTTCTTGTTAAAGTTATTGTACTGTCTTGTTCAAGTTATTATATTCTTTTGCTATTTTGATCAATAGCATCTGCTTGTATCCTTCTATATCATGATCGTTTGTACTGTTATTTTATATGTTTAAACTGAATAAAAACTACCATTAAAAAAAAAAAAACCAAATATCCCTTTACAACTTATTAACGATTGCCTCAATGAAATAAACACCTGGCTAAATGAAAATAACCTATACATCAATCACTCAAAAACAGAAGCACTAATAGTAACTAAAAACACAACGTTCATACCCCCCTCACATATTACACTGCAGAACAACGACATCAAACTAAAAACTGAAGTACGTTACTTAGGCGTCATTCTAGACAAACACCTCAGCATGGACACACACGTAAGAAATATAACAAAAAAAGTTTACTTTAAACTTAAAATATTAAAGCAACTTCGTCCCCTAATGCACCTGCTAGATTTTCAACGAGTTATACAAGCAATAATAACCCCCCATTTCGACTTTGCAAATCAAATCCTACTAGGTGCAACAAAACAGACCTTGAAAAAACTTCAATTAGCACAAAACGCGGCAGCTAGGACCATAACGAAGGCCCCACCTTTTCAACATATAACACCTATATTAGAATATTTACATTGGCTCCCGATTCAAATCCGAATAGATTACAAAACTCTTTTAACTACCTACAAAGCCATAAATAAAACAGCACCCCTGACCATAAATAACCTCATCAAAATAGAGCCTACTCATAATCTGCAAAGGAGAGACCAGTTAAACAAATTAGCAACACCAAAAGAATTTATAAAGGCCAAAAAAACCACAAACAAGAAAGCCTTCTCCCATGCAGCCCCCATATTGTGGAACACAATCCCATCAGAATTAAGATCCTTATCTGAAATCATGGAGTTTAGGAAAAGACTTAAAACACACCTATTTACAATGCACTATGGTTCCTTGACGAATTCACCTCTCACCTCTCCGCTAGATAAAGGATAACCCTACTCCAGCTAACATATTCGTCCAGAAAAAGAATGAAGTACTGAAGTCCTAAACCAATGTATTGAAAACAATTGAATAACAAATAACCCTGTATATAGTTTAATTCTGTTCCATTGTACATAGTTTACTATTGTTAATTTACTATTGTTAATTGTTGATTGTAAGCTCCAATTTGTTATATGTAAAAACAGCTCTCCCTGTTTACTGTTGTTCCATGTAAACCGCATCTGATCAATGGAAGGAGCGGTATATAAAAAATCTGTTAATTAATTAAAATTAAATGATGACACCTAAATCTATTTCCTGGGTGCCGGTTCCTAATGTGGAACCTTGCATCGTGTAACAGTAGTTTAGGTTGTTCTTTCCTAGGTGCATACCTTTGCACTTGTCTACATTAAATTTCATCTGCCATTTCAATGTCCAGTCTTCCAATTTATCAAGGTCCTCCTGCAATTTTTCACAATCCTCTTGGGTTTTAACAACTTTAAATAATTTTGTGTCATCTGCAAATTTGATCACCTCACTCATTATTCCCATTTCCAGGTCATTTATGAAGATGTTAAAAAGCAGCGGGCCCTGCACAGATCTTTGGGGTAGTCCACTATTCACTTTTCTCAATTGAGAAAATTGCCCATTTAGCCCTACTCTCTGCTTTCTATCTTTTAACCAGTTCGTGATCCAAAATACTACACTGCCTCCAATCACATGACTTTTTAATTTTGCCAAGAGTCTGTCATGAGTGACCTTGTCAATCACTTTCTGAAAATCCAGATATACTATATCAATCAGCTCATTTTTGTCTACCTGTTTATTCACAGCTTCAAAAAAATATAACAGATAAGTAAGACACGACTTTCCTTGGCTAAATCCATGTGACTTTTTCCCATTAAACCATGACTATCTTTACAAAGTATATACAAAATTCTGTTCTTTTCCAATACTCCTCAAAGGCTATTTCTCAGGATCATAACACAACATCAAAGTTTAGTGTGCCCCACTCTGAGTTCATGTTATGATCCTGGGAAATAAAGTTTGAGAAGCATTGGAAAAGAAGGTGTTTTCCTTGAACAGTATCAGCCCTATTCCATACCTGACTTCCAGGCCCTCTGTGTGCCCGGTCGGAACCGGATGCATAGAGGGAGTTGTGATTCTGATCCCGCAGAGCATGTCTAGCCCCGCTGGATCCGAATCACAAGCAGGCCTGTACATTCAGGCCAGGACCCCGATTCTGTCTAGCCTGCATGTACGGGCCTTGCCCAACTAACTCAGTCAGGGCTTTTCAATGGAGCTGTGGCACCATGGCATCCGGTTGCTATGGCACCGCAGCTCCATTGAAAAGCCTTGATCCCTGGCCCCCGGCTCCCAAAGTGTTTTTCCCGCAACTGAACCCCCGATATGGCCTCCCTGGGCCAAGGTCGGGTTGCAGGGAATGCTCTCTGCCCCCTGCCACTCTTTCCCAGCCCCAGGCCTGCCATTCCTCCCGCATCGGGGAACTTATTCCATCTCAGAAGTGGAATAAGTTCCCCATCAAGCAGTCGGCCCCGGACATATAGGGCCAACATTGGAATAGGTCCTTTACATCCAGAGCTGATGACCACCCACTGTCTGCCCTAACACCGCCCCCAATCCGCCCCTTCCCCGCCCCATCTAACTTCTCCATACAATGAGCGGTGAAGTTAGATGGAGTTGGGAGGGGGAACGAATAGCAGGGATGGACGTCCCAGTGGAATGAGTCTACATTTGTATATACCTGTCTGGTTAATCAATAAAGATACTATTTTTGGACATTACATTTGTGCCCTTTGTCTATTTCCTTTTTTGTTCTTTTTTGTCTTCTGACATTGCTTGTGGAGGTTCCCTTCTCATTTGTTGGCTGAATTGTGTAAAATAAACAAACTAGTATTTTGATTTTTGTGCCATCTGATTGCTTTCTTTCAAGTTACTGTTAACTTTAATAGGACAATTTTATAAACATTTTCCTAACATTAAAACCTGTTTTACATTCAAAAAAGAGTGTTTTTTAATATCGCCCCATGATCTACCTATTTAAAAATATATGTAATGACAAGAAGGTGTGTACCTTTATATGACTTGTGTGTAGGTATGTTCTGCGTAGAGGAATTGCCTAGTGGTTAGGGCAGCAACGTAGGACCTGAAAGGCCAGGATTTGGATCCCATTGACTCTCCTTGTGGCCTTGAGCAAATTACTTTCTCTCCATTGCCTCAGGTACATCCTTAGATTGTAAGCCTTCCATGGACAGGAAAATATCTACAGCATCTGATTGTAACTTGCTTTGATCTACTATTGGAAAGGTGTAAGCTAAATAAAATATCTACACACATACTTTATATACTAACATTTACATGAGATCCTGAGCAGATGTGAATGTCTGCAGCTTAAAGTCAGCTGCCATTTCTACTTATCTACCCCTCAAATTTTATAAACAAAGGTGCCTATGGAGGTCATCCTGGTACATGAATAACGGGGCTGCATGTCCCAGATGCTACTAACCAGGCTCCCCGCACATACAGGGACTCTGTGTGAGGAGCGCTGGACGGGAGCAGGAGGGGGTAGGACAGAGGCGGGGCTAAGCGTCAGGATGTATAGGGCTGATTCAGGTCACGGCCCTGTACGTCCTGCATCTGGATACTAGCAGTATTACACGGAGGTGGAATAAGCAACGGTGATAGCAGCAACTGGGCCCAGCAGCCCCCCACCAGCGCAGGGGCCACGGCAGATGAGTCCCCTCCTCTTGATCCTGGTCTGGGTAGACCCCGCCGAGGGTCAGGCAATGGGGTTAGGTCACATTTGCATGGCGGTGGGCTTCCGGGTGCTATGGTATAAGGATGCCATGGCACTGGCACCCCAGCAGGAGCATAGAGTGGGCTAGATCGGGCGCCTAGTGGACATCTCACGGTTGGGAATTGGGGCAACACCGGGCGGTCTAGGTGTCTGATTCTGCAGCCACGGATTATGTCTGGCTCCCAAGGTGCAGAATCGGGTGCCTTTTGGGGCCATCCATTTCTGGGCTGTCTAGATGGCCCGGACATGCCCCTTCCTGAATCGAGCTCTGCGTGTCTTTAGAAAATAGACTATAAGTCAGTGCTTACTTGTCCTTGCAACCTAGGTGACTTATAAAATTTCCGCTATGAGCAGCTGGGATCCTTTAGTGTAATCTGAGCTTGTGTGTGGTAAGAATCACTAACTGTGTCAAATTAGCATTCATCCTTTTCTCTTTATATGGGGTTACTGCCCTACGAATCCTCTTCTATGAAATCTGGTCAAGCTCAATACTTTTGCTTGAGACATACTACTACAACTACTATTAATCATTTTTATAGCACTACAAGGCATACGCAGCGCTGTGCAGACACAAAAGAGATGGTCCATGCTCTTCAGAGCTTACAATCTAATCATGACAGACAATACAATAGATGAGAATAAGGGTACAAATAAGCAAAGGTAAGGAGACACAAGGAAAAACAAGGGATCAGGATCCAAAAGCAGCCTCAAAGAGGTGAGTTTTTAGCATGGATTTGAAAAGGGGGAGAGATGAAGCCTGATGTACAGACTCGGGTAGTCTGTTCCAGGCATAAGGAGTAGCAAGGTTAAAGAAATGGAGCCTGGAGTTCATAGTAGAAGAAAAGGGAAGAGAGAAGAGCAGGGCAGTGGAAGAGCGGACTTCATGAGGAAGGGTGTAGGGATAGAATGGAGAGGAAAGGTAGTGAGGAGCAGTGCAATGAATACATTATAGGTCAGAAGGAGAAGCTTTAATTGGATATAGAAATGGAAAGGGAATCAATGGTGACTTGAAAAGAGGGGTTATATGAGTATATTGGGGCTGGTGGAAGATTAGCTGCACAGCAGAGTTCTGAATAGATTGAAGAGGAGAGAAGTGACTCAAAGGGAGACCAGCAAAGAGGAAGTTGTGATAGTCAAGATGGGAGGTGACTAAAGAGTAGATACGTGTTTTAATAGTGAGTTCAGAAAGGAAGGGACACATTTTGTTGATATTGTAAAGAAAGAAATGACAGATTTTAGCTATCTGTTGGATATGTGTTGAGAAGGAGAGGGAGGAGTCAAAGATGACACCAAGGTTGCGGGCAGAGGAAAGAGGGAGAAGAAGAGTACTATTTACAGAGATAAAGGAGAAAGGGGGGAGGAGGGTTTAAAGGGAAAAATAAGAAGTTTGGTTTTGACTATGTTCAGTTTCAAATGGTGGTGAGACATCCAGGCAGTGATGTCATATAGGCAGGCAGAGATGCAGTACTGGAGTGTCAGAGAATTACCAGATGTAGGAGTCATCAACATAAAAATGATATTGAAAGCCATGGGAGGAGATGAGAGCACCAAGAAACTGGGTATAGAGAGAGAAAAGGAGAGGGCCCAGAACTGACCCTTGGGGTACACTAACTGAGAGTGGGACAGTAGTAGAGGAGGAACCACCAGAACAAACAAAGGAGAAAGGGGGGAGGAGGGTTTAAAGGGAAAAATAAGAAGTTTGGTTTTGACTATGTTCAGTTTCAAATGGTGGTGAGACATCCAGGCAGTGATGTCATATAGGCAGGCAGAGATGCAGTACTGGAGTGTCAGAGAATTACCAGATGTAGGAGTCATCAACATAAAAATGATATTGAAAGCCATGGGAGGAGATGAGAGCACCAAGAAACTGGGTATAGAGAGAGAAAAGGAGAGGGCCCAGAACTGACCCTTGGGGTACACTAACTGAGAGTGGGACAGTAGTAGAGGAGGAACCACCAGAACAAACACTGAACAAGCACTGTGAGAGATAAAAAGAGAACCAAGGGAGGAGTGGTTCAGTGGTTGGGACAGGTTACCTCAGGCCAGAAGGCTGGGGGTTCATTTCCCACATGGGGACAAGCAACTTCAGGCCAGAGGGACTGGGGTCTCTAGTCCCATGGCCACTCCTTGTGGCCTTGGGCAAGCCACTTAACCCTCCATTGCCTCAGGTACACTTAGATTGTGAGCCCTTTGGGGACAAGGGAATAAAAAGTACCTGTTAGTATATACATGTAAACCGCACTGATTCTAAAGAGTGCAGTTAAAAAACAAAACAAAGATAGCACAGAGCCTCTAAAACCAAATGAAGATAATGTGTCGAGGAGAAAGTGGATCGCTGCCTGGATGTCTCACTGCCGCTTGAAATTGTACATGTCCAAGACTGAACTCCTTATATTTTCCCCCAAAACTTCCCCTCCTCTCCCTCTTTTCTCAGTCTCCATGGATGGCTCCACGATCCTTCCTGTTCCCTCGGCCCACAATCTGGGGGTTATCTTTGACTCCTCCCTCTCCTTCTCCACACATATCCAGCTCATAGCTAAGACCTGCTGTTTTTTTTCTCTACAACATTAGCAAAATCCGCCCCTTCCTTTCTGAACACACTACTAAAATGCTTGTCCACTCCTTAATCTCCTCTCACCTCAACTATTGCAACCTACTCCTCACTGATCTCCCTGTGAGCCATCTCTTTCCCCTTCAATCTATTCAAAACTCTGCTGCTCGACTCATCTTCCACCAGCCTCGCCATGCCCACATTACTCCCCTTCTCAAGTCACTTCACTGGCTCCCTATCCATTTCCGCATCCAGTTCAAGCTTCTCCTCCTGACCTATAGATGCATTCACTCTACGGCTCCTCACTACCTTTCATCTCTTATCTCTCCTCACAACCCCTCTTGGAAACTTCGATCTTCCAACAAACTACTCCTATCCAGGCCCTTCACTCGCACCCCTAACTCCAGACTTCGCTCCTTTCACCTTGCTGCTCCATACGCCTGGAACAACCTACCCATGTCTATATGCCAGGCACCCTCCCTAGCCCTCTTCAAATCCAGGTTGAAGACCCACCTCTTCACTGTCGCTTTCAGATCCTGACTTGTACCAACTTCCGTCTTTTGTCTTGACTAAATGGTAAATGCCATATTTTGTTTTGGCCCTAATAGACTATTGCTATATGTTTTGCCCTGAATAGACTATTGCTATATGTTTTGTCTTGACTAGATTGTAAGCTCTGACGAGCAGGGACTGTCTCTTGCATGTATATCTGTACAGCATTGTGTGTGACTGGTAACACTATATAAATGCTCAGTAGTAGTAGCAGTAGTCAACAGTGTTAAAAGCAGCAGAAAGATCAAGAAGAATGAGGACTGAATAGAGGCCCTGGGATTTAGCCAGGAACAGCTCACTGGAGACTTTGGCAAGAGCCATCTCAGTAGAATGCAAGCAACGGAAACCAGATTGAAGTATATCTAGCAGTGCTTGAGAGAAAAGAAATTCAAGGCAATGGCGGAGAACTGCACATTCAAGAAGTTTGGAAATAAAGGGAAGAAGAAAGAAGGGTCGATACAACTAGAAGGAGAAGTAGGGTTATGTGAAGGTTTCTTGAGCAGAGGTGTGACCAAAGCATGTTTAAAGGCTGCACGGATATTTGCAGTGGAGAGAGCTTGAGAAAATGTGAGATGGAAGGGATGACACAAGAGGAGATTGAATTGAGGAGATGGGTGGGGATACGATTAGAGGAACAGGTAGTAAGTTTAGAGGAGGAAAGAAGCTGAGAGGTTTCCTCCTCAGAGATCTTAAAAAAGGATGAAAGGGTAACAGTGATTGAGGGGAAAATTTGGTATTGAAGAGGGGGAAAGAAGGGGTGAAGTTGATCTAGAGGGGAATTGGAGTATAATCTTGTGGATTTTGTCATGGTAGTAGTTAGCAATGGTTTGGACAGAAAGAGAAGGAGGCGTCAGAGGTGGAAGCGACTCGTGGAGAGAGTTGAGAGTTAAGAAGAGATGGCAGAGGTCAGAGGCAAGAGAGTTAGTCAGATGGAGATCGCAGTTTTGCTTGCTGAGTGATATGGCTGCTAGGAAGGAGGCAAGCATGAATTTGATCTGAAGAAAGTCAGAAGAGAAGTGGGATTTGAGACAAATGCGCTCAGCTGAGTGGGCACAAGACATAGACCTCAATAATCAAAGGAAGGATATAGATACACATTTCCTTTTTTAGTTTTCATCTGTACCCGTGGAGGCCAGTTCCATTCAGGACATGCAGCCCCTGTGCAGCCGATCAGAAGCGGGGTATACAGAGGTAGACCCGATTCTGATCAAGCAGGGGCTAGATGTGCCTGCAAGATCAGAATTGGGTCTACGGCCTGGACGTGCAGGCCAGACCCCGATTCAGCCACATATCCGGCTACCTCAGCCAGGCTCCTGAATGGATCCGCAGTGCTATGGTATCCTATTGCCATGGCACCGCGACTTCATTCAGGAGCCGCAATCCCCGGCCACTGACCAAGCTTTTTTTTCCTCGTAGTCTGACCGCTGATCTGGCCTGCCAAGGCTTGTGTTGGACTGTGGGAAATCCTCTGTGCTCCCTCACCTGCATCCCCAGGTCCGCGCTGTGATTCCTCTCAGGTCCAGAGAGACTTATTCCACCTTCGAAGTGGAATAAGTCTCCCATCTAGATTCAAGGCCCCAGATGTACAGGGCCGACCTCTGAATCGGCCCTGTATGGCCAGGGCTACAGCCCTCCCATGCCCCGCCCTCACTCTGCCTCTAGAATGCCCCCTCCCACACCCATCTAGACCTCCCTGTAATGGAGGAGTGGCCTAGTGGTTGGGGCAAGGTACTTCAGGCCATAAGGTTGGGGGTTCAAATCCCACTAGAGGACAGCAACCTTGGGCCAGAAGGACTGGGGTTTCTAGTCCTTGTGGTCTTGGGCAAGCCACTTAACCCTCCATAGCCCATGTTCCCTGTAAAATAGTTATCTCCAAGTTATAATGCCTTGTTCAATGTAATTTCAGTTTGTTCAATGTAAACCACACTGATGCAGAATAGCACAGTATATAAGAGAATGTAAATAAATAAAATAACCCACTGTCCATACAGGGAGGATATTGCAGGGGCTGTCAGGGAAATGAATAGCAGGGATGGACATCCTTGCTATTCATGGGACAGAATAACCCCCATAATGTATTAACATATTTATACATCACAAAAAGCGCCATTACTTACCTCATTGTTGGAGAAGGTAAAGTATAAATATTTTATTTATTTATTTATTTTAAAGGATTTATATCCCGCCTTCTCCTGTAATCAAGGCGATGTACACAGCAACCAATCAAATTATATTGACATTTGTGTGATCATGCAGTGTTATACAGTGAATGAGTGTGTGTGTAAGTTGGCTTTGATTTGTGGTGGGCTATTTACAGCATGCACTACTTTACAATGTTATGTACATGAGTGAGAAAGGGAGGGGGGGGGGGTTGGTATTAGTCCAGGAGCTGGCGGGCAGAATTATGTGCTATCACCGTAGTGCTCGATGAAGAGCGTTGTCTTGAGTTGTTTTCGAAAGTCCTTAATATCTTCTGTCGATCGTAGGTCGTCAGGGAGGGCGTTCCATATTGCAGGAGCCGCCATCGATAGAGCTCTTCTTGCGGTGTTCTTGCAAACCTTGGTGAAGTCTTTTGGTGTATTGATGGTGTCAGAGGTGCCTCTCCTCCTCGGTCTTGTGCTGATGTTGGGTTGTATGAGTGGTTGTAGGCTGAGTGCTGAGGTCCGGTGTTTGATTTTGAATATGTTTAAGACTGTCTTATATCTGATGCGGGAGCTGATTGGGAGCCAGTGGAGGTGTTTTAGAATGGGGATGATGTGATCTTGTCTTGATGAGCCAGATATTATGCGTGCTGCTGTGTTTTGAGCCATTTGCAGTGGCCTGAGTGTCTGCTTTGTTAGGCCAAGATAGATTGGGTTGCAGAAGTCTAGGATGGGAGTTATTAGTGCTTGACAGACTGTGCGGAAATGATCTTGAGTGAGGAGGGGTTTGAAGCGTTGGATTAGTCTCATCTTGAGATATGCATTTTTGGTAGTTCTGCTGATGTGTGACTGTAGGTTTAGTTCTTTGTCGAGAGTCACTCCGAGGTATTTCACTTCCGGTTTTATGGGTATTGCTGTGTTGTGGACCTTGATGGAGGGTGGAGGGATGAAGCTGGAGTGTTGGGTGATGAGTAGTGCCTCAGTCGTGTAGTTTATGGTCAGGTTGTTGTCTTGAAACCAGCTGGTCATATAAGAGTTACTCAGCTTTTCTAAACACCAGGAAATGCCGGGTCCAATATTCAAAGAGGTTTATGTGGTCTGCAGGACCTAAAATCACATAAACCCTGCTCAGACCAATATTCAACAGCATTTATCGGCTAGTCCATAGTCCTCCTTGGCAATAACCGAATAGTGCCGGGGATGTTTGTGGGTAGGGCTTGGCCGGTGGTGATTTTCAGGCTGCTAACTATATAGATAACCACTTAAAATTAGTACAGGTTAAGGTCTGTCCTAACTTTATGTGGTTTTGCTACCTAGTTAGTGGTTGAATATAGATGCCAACTGGATATCAAAGAGTGTCATCGGCAAAACTGGATATTCAATAAAGGATGCTGGATAGGCTCCAGTGCTGAATATCCAGTTTCATTTCTGCTCATTGTGATCAGGTATTTAACAGTCCTGACTGCTGCGGAATGAATATTGACCTGGTCTTTATTTTCCTGCTCAAAATATGGATAATAATTTAGAATTCCATTTAGTTATTTCTAGGCTGTCAGATGAAATTACAGCATGGATGCTGCCCTCTAATATGTAAAAATATCATTGTCTAATGTCCCCTCTCTCTGTTTTCTGCATTATTTTAATTGCCAGTTCTGTTTCTACACTTACATGTATTGCTTGAAACATCGTAGTAAGAATTGAGCTGTAGGAGCTCTGTTATCTAAATGTACTGTACAGTACATGCATTGTAAAAGCCAAGTATGGCATTCAGCCCTGATGAGTCCTGTACACCCACCTCCCCCAAATCAGCCCTGTTCTTGCAGAGAAACATATCATCTGTAGAAATGAAACTATATCAAGAGCTTTGTGAGCTGAAATGAACTATGCTTTTATTTCATTTTTAATTTAATTTTCTTATTCATTTAAACAAAAATGCAAGTATACACCTGCACAATAAAAGTACATTAAACAAAGAAAATGGATACAAACATCTGGCAACACTCATCAGATCACCAATTAAGAATAATAATGTGTATTACTCAGCCCATATAAAAGAGGAGAACAATAAAAAGCCATAGGAATAAAGTATATGAAGCAGAAAACCTTTTCTTTCTGATGCAGTAAATGTAGTAGGTTGCATTCTCCAGGCGTGAAAAGGGTAACTTCCAGCCAAAATGTCTAACTAAACATGACCATAGCTAACATGTCTGATGTCAAACTACTTAAGTCTTGATCCAAATACAGTTCCAAAGATTAACTTGGAAATGGAAAAGCCACATCTAAATTCAGGTTCCGCAGCTCCATCAAGTGCAACTCAATGAATGTTTTAGCTTCTCGGGTCTCAGAAAGGATTTTCATTTTATTCTGGAAAGTTATTTTAGTCAGCGGTTAGCATTTATAAATAATGCATTAGTGCTAGCCTCTTAAAGGAGTCAGAAATTGATTCCTTTTAAGTGCTCTATCTATTCCAATGTCCAGGTTTTGGACCTCAGGCTGGCTACGGCTTCTTTGATGTAATTCAAGCACCATACCTGTCTCTATTCTGACCCTCTAGAATTTCAGCAGCATTAAACCAGGGCAAGATATCATTTCAGCTCCATGCTCACACATGACATGAATGGTGAAAGAAATAAATATTATACTGACTCATTTCAATTTGGAATTTTCAACTTATGTGAGCTGACTGGGTATTTTTTTTAGCTCAGGTCTTAGAGCTAACTCAAAAAGGCAGGGGGGGGGGTGGATTTTCAATGATTTTGTCTGGGTAAATACATAGGGCTAGATTGTCTTGGAAGCAAATTACCCCCTTCATAGTGAATGGAAGTGTAGATGTACTAAAAGGCTTTTCATGTGGGCATGATGGGGCAGGAGGGGAAAACCATACATGTAGATCTAATTTTTAAATCTATGCATGGTATTTATATGTTCTGTTGCTGAAAGACAAGAGGTACAAAGCACAAACATACTCTGCATTAGTCTACCAACTAGAGAATCTTCAGGGGACTTCACCGGGGTAGTTCTGTAGCTATAAAAGAACTAGGGTACTTATTTATTTTACATCTTTTCTATACCATCTTTCTATAACTCAAGATGGTTTAGAAAGAACTATGTGCAATTATATAGGCCACAGAAAGTTGCCCCTATCTACAGTATTAGAATTCTGTTATCCCCATATGTTAACTTAAGAGGGGTTTTTTTTAGAAGCGCTAGTTGTGAAGTAAACATGTATAAGCCACCATATTGTGATGAAGCAGAGACCAGTGAACCTATGGAGATAGGAAAAAATCACTGATCCCTTTAAAGAAAGTGACAGACCTAAAGTGCAGTTACTGCAAAGCGCAGCCAGAAGGAGTAAGCACGAAGAATCAGAGGGTAGGCTGACACACCCAAGCTTGGATGATGCAATAACTAACTCAAGGGATAATCAGATACACTTGGGGGCATGTTTACTAAAAACCGCTAATTTGCGCGCCGCAAAATAGCGCACTAAAAGCGGTACTTAAGAGCACTTAAATGGCCCGCAAACGTGCGGGTCACCACCGCACGCGTGCGCGTCACACTAACGCGCCCCGCACAAGTACGGGCCCGCAAATGTCCGATAGAGGCGTGGAAAGGCTAACGGAGGGCGGAGGAAGGCTCCGGAGGGGCGGAGAGACGGGGCTTATGGGCAGGGAAGGGGAGGGGAGAGGCGCCCCGCACATTATCGGGGCTGAATTCGCAAGTAAAAAATAGCACGAGTGAAACACTCGCGGTAGAGGGCATGTAAAGGGAAGGGAAACCATTTTCGTCAGCAATGTACACCTAAACCGGGGAAACCTTCAAAACGTGAGCAGTGTGATACATGTGCACAGCACAAAAGTGCAATTACAAATATAAAATGACCACCACAGAAATAGTACAAAGAGGAGGTCAGCTGGGGAACAGTGATAGTAAAGGGCAAAACCAAAAAACACACCCAGGAAAGCCCCAAAAATATAAATGAATTATGGAAGGGTCTACGGAGCGGAGACCTTTCCCAACACACATTTCCTTGTTTCGTACGTTCCCTGTGAGTGGTGTTTATGGTTGCCCATCAATAGCAAGGTTGCCCAGTTTGTTTATATATTAACCCCCTTCTGCGGTGGTCAGTTCCGGGGTTTATTTGCACGTTTGTCACCAGACAGGGTGAATGAGCCCACAGTAAAAATGTGCAGAGCAGGGTTTGCGACTCCATCCTGCCAGGTTAACTATCTCCAGGGACTGCACTGTCTCTGTGGACACACTGTGGTGCAGCGGACAGAGCTAGTACCTCTAGGACCATAAGGCATAGGATCAAATCCCAGCTGGGGCTCATGCCAGCCCAGTTCCTATGTTTTACCCACCACTAAACAAAGATAGCACAGACACCCCTGTATTGCAGGGAACATAAGCATGGTGCAAACACCCATATTTTGCCCTACCCCGCACACACCCCATAACAATGGGCATTACCTACAGCCCAGTCCCCCACATCCGGTCCCGGAGTGCCACAATGCAATCAGGGCATATGCATTCCCTGAGAGTAGGAATGCCATCATGTTGGCGGACAAGTACAGGTGGTGGAGGGGGCAGTGGCTGCTAGCCACAGAAGACAGTGGCCTAGCCATGTGCAGGCTGGCACCGTCCACTGCAACAGACAGGCCCTGTCGGATGTACAGTCATGGACTGCCCAGGGAATCAAGCACATCTGTGGCAACACAGTGGCGCACTGCACACAGACAGTGTGTGCAAGAACAGAAGGTCACAAGTTCAAAGCCCTGCCAATCCTGTCCACATATTTTTACCCACAACTAATCCGTGATAGTAAGGACAAACCATTATTGCTGGGGACATACGCATTGCTCATACGCCAATTTTACACCCCACTGATCACAGACACCATGACGAGGGGCATTACCTAGAGCAGAGTCTCACAAATGCAGTCCCAGAGGACCACACACCATTCAGGTTCAATGCTGCCGCCCATACAAATGCCAATGCTGTATATCTCTGCACCACCCCCATGGCATGTAGATGTAGCTAATGCATATTCATGAGGGACAGCAGGAAAACGCGAACAGTGTGTTGCAACCCTGGGCTGGATTTGGGAACCTCAGCCGTAAAGCAGCAGCCAACAGGGGCAGACACACCCACACCCACACCCACAGGCCCCAATGGCCAATGCCCCCTGGAGAGGCAGGACATTGGGCCTTGTGTGCATCTCACAATACTAGCATGTGAATACCTTAGCAATGTCACTCTACACCTGGGTATACGGTACACAGCTTCCAAACACTTGCTCTGAGTACTGGCAGATAGATATCCCTACGTCACGCACATTCTGCTCCTTGAGCTCCATCATGACAATCTGTCTGTTGACTGCAGTGGGTGCATCAGGTCTGGTCTCTGACAGCGTTTACCACCCTGGGGAGTGACTCAAAACAGTATTGCTACCATATCCATGCCTGTACTGTGCCCAGGACTGGTGTGGTGGCTAATGCTGACAAACGCCTCTACAGTAGCACAATGCTGGCATACGTGTGGGAGTGTGTGTCTGTCTATACAGTGTGTGTTGGCTGCAAACACCTTCCACAGCCCACACTGCCAGCACTGTTGCCAGTATTGGCCTGCCAATGTGCATAATGAGCAGCAAGGTACCATGGGTATAGCTCTGACAGGGCGGGTTGGCCAGGATGCATCTGCACAGGGCAGAGGGCACTGACTGGGATAGTGTAGTGGTTGCCCACCACCTACACATACATGGTGGCCTCTGTATGTGCTGCTGGGGTTGCACTCCACCCTGACTGTGCAGTGAAGACAACATGGCTAGGCACCCCCATAGTGAATGATAGTATGTCTCCCATGTGATATATATGGGTTTTGTGTCAGGGCCCAGTCAATGACTTAACTGCTGGTGTGCACTGCCATCCCAGTTCTGGGTGCATGCATTTCCAACAGGACTACCTAGCAGACATATGTCAGCTGGTGTGTGTCCTGATGGAGCGCCGTGCAGTGGCTGATGGCTTGCTGTAGGTGAAGATCAGATAGTGGTGGGGTGCAACTTAGCATATCAAGGCCTAATGTCTGTCAGATATTGTGTTATGGATGGGTATGGAGTTGCTGTGACAGCGCTGTAGGGTGTCTCTCCCACAGCAGGACTGGGGTTGATGGTCCACCCTACTGCTACCATTGCAGGGAGGTAGCATGATGATAAGAGACCCTGCTTTCCAACCTGAGGGGGAGAAATGGTGGTAAAGAGCCCACCTAGGTCTCACATAAGGGGTGCCCCTGACTCTGACCGACAGAGATATCCAAGGTGTCTCTGCAGAAACAACCTATCTCACAGAGTAATAGTGCTGTGTAGCTCTGGCATGCCCTCATTCTGCCATGGAGGTTGTGGTGGACCTGGTCCTGGGTGCCTCCACGCACACTCAGGGTGAGCACAGTACCCGCACAATGTGACGGTGTGTAGCTACTCTGTGCCAGTACAACACCCACTCAGTACACCCTACCAGGCCGAGGTGCTGTGTGGGTGCACATGGACACTCCCTCCTACCAAGCTGTGGAGATGCCGGGGTGCATTCCCGATCCTGTGTCTATCTGTGGACAGTTGATTTGCATGTGCAGTGCATCATGGGTATGGGTGGACTAACCCTATCCTGGCTACCACAACAGACTGTCTGTGTGGTGACATGCAGGCTCTCTGCAGCCAGCCAGGGGCTTGCTGGCAGCTATAGAGTTGTAGGCCAATGGGTACCTCATTGCCTGTGAAGTCAGAGGTCATGGGTTCAAACCCACAGTGGTGTAATTTTGTAGGGCGGTCCATAGGTATTTAACATTTAATGTGCAGATGTTGCTGGCAGCAAATCAACCCACAGCGTACTATACCCACATGGTGCCCTTGAGTGTGGTTGATAGGGCACACAATAGGCCATCTTTTAGTTTAGGTCCATATGAGGTGCACTAGTCTCTATCCGGAGACACAACATATATGGTGCCCTATAGGGGACATGCAAGGGTGCCTTGGCGGACAGTGCACTCTAACATGTGCCTCATGAGCTGCCTCATGTCAACATGATGTGCAAGTGCGTTTGGTAGCTGTGCTAAATAAAGAAAAACTAAAAGCCACCCTACAGCACTACTCACCAAAAACATACTGCCTCAGCCAGCCCTGTGCACTGAGCACTGTGAGGGATCGAACCCCTGATCCGTGCACCCACCATTGTGCTGTGTCCCTGTTACTGTGCTGACACATCAGTACGCCGCCTCATGGCCATCTGCACGCGGCCCTAAGCTGCTCACAATGAACAGTTCGCCGCACACTGCCGCCCCAAAAAACAGTGCGCCGCGTCATGCCGCCAAGAATGAATAGTGCGCCGCCTGCTGCTGCTCAAAATTAACACTGCTCCGCCCTATGCCGTGCAAAAGTAAGATGCCCCTTAAAACACTTCTACCTATTAAAGGTGATGCCTCAGTCAGGCGTTTACGTTGTGCACAAAGGGGGTTTGAACCCATGGCCCCTGCACCATTGGTTAGTATCTTTACCGTTGTGCTACAGCACTGCTCCTATATATGCCCAGCAGCGCCCCACTTAGCCTTCCCATGCGCTAATGTGGACCCCGCAAATGTGCGCGCCGCGCACAGGTACGGTCGTTTTTATTCCTTTTTTCTGCCTGAACCGCCCACTCCTTATATGGCACAGGCACACTAACGGGGCCCCGCACAATTTCGGTGTTTAGTAAACATGCCCCTTGGTCAGGGTGAGAGAAACCCTAACTGAAAAGCAGCTTTATAAGCATGGCTTAGACAGAGCAGCAGCATCAGCAGACGCAGAAGACAGAGGAAGCAGATGGCTCTGAGGAGAGAAGGAGAGGCAGTTGGATTTGCGGTCCTTACAGAGAAGGAACAAGTTCCAAGAGAAACAGTTCCACGCTGGAAAGCTCCAGGGAGAAGTCTTCAAGGAAGACAGAGAAAGGAGAGGGACCTGGAAAGTGCCTGGTAAAGAAAGTACCAGAGAAGCACAGCTCAGAGAGCAGAGGTACCTGCATACTTCCTTTCCTGACCGTGAGCTACAAGGAGTTCAGAGGTGGGTGCACAAGACTCAGCCCAGGAGTCTGAGAAACACAACACTGAACCAGGAACTGTGGCCAAGCCCTAGAAAAGCCTGGAAGCCAGAGAGCCGTAGGTGCAATAAAAACAGCTGGAGAGAGGTTTGGGAACCTGTTCAAAAAGTGCTAACTAAAAGTCCTGTTACCTGTTTTCCAGACCAGGTAGAGCAAGGCTGGAGAGTTTTAGAGAGAAACTCTGAAGTGAAGCCAGAATTACATGAGGAAAGCTCAGGGCCAGCAGATATATCGTCAGAACAGGAGGAGATGCAAATAGACCCTGCTGAACCCGATTTATTGCTACCTGACTGTCTCATGGATTGTACACTTTGTCTAGCTGGGAGTTTGGAATCCTTGGCAGAAGTATAGCTCGCAGGGTATACGTTAAAATACAGTTTTGATAAGCTAAAAGAAGAAGCTTGCTTTTGTTTCCATGAACTGGTTTGTTCTAACACCTGCCTAGCTAATAAGACTGTGAAGCACGTCTAAATTTTGAATTCTGTAAATACCTTTTTGAAAATCCTGAATGAGGTGAGAATCCTGTTTTCCTTCGTTGAACCTTTGTTTGTGCATTATGGGAATAAACCTTACCCTTTACCTTACACATGGCTTTCACAACTAATTTTTTCAAGAAAGGGACTACTAGTACCAGCATGCATCTGGGCTAAGAAATGTTTCACCCTTGGATGAAAACAATAATGTCCACCCTGACCCTTTAAGCACGTGGCCCGGGGGCTGGGGTTGTGACAATATACATGTGTAAATCAGGGCCACATATAAAACGGCCATTTTAGAAAGAGTGAAATTTACACATGGATGAGCTCACCATCTCCAAAGGAGATGGGGGTGTGTCAGTAGTGTGCCCTGGGTGGGACAAAAATCACATGTATCCCCAATTTCATATAGGCTATGCACGTGTAAACCAGTAATGTCCATGTTCAAATTTAAACCTGATCTCTGGCACAAATAGAGATTTAAAAAGTGTTCCTTTTGGCAATCTCTTTACTGGAGGGATTCAAGGGAATGTCCCCCTTCATCCCCTTAGGAAATCATCCTGAGTTCGCTAGATGGAGCACAGGGCCTGTCACAGCAGCAGATGAGGCCGACAGACCTTCTGATGTCAAGGTACGTGGACGTCGACACAGCAATAACACCCTGGGGACAGGACCAAGGAGGTGAGTACTCTCATTTGATGGATGTATTGTTGGTGAATGTGGGGGGGATGTAGGGAATTGAGCAGGGAAGTGGGCAGGCCTGGGGCGTTTCTGGAATGGAAGAAGGGGATGGGGTGAATGTATGGGGGCAGTAAGCATGGCAGGGCTAAGGTTGCCCACAAGGAGGGGAGGGCGCAATGGCAGCCACTCATGTGTGGGGAGGGGAAGGGGCAGACCAGAGACAAGAGGGAATGGGACAGGAGGCCATTGTGGAATTGCTGCAACAACTTGTGCGCATGGTAGGTCAAGCCTTCCCCTCCCAGACTCTCCGGGCACAGTACCTCCTCAACCCACCGGGTGAGAGAAGCAGCAGCAGACTGCGCAACCTGGGAAGAGGGACAAGGGCACTAGGACACCACAGGAGGGTGAGCCAAAACAGGGTTACAGGGGCCGAGCACAAATATCCCAGAAACTGGAGGGGAAAGGGACAGTTGACTGTTATCGGAGGTGAAGCCAGCTGAATACATCTGCCTCGTGACTGCTCTCGACAGACACATCTCATTGACCCAGAAAGAAAAGATTTGGAAAAGGGAATATATTGACTTGTTTATTTTACTGGTTAGAAGAAGTGCAGTCAACTGTGAGTGTATGGGCTTCCATAGTAGGTGTAAGCTGTCCAGCACAAAGGCAGATAGTGTTCCTAGAATGATAGCAAACTGGTGTGCAGCCTTCTGAATACTGGCCAGTGTGGTGAGGGACAAGCACCCGGAACAATGTCAGGGCCTGTTCGCATTTCAGGAGTGCATATATGAAGCATACAGTATTTACGGGGTATGACATGGCTCGAGTACAATGAGCAGTTTCACAAGAACATGGCAGGGAACAAGGGGTTCAGCTGGGACAGAAAGGACATTGACCTTTGGATTTGGTTTATGACCCAGGCCCAGAAAGGGAGTGAAGGGGGCCCAGAGCTGTTGCCCATAGGGTGGGGCAGGAATATAGGATTGCAGCAGCCCTTTCGGGGGGAGCCTAGGTTCCCTGGGTGGGAGATCAATGGGCAACCTTCTACAGCACTAGGTGTTCGGAAAGGGGTCTGCAGGCTGTTCAATGGGGGATTGAGTAGATTCAGAGGGAATTGCAAATACAAGCATATCTGTGCAATATGTGGTGCGGCGCACTCTCAGTTCAGATGTGGTAAAAGACTAGGAGGTGAGTACTCGAAGGCTTGGTGAGCCAAGTTCCTTTGCCTGGATGCCGGTAGATGGGACATGGAAAGCGGAATGGTTACTTTTCAGATTTGAGTTTGGCTTTCATATTCCTTATAATGGCCCCTCGGGCCCCAGGACAGCAAGTAATTTGAAGTCAGCATTAGTCAAAATGAAGAAAGTCCAGCAAAACATCAACAAGGAATGGTATCTTGGGAGGGTGGCTGGTCCCTTCAGTAGCAGGTCTTTGCTGAACCACTGGACCTGGTACTGAAGAAGGAGCTGGTCAAATACCGGCTCATTCATCACTTGTCTTTTCCAGAAGGGGGATCGGTCAATTACCATTTGGAGCAGGAGATCTGCTCTGTAAAATATGCGTCATTAGTCCAAGTGCTATGCTTTCTGCAGGCACGTGGCCGGGGGGCATGGTTGGTGAAGGAGGATGTCGAGGCAGCCTTTCGACTATTGCCAATTCAGCCATTGAGCTTCCATTTGCTGGGTTTTCAATTCAGGGTCCAGTACTACTTTGACAAATGCCTGCCAATGGGATGTGCAATGTCCAATGCTTTTTTCGAGGAGTTCAGCTCTGCTGTCCAATGGATAGTTGAGAGGGATATAGGTGAGGGTGGCATCATCCACTATCTGGATAATTTCCTATTGCTGGCCGGTAACGAGCAGTCTTAGGCTCTCAGCCTGGGGGTTTTTTTTAGCAGAAGGCGGCTGAGCCGAGGGTCCCGTTGGCTGAAAGTAAGACAGAGGGGCCAGTGCAATGCCTATTCTTCTTGGGTACTGAGATAGACAACAGGGAGATGGTCATACATCTCCCCATACAAAAATTAGCGTCCTTGTGGGAGTTGATGCAAACCATTGCCTTGGCCAGGAAGGTCACTCTCAAACAGTTGCAGTCCCTAATAGGGCATTTGAATTTTGCTTCCAGAGTGATACCAGTGGGTAGGGCCTTTATAAGGCAGCTGGCAGAGGCCACAAGAGACTTATGCAAGGGACATCACTTTGTCAGAGTTGGTGCGGCCATGCGGCAGGATTTGGCCGTGTGGCAAAACTTTATGGGGAAGTATAATGGCAGGAATGTTTGGAGGGAATCCCCAATTAGCAATGCCAATTTTGAGCTCTTTATGGATGCAGCTAGTGACATAGGCTTCGGCATCTACTTCCGGGGCAGTGGTGCCAAGAGAGATGGCCTGGGGAATGGCATGCGCGGGGCATGACAAAAGATATCATGTTTCTGGAATTGTTCCCCATAGTGGTGGTACTATTCTTCTGGGGCCCCCAATTGGACAACAAAAGGATAGTCTTCTGGTCTGACAATGTGGTGGCGGTTTATGCTATAAACAAACAGTCGGCTAGGGCAGGGAGGACCATGGGGCTAGTCAGAAAGTTTGTGTTATGTAGCTTAGAGCTGAATGCATACTTAACAGCCAGTCATGTGCCTGGGGAAACTAACGAGATTGCTGATGCTCTCTCATTTTCAGCTGCAGTGATTCAAAAGCCTAGCCCTGGAGGCAGCTCCCGAGACGAGCATCATGCCGGCAGAGATGTGGAGAGTTGGCTTTGAAGCGCTGGCATCCCTGTCCAGTAGTAACATATTGGAGGGCCTGAGCCAGGCTCAAGAATTTTGCTGAACAACAGGGCTTCAGCCCTCTTTGGGGTTTGAAGCCGGTTCAGCTGCTAGAATTCATAATGTGGCTGAAGAGGGAAGGAACTTCAGTGGAGCGCGCAAAACTTATCATGTCAGGGGTTGCATTAGAAAGTGTTCATGGTCAGAAAGGTAATGGAGGGCTGGTCCCAGGAGAAGTTTTCTCGGCCAGACTGGGACAGATCTGTCACCCTGAACATGCTTAAGGCGGTTCTCTTGAGAGCACAGAGGTAGCGAAAGACAAGTTCAAGGAGAGTCTTTTCATGGTGGCCCTGCTCATTATGTTTTTTGACGCTTTCAGGATGGATGAGGTCATCCCCAGGTACAGGCAGTACTTCTCGGGCCCAGCTCTGGGAGTTGAGGACATCTCGGTAGCTGTGGGCAAGAAAGGTTGGAGGTTAAATGTATCCAAAACTGATAGAAGCCACACTAACAGGACAGTGTAACTTCACGCCACCAGGATCAGCAACCTGTGCATAGTGAAGGCTATGCTTGAGTACCTGCGCAGGTGCCCAGCCGGGAGAGGTGCGCTGCTGCGACACTAGGATGGCTCTTGCCTATCACAGTTCCAGTTCAGGCCAATGTGGCAGCAGGCGTTAGAAAGAGCGGGCTTCAGCCCTTCCAGCCTAACTCTTCATTCCTTTACAGTAGAATAGGTGCTGCCACTACAGCATACAGCTTGAAATTCCAGGAGGAGCAGATACAAGAGATCGGGAGGTGGGCTTCGAGTAGGTATAGACTGTACGTGAGGTAAGGGGGTGCTGAAGCGACACTGCTAATGTCATTAACTCTGTTTGTTTTCTTCCGGCAGGCAAGCAAAGCCATACAGTTTGGATAGTTGGATGTTCATACATCTTTAGGGCCAGAAGAAGAGCTATCGGCAGCCGTTTTGGCAAGCAGCTAGGTTTCCCTTTGAACACAGTGAGAATACTGTAGATGGGAAAATGGATGATGCTGTTGGACCAGTTGAGGCCTGCCCTTAGGACTAGATGTGAGGCAAGTTGGCCCCCAGATGTGGTAGTTCTGCACTTGGGCAGCCAGGTCTTAGTAGCGACCAAGGGAATAGACTTGATCATTAAGATAAAAAGGGACCTGGCCTAGATTTGCTCCGTCCTAAGGGCGGGCATCGTCTGTTCCCAGATACTTTCCCAGCAGAAGTGGAGCGGGGATATAAGGCTGGGTGGCATCGAAAGGAGCAGAAAGAAGCTCAACACAGAAGTAGGGAGTACCACAAAAAAGGGGCCGGGGGCAGGTACCAGGTCACAGTCCTTGGGACTCAGGAGCGGGAGGTCAGATATCAGAGAAGAAGTACCTGGGCTTGGATACAAATTCAGGAAAACATAAAGGAAACCCAGGCTGTCGACATGGGGTGATCGGTAGTGGAGAGAAGGTACCCCCACTGGGCCATGGAGCGGGTCTGGAGAGGGGGGGGGGACGGGTATTCAAATGTATGGTACTTCATGTGGGGAGTAGGGATCCCGGGCAAGTCAATGGTTGTTTTGATCTTGTAACTAATGTTGACAATTATAAGTCTGCAAATGTAAAGACTAATAGGTTGGCAGCTGTGCCCGGTTTATTCCCACAAATATAGCTGATCTGTTGCAAAGGGAGTGGAGGAGTAGCCTAATGATTAGAACACTGGCTTGGTAACCAAGCAACCAGGGTTCAAGTCCCACTAGCATTCCTTGCAGCCTTGGGCAAGTCACTTAACCCTCCATTGCCTCAGAAAAAAGGCCTGGCAATCTACTTCTGCTCCCACTGTCAAGAAAACCCAGGAGCTTCTGGGTTGCCAGGAGTCAGCGTTTTTATTTATTTTATTTATTTAACTTTCTTATATACCGCGTTCTTCTGCATCAACGCGGTTTACATTAAAACATAACCGTCCAGCACAGGTGGTCTGCACTGGCTTCACAATATAACAAGGGGTATATGTACAGGTAATAACAACAGGGTAACTATGTACACATATATACAGGTAAATTGCAATATACGTTTGGAGAAGAATCAAATGTGTTCCATTAGCTCAAGTGTGTAATAGTTGATGACAGGGTGATAAGAGATGCTATTTGTCGGGGGGATCCGTGTCAGGCACGTTTGGTTCCTGGCTCATATGCTTGTAACTCACAGGTTGTTTAAGTGGGTCGCTGGGCCTAGCTTGCTGTGGGGGGTGACTCTGGTCAGTATAATATTGTAGGAAGAGAAGATGTTTAAGTGCCTTCCTAAAATGGGAGATGCTTTTGGTATCCCTGATAGCGGGGGGAAGGGCATTCCAGCAGATAGGCGCATATAGTGAAAAGGCTCTGGATCGTGTTGCTTGTGAACATTTTGTTATCTGCCTTGGTAGAATCAAAGTATTTATCGCAGCTGATCTTCTTGCTCTATTAGGGGGTGTCATCTGGATAAGGTCAATGATTGATGTAGAGGAGCAGTTGTTAATGGCTTTGAAAGTAAGTGTCAGCACCTTGAAGGTTATCCTGCTTTGGACCGGAAGCCAGTGCAACTGTTTTAGTATTGGTGTGATATGTTCCTTCCTTGAAGCCCCCTGCAGAATTCTGGCGGCTGCATTCATGGCCAGTTGAAGCGGTGTTATGGTGGCTTTTGGGAGGCCATGCAATATGGCGTTCGCGTAATCGAAATGAGGGATTACAAGAGCTTGGTAGACCGATCGAAAATCTTCTGGTTCTAGGAGCGGTTTCAGGTGGCGAAGCGTTCTGATTTTGTTGTAGATTGCTTTTACCATGCTGCTTATCTGGGCCTTCATATTGAGCTGTTGGTCCAGAATAACTCCGAGGTACCGAATTGATGGTTTGCTAGTGAGTTCAGCATCCCGGACCTTCAGGGAGCTTGGTGGAATGAATGATGAGTTCCTTGTGATGAAAAGGACCTCTGTTTTTTTAAAGTTTATTTTTAGTTTCTGAGTGTGTAGCCAATCCGTGACCGCATCGAAACAGGCAGAGAGGGGTGCAAGGTCATGTTTGTCCAAAAGGAAAGGCATGTAAATGAGAACATCATCGGCGTAGATGAGGTATTTAATGTTGAAGGAGTGGATGAGATTACATAAGGGCTGCATGTAAATGTTAAATAGCAGTGCAGACAGTGACGATCCTTGGGGCACACCTTTTTCTTGGAGAAAAGGTGCGGACGTGGCAGAGCCGGAACGTACATATTGCCATCGATCCATTAGATATGATGCACACCAAGTTAATGCATTTCCCTGGATGCCCTTCTCGCTAAGGCGGGAGAGGAGTATTTCGTGACAAACCGTGTCAAAGGCTGCTGCAATATCTAGGAAGATCAGCGCAAACCCTTGTTTGATATTGTCCAATCCAATGATAAGCGTATTGAATAACGTGGTCAGGAGTGTTTCTACCCCATGCGCTTCCCGAAAGCCGTGTTGGCAAGGGTCGAGTGGTGCATTTATTTCTATATGGTGTTGAAGTTGTTGTTGCACAACCTTCTCAATTATTTTCGCCAGCAGCGGGATACTTGATATCGGCCTGAAGGAGTCAGTTCGTGCCAGGTCCAGTTTGCTATTCTTTAGTAGTGGTCTTATTGCTGTCTGTTTTAGGCTTTTGGGGAATGTACCCGTTGAGAAAGATAGTGCAATGATTTTGGAGAGGAAGGGGCTGAGTTCGGTCCGCAGAGATTTTATCCAAAACGCCGGACATGGGTCACTTGGTGCAGTGGTGGCATTTATGGAGGAGATGGTGTCCTGTATGCTTCTTGCTGAAGGGTCAGAGAACTCAGTAATGGTGTGTTTGGTGACCGTTGTTGCAGTATTTGGTAGGGTCATTAGGGGGAAACTATTTGCGGTAGGAGTGTTGGACTGGTTTGTCTTGGTACGCAGGAAGTCAGCATATTCTTGGGGGTCAGGGAGGTCTGGTTGTGTAAACGAAGGCTCTTTTGCTAAAGTCTTAACTAATCCAAAGAGTTCGTGGGGCTTGTTTAGAGAGCGTTGTAAAATCTCTGCATGAAATTGTTTCATTCTCGCTGTTACGTCTGCCCTGTGTCTTTTAAGATGTTCGTTGTACAGATCAAGTTTTTCTGTTGAACGGGATCTTCGCCATGATCTTTCAAGTTTTCTGAGTTTGAGAAGTGAAGTTCGGAGTTCGGGGGAGAACCATGGGGCATTTTTCCTTGTTTTCACGGCCTTATTGGTAGTAGATATTTTGGCTTCGGCATCGAGGCATGCATTCCATGAGGTGATCATGTCATCAAGGCATTGGGAAGGAGGGTTTTGTAGTGGCTGGATTTTCATCAGGGATTTCTCCAGGTTGAATTGCCGGAACCGTTTAGTGAATGAGGTTGTAGGTCCACTTGTAGTCTGTTTCATCTTTTGTATTTGGTGTGATGGTATCTCAAAAGTGATCAGGCTGTGATCAGACCATGGTACTGGGCTAACAGCGGGGACAGTCTTGAGTGAAACGTTGATTATATCTTTTGGGGCGAATATTAGGTCAAGTTTATTTCCTGACATGTGTGGGGGAGTTAACTAGTTGGATATATCCTAAGGCACTGAGTGCTTCTGTGAAGGCCTCAGCATGGTTGTCCTGGAGTGAGGGAAGGTTAAAATCTCCCATCACCCTGTTTTGGGTACGAGGGTTCGGGGGGTTTCCAGCAGAGTCAATAATGGTAGCTAGATCATCTGGAGAGGGTGATGGGGCTCTATAGAATAGACTGATACTGCAGTCTTTATTTGATATGGTGAATGAGTCTAGTTTTGTGGTGCTACTGACGGAGGTGATCTGGAATTGCAGTTCTTGCTTTGTTAGAATGAGCACTCCTCCACCTCTTCTGTCAGACCTGTAGCAGGGGTGGATGGCGAAGTTTGGAGGGACGAATTTATGTAAGATGATTGCATCGGATGTGGACAGCCATGTCTCGGTGATGAGGAGGATGTCTAGGTCATGGGCAGATATTAGATCTGCTGCTGCAGGCCATTTGTTCCTGATTGAACGTGCATTGATGAGTGCACATTTTAGATTGCGGGAGAGGGTGCAGCCTACTTCTTGGGGCAGGTTATTATGCTGGATGGCCACGTAGATTAAGTGAGAGCTTGACTGACGTCCTGAGGCATATGGCAGTTGATATGGAGGGTTTGACCAATTCCTCCATGCTCCTTGTAACACTGGGATGGGATTGTGCTTGGCAATGAGGGCTGAGGTGCTATGTGATAGAGCTGATAATAAGAGGCATATGGCCAGTGTAAAATGATGATGGGTCATTTTGAGTGTCACGTGGTTTGATAGCATGGTAGTTAGTCTCGGGTATCCTCTGCCTTTCAGGCAGGGGGGGGATGCTTTATATATTAGTTATATAGTAGAAAGAGTGGTATTGGATGAGTGTGCACAATGTGTTGAGCCTGGCTATCTAGACATCGATATGTACACAGGTCTATAGAGTATTGTGCGCGTAGTTTGTTATCAATACAGTAATGTGCAGATTATTATCAGGCAGTCATATGTAGCCAATTTTATATCTAGACAGTACAAAGCAACCAATTAGTTATTTGGACAGCAAATTTTAAATTTGGACAGCATTGACTCAAAGGCACACATTGCATTGCTGTTGTAAAGGATGGTGGCTCCTGTGTTGTCATTAGCAGGAAGGGGAAGGAGCAGGGGCTGAAGGGAGGGAATATGGGTGGGAAAAGGAGACCAGAGAAAGTCCAGCATGCCCACTAATTATTTAATGAATGTACAGTATGGTAAACAGTAACTTGTAAAGGCCAATTTTGTAGGTTGCCTAGGTAAGAAAATCACTATCAAGTCATGACATGCAGTTTTCTAAGTATTTTTCAAAAGTTTCTCTGTCCATAGGATACAGAGAAAAACATCTCTAGTGGGAACAGTCATTTAACAGAGGAACACATTAAAAATAGAATGAGACCACTCAGTATTTTCAAGATGTAAGTGAACAATATGTAAATGCTGATTTTTCAACCTACGCGAGAAAGTGATGGCATTTACAATCATAAGTGCCGGACATCCAGGAAGAGACATTTAAGAGCCAAGCTAAGATAATAATATTTTTTTCGGGGTGGGGGAGGAGTGGGGGGAGGGAGGAGGGGTTGAGGTGATTTTAAAATCAGCGTGGGGAGCATAATTGTCCCCTCAATCACATATGTAAACCCCAGGTCTAAATTCTTTTGCAAAATGAATCAGACCACAGTTTTCTTTTTTTTATTGATATGGAGAACTATCAATCATAGTCAATTCTTTGATGGATTTGGCTCATTCAATATGGACATATTGAGGGAGAACAATTTTCGGGAGCCAGTTTATACATGCAAATCACTACCTTCCACACATAAATTGCTTTGAAAATTGTCCAAGTTATATTAAAGGAAAGATTATTTGTAATTACTTTCCTTGCTATAAGTTAATTACTAGGGATGTGCTTTCATTTGAAATGAACTGGAAACTCCTAATAAAATTTCATTTAATTTCTATTCATTTCTAGAACAAAAAGAAAGAAAATAAAGTATTTTTCATTCAAAAAATTAGGCAGTCAAAAATAAATGGAAAACAACCTGACACTGTAAAGCCCTCCCCTAGCCCAACAGCCCCTTATTGAAGGGTTCCTTTTCTGTACATAAAATGCTCATTGACATATAGAAAAGGCCTCATAATAGGGGTTTGCCAAGACCCCAAGACCCTTCTTAGACACACCTCAACAAATAATGAAGTCAAAAATTGTGAATAACCAGACCTCAGCATTATTCAAAGATTCATCAACAATACAAAAACATGTTATCCATGACAAATCATTCATTGCCTCGGTGAATATCTACTACATTGCAGCAAGATGTCCATCCCCCAGACCACTGGGCCTGCAGGCACAGATATAGCCAGTAAAATCATCGGACCTTTGCCACATCCCATGATCCTATCACAAGGTCAATACCGGGCTGTCTGTTTGGACCACTGGCTTCCTACCAGCTAACTACTGAGGTAGCTCACTCAACAGCTCATATTCACCGCCACAGGCATAGGCATGCTGGACATATCTCATGACACCTTAACTGCTATAGCCTGGTACTCCCAGCCAGAATGTCTACCAAGGCCTCACTTAAGGAATTAATCAACAGATCCTGACCAATGTCAGACATATGCATACCATCAGACTGCAAAGATTGGCTGAGACAAACAGAAATCTGCAATACAGAAGAAGATCTGAGCAAAAGATCCTCAACACAAGAACCAGTCCCAGGGTGAAGCAATCTATAGCCAGTAGACCAAATGGAAGACATAGCAACATAGTAGAGGATTGCAGATAAAGACCAGCATGATCTATTTGATCTGTCCAGTAAGGTGGCTCGAGTCGTAGAGTTGCACCTGCCATTTTGTGCAGGTTACTTCCTCTATGCCTTTGCTTAAGGTTGTACCTGCTGCTCCAGGTAGATTATCCCTCTCTACTTACAAAGTTATCTACATTCGCTTTGATTCCATCCTCTTGCTATAGAGTGATCTTCCATGTCTGTCCCATGCCTTTTTGAATTTCATCAATGTTTTTGTTTCCACCATCTCCTTCGGAAGGGCATTCTAGGCATCTACCACCCTTTCCGTGAAAAAAGTAGTTTTAAGTTTCATCAGGAAATACCTTTTTAACAGAAAGGGTGGTGGATGCCTGAAATGCCAGGCATAAAAGCCAACAAGCAACCAAAGTCTGCATTACCCTGAAAAAGGGGCTGTCAATTCCCTTGCACATAAGGAGGATAACCAGGCTCACTGTAGTTGAGGCCACACCCACCCACCTCTAGCACTGCATAAGCACTATTCTGGGATTCTAAAATGATAACGGCAGAGCTTCGAGTGGCAGAGTCCCCAGAACAACCAAAGGCATTAACTGCATACCTGCAGTAGACCCCCTTACCAGGCCTGAAATGTCTGACTCTCCACCCAAACTTCATCCTAACCCACTAGCACCTTCCAAAGAACTGGTTTAAGTACCCTCCTTTTTCCAAGATCTACTCCAAGTCTCAGACACCTTAGAAGAATCAGCCATACCCCTGTGGCCTTAACCTCTGCCCCTGCTATGGGGAAAATCACACAACAAGCCAAGCACCATGGATCCTCTGCCAGATTCCCCCCCCCCCCCCCAGTAACATCAGGCCCCCATGTGATCCATCACGGGCCTTCCAAGAGGCAAAGAGGGTTTCCAATTGGCTGCAACCCCCTCAGAAGACCTACTAGGCTCAACATCCACAGCATGCGAAGATCCTACAGAGGCTCTGTCCAGCTATGCATGACTCACCTACTGTCTTGGAACACCTGCTCCTGCTTTCAAATTGGAATTAGTGGCCAAATCAGCCTCTTCTGAAAGGCTGAAGATGCCATCACTCACAGCAATGCAACAACTCTTATTTTTTGGCATAATTACCAAAAATTGCACAAAAAACCCTCACAAACGTAACGTGGCCTGCCGAGCATGTGAAGATTGCTGCCATGAACCTGCCCTCACCCCACAAAATGTGCTCCTTGCCTTCAAATCAAATTGAAGATAAGCACTCCATCAACCAATACTTTGTAATCTAGACCTGCCAGCCTAAGGGGACTGTTATAGTTGTTGATATGGAAGGACAGACTAGATAGGCCATGTGGTCTTTTTCTGTCAACATATTTCTATGTTTCTACCACTCATCCCTCTCTCAATTAGCCCTCTCCCTGCTCACCTTGCACCATCCCAGTTACAAATCTTCACCCTCACAATCCTTAATCATGGGCAACCCAGAGTATCCTGAGCTGACGTTTGCATAAAATTAAGTGAAGTGCCCATCAGTGCATACTTGTAGAAAAGCTGTGTTCAGGGGAGGAGTTATAGCAGAGCATGGGTGGGGTCATATTGTATGTGGGTATTTTATAGAGCACCCACTAACATTTATGCCTGCTCTCAAACAGGCATAACGGCAATATACATTCAATCTAGGCACAATTTCTGCAGGATTTGTGCTAGTATTTTATAAAAGCACATAGGTGCCTATATGATTCTATAAAATAGGCAAAAAATCCCTCCCTGCCCTTTTAATCTAAGGGGTATGTTTACTAAAAGGCCGGTAAAGTGCGGGCCGCGGTAGAGTGCGTGTGCCGTATAAGGAGTGGGCGTTCCGTCCTGAAGAAGAAAAGCCGTGATTGACAGATGCGCTAAGGTGCGCGGCGCCCGTGTGCGCCCCGCACCTTACCGCAATTGAGAGCTGAACGGGAGGCATATGTGTCGCGCTGATCTGCAAATAGAAGAACAGAACCACAGCACAATGGTTAAAGCACTGACCAATGATGTGGGGATCAGGGGTTCGAACCCCCACAATGCTCAATGGCTTGTTGAGGTGTTAGTTTATGAGGCAGAGAAATACTGGGCTGAATAAAGCAGGGCGGTGAATTTTTTTTGGCGGCACATCAATACTGGACAGCATAAGGCGGCGCGCTGATGTTTTTATGCGGCATATTAATACTGGGCGGCATAAAGCGGCGCGCTGTTTCTGGCGGCATATTACTACTGGGCGGCATAAGGCGGCGCGCCGGTTTCGGCGGCAATCGCATATTGGAAGGTATAAGTGGGGCGCTGATGTGCAAACAGAAACACAGAGCCACAGCACAATGGTTAAGGCACTTACCAATGGTGCAGGGATCAGGCGTTCAATCCCCCACTGTGCTCAATGAACAGGGCTTGGTGAGGTGATATTTTAGGAGGCATACAAATAATGGGCGGCATAAGGCAGCGCGCAGATGGGCATTAGGCTATTGCTTAAGGAGGCTATTTAATAATAGGAGGCGCGCTGCTGTGCAAACACAGGAATAGAACCACAGCACAATGGTTATGACGCTGACCAATGGTGCAGGGAGCAAGGGTTCAATCCTGAACAGGGCTAGCTGAAGCATTACATATTATGGGGAAGGTTGCTTAAGGAGTCAATTTATGTTTATTTTAATTTACAGTACTAGCAAACGCACCCTTAAAGCGTGTGAACATAATGCGCCCCATAAGGCACATTGTAAAGTGCACTGTCTGCCACGGCACCCTAGAATGTTGCTCACAGGGCGCTTTAGAGGGTGTCGTATGAGGTACCGCAAGGTCAGAGTACTGTTTTCGATGGCAGCACTGTGCAGTTTAAGGAATGAAAAGCATAGGTAGGTGCGTTGACATGCAAGGGAGAGCAGCAGTGGAGCACAATGGTTAAGGCACTGACTGCTGATACAGGGGTCATGGGTTTGCTCCCCATGGTGCCTAATATGGAAGGCTGGCTGTGGCAGCAGGTTTGCAATGTACATATTTTGTCCTGCAGCACCGTATGTTTATTTTATTAATTTCTGCCAGCAAACACGCCCTCACGTGCCGTAATTGAAGGTGCCGTATAAGGCACCCTATACGGCACTCCATAGGGCACATTATAAAGTGCACTATCTGCCACGGCACCCTAATATGTCCCCCATAGGGAACCCTATAAGTTGTGTCACAGGATAATGTATAGTGCACCTTATATGGACGGAAACCATAGGGTGCCTGATAGGGCGCCATATAAAGTGGCACCCTATGGGTACAGTACGCTGAGGGTTTGTTTGCTGGCAACAAAATATGTACATTAAAGACAAACAATGCTTTGGACAACCCTAACAAATAACCCCAACGTGGGTTTGAACCCATGACCTCTGGCTTCACAAGCAGGGACGTAACCATTAGGCTACAGCTCTATAGCTGCTAGCAAGCCCCTGGCTGGCTGCAGAAAGCCTGCATGTCACCACACAGACAGTCTGCTGTGGTCACCAGGATAGGGTTAGCCCACCCGTACCCATGATGCACTGCACATGCAAATCAGCTGTCCACAGATGGACACAAGATGGGGAATGCACCCCCACAGCACCTTGGCCTGGTTGGGGGAAGTGACCGGGTGCACCCCCACAGCACCTCGGCCTGGTAGGGGGGTACTGACCGGGTGTTTTACTGGCACAGAGTAGCTACACACCGTCACATCGTGCGGGTACTGTGCTCACCCTGAGTGTGCAATGAGGTGCCCAGGACCAGGTCCACAACACCTTCCATGGCTGATGGAGGCCATGTAGGAGGTCCAGAGCAGTGTTAATGTGTAAGATAGGTAGTGTCTGCACAAACACCATGGATGCCCCAGTCAGGTGCAGCCCCCATGGGCAGCAAACATGGCCTCCCATCAACATATCCACACTCTACCTCCCTGCAAAGGTGGCAGTAGAGGGCAACATCAACCCCAGTCCTGCTGAGGAACACACACCCCACAGGGCAGTCAGTGCAACTCCATACACAGCCATACCACAATAGCAGACAGACATAAGACCAGGATATGGTAAGCTGCACCCCACCATCTGATATTCCCCTGCAGCAAGCCACTCCAGCAAGACACATACCAGCTACAAAGTCTACTAGTTAGCCCATAGTGCATGTTCCCAGTAGAGATGCATACACAGCAAGCAGATGAATCAATGACTGGGCCCCAAATGGAAACCCATATCTATCACATGAGAGAAATACTATATAGCACTATGGTGGTGCCTAGCCATGCTGTGGTCACTGCACAGTCAGGGTGAGAGTGATCTCTCAGCAGGACATACTGAGGTCACCCTGTCTGTGTTGGTGGTGGCCGAGCACCACAATGTCCCAGTCAGTGCCCTATGCCCTGTGCAGATGCACCCTGGCCAGGCCACCCTGTCCGGCCTATACCCATGGTACCTTGCTCCTCATTATGCACATTGCCAGCCCAATACTGGCAACATTGCTGGCAGTGTGGGCTGTAGAAGGTGTTTGCAGCAACCACACACTGGATAGACAGACAGCCACCCCACACCTATGCCAGCATTGTGCTACTATAGAGGGGTTCAGCAGCCATACCCACCACACCAGTCCTGGACACAGTACATGCATGGATATGGTACGCATTACTGTTGGGGGTCACATCCCAGGGTGGTAAACACTGTCAGAGACCAGACCTGCAGCACACACCACAGACATCTGTTTGAGTGTTATGGTGGAGCTGAATGAGCAAACTGTGCTTTACGTAGGACTGAAGATCTGCCAGTTATAATGGGAAATGCTTGATAGCTGTGTACCGTATACCCAGGTGTAGGGTGGCAGTGCTGAGGTATGCAACTGTTAGTATTGGGAGATACAGGCAGGGCCCAATGTCCTGCCTTTCCAGGAGGCATTGGCCAATGGGGCCTGTGGGGGGTGTCTGGCCCTGTTGGCTGCTGCTTTACGGCAGAGTTCCCCAAATCCAGTCCTGGTGTTCCACACACTGTTCTGGTTTTCATGCTATCCCTCATAAATATGCATGAGCTACATCTGCATACCATGGGGGTGGTGCATAGCTATGCAGCACAGGCATTTTTGTTAGAGGCAGCATGGAACCTGAATGGTGTGGGGCCCTCCAGGACTGCATTTGGGAGACTCTGCTCCAGGTAATGCGCCTGTTTCTGGTGTCTGTGAGTGCTGTGGTAAAATATAGGCGTATTAATCATGCATATGTTCCTAGCTATACAGTTTTGTCCTTACTATCACGGTTTAGTTGTAGGAAAAATGTGTGGACTGGATTGGCAGTAGCCCCAGCTAGGTTTTGAACCTGTGGCCCTCTGATCCTACAGGTACTGGCTGTGTCCGCTGCACCACACTGTGGCCACAGAAACAGTGCAGTCTCTGGAGATGTGATACCTGGCCGCACGAGTCAGACACCCTGCTCTTCACAATTTTACTGTGGGCTCGTTGACTTTGTATGGGGACAAAGGTGCAAATAAACCTCACAAATGCCCTCCAAAAAAGGGAAGAAAACCATAACCAAGCTGCGCAACAGTGATATCAATGGGCAACCTGGAAAACACTCCCAGGAAAGCTCCATTAAAATGCAGTGCTTTTGAATGAGTCTACGGAGCGTAGACCCTTCCAAAAATCATTTCTTTTTTTTGGAGCTTTCCTGGGAGTGTTTTGTATGGTTGCACATTAATATCACTGTTGCCCAGCTGGATTATAATTTTCTTAGAATTTGTTGTGGTCATTTTCATATCATATTTGCTATTTTGTTCTGTGCACATGTATCACACTGCTCACGTTTTCTAGGTTTCCCCGATTTTGCTGTACATTGCTGACGGAAATGGTTTCTCTTCCCTTTAAATGCGCTCTACCGCGAGTGTTTCACTCGCGGTATTTTTTCCTTGTAAATTCGGGCACGCTCCTGTGCGGGGAGTCTCTCCCCTCCCACATTCCACCCATTGACCCCGTCTCTCCGCCCCTCGGGGGCCTTCCTCCGCCTTCATTTCGCCTTTCCACGCCTCTATCGCACATGAGCGCCCCGCAAACGTGCGCGTTTTCGGTGCACGCATGCGGGGCCCGTTAATGTGACGTGCACATGTACGGGGCGCTTAAGAGCACTTAAATGCATCATTTTAGGGCGCTCAAGTGCGCCCCGCACAAGTGCGCCGTTTAATAAACATACCCCTAAGTGACCAGTTAGAAAATTACTCTCTAATTGGATTAGAGAGTTCAAGGAGTCAGAGGATCAGGGAAAGACTGAAGAAGGTCCGAAGCCTCATTTGCAGTAAGATCCACATTTTGAAAATTCTTTTTTTGTTTTTTGTTTCTTTTTAAAATTGTACTTGGGTTTTTTTTCTGCTTTAAATAAAAAAAGTAAAAGAAATGAAATAAAAAAGAAAGCGATGTGAATCAAAAGAAGTGTCTTTACACAGTCCTATTAAATACAGCACCCTGTCTCTTCCTCTAGCACCTACAAACATTATTTTAAAAATATCTTGGTGTAAGAGGATGTGCTGCTAGCTTGTAGATGTCTGTTTCTAAGAAGACTTTATTAAGAAATAAAGTTCTGTCCTTCTACCAGTATGTGTAAGCTTAGTCCTCCTGATAGATTTGATCAGTACCACCTGTTCTATAGTTCCTGTTTCCTTTTGAGGGCCATCTTGTTTGGCTCTCTTTCAGTCTAATGGGCACTCCTATGTTACTTGACCCTGCTAACCTCTTGTTACTCTTCAGACTCCTTCGTGGAACCAGTAAACATGAATCAGTTATTTAATCTTTCAAAAGTACACCGACAATGAAGTTACCAAGTAGTATATTTAAGACAAATCATAGAACATATTTTTTATCACTGAACAGATAATCTCTGGAATTCGTTGCTGGAGATTATGGTAAATGCTGTTAGTATAGCTGGGTTTAATAAAGGTTCAGGCAAGTTCCTGGAGGAAATGTCCACACACCATTATTAAGATTGACTTGGGGGGGGGGGGGGGACTACTTCTGATTCCTGGGGATAAACAGCATAGAATCAACCTACTTTTAGGGAATTCTGCTAGGTATTTTTGCCCTGGATCAGCCACTGTTGGAAACAGAACACTAGGTTAGATGGATCTTTGATCTGATCCAGTATGGCATATTTTATGGTCTTATGAACTAATTCACGATTTAATTTAGTAATATATGCTTAACATTCTCTGTCTTACAGAAATTTGGTTAACGGAAGCGGATGCAGAATATTTAGGGGCATGTTTACTAAAGTCCGCAAATCTGCGCGCCGCAAAATAGCGCACGGCAACGCGGCATTTAAACGCGCAGAAACGTGTTTAAACGCCCCGCACACGTGCGTGTCACCCCCGCACAGGTACGCGGCACACTAACGGGCCCCGTACAAGTGCGGGCCCGCAAATGTCCGATAGAGGCGTGGAACGGCTAAAAGAGGGCGGAGGAAGGCTCCGGAGGGGCGGAGGGACGGGGTCAACGGGTGGAGAGTGGGAGGGGAGAGGCTCCCCGCACAGTATCGGGCCCGAATTTCCATGTAAAAAGTAGCGCGAGTGAAACCCTCGCTGTAGAGGGCATTTAAAGGGAAGAGAAACCATTTCCGTCAGCAATGTACAGGAACACCGGGGAAACCTAAAAGACGTGAGCAGTGTGATATATGTGCACAGAACAAAATTGCAAATAGAACCTGAAAATGACCACAACAAAACTATTATAAATAGTAATCCAGCTGGGGAACAGTTATAGTGATGGGCAAATATACAAAACACACCCAGCAAAGCTCCAGAAAAAAGAGATGAATATTGGAAGGGTCTACGGAGCGGAGACTCTTCCGAAAAACATTTCCGTTTTGGAGCTTTCCTCGGGGTGTTTGCTATGGTTGCCCATTAATACCACTGTCGCCCAGCGTGGTGATATTTTCTCCCCCATTTTCCCGTGGTCATGTCTGGTGTTTATGTGCACGTTTGTCACCAGACAGGGTGCATATGCCCACAGTAAAAATGAGTAGAGCAGGGTTTGTGACTCCATCCTGCCAGGCTTACTGCCTCCAGGGGCTGCACTGTCTCTGTGGCCAAAGTGTGGTACAGCGGACAGAGTCATTACCTCCAGGACCAGAAGACAGAGGTTCAAAACCCAGCTGGGGCACCTGCCAGCCCATTCCCTATATTTTACCCACCACTAAATAAAGATAGCACAGACACCCCTGTAGTGCAGGGAACATAAGCATGGGGAAAACACCCATATTTTACCCAACACCACACACACCACAACAATGGGCATTACCTACAGCCAAGTCCCCCAAATGCAGTCCCGTACTGCCACATTGCAATCAGATCAACTGCTTTTTCTGAGAGAAGTTTATGCCAGCATGTTGGCGGACAAGTACATGTGGTGCAGGGGGCAGTGGCTGCTAACCACAGAAGACAGAGGCCTAGCCATGTGCAGGCTGGCACAGTCCACTGCAACAGACAGGCCCTGCCGGATCCACAGTCATGGACAGTCCAGGGAATCCAACCAATCTGTGGCTACACAGTGGTGCAGTGCACACAGACAGTGCATGCAAGAACAGAAGGTCACAGGTTCAAAGCCCAGCTGGGGCTACTGCCAATCCTGCCCACATATTTTTCCCACAACTAAACAGTGATGGTAAGGACACACCTTTCATGGCGGGGACATATGCAATGGTAAGACATCTATCTTTTACCCCACTGAGCACAGACACCATGAACAGGGGCAGTACCTAGAGCAGAATCACCCAAATGCAGTCCTGGTGGGCCACACACCAGTCAGGTTCCATGCTGACACTCATACAAATGCCTGTGCTGTATATCTATGCACCACCCCCATGGCATGTAGATGTAGCCCATGCATATTCATGAGGGATAGCAGGAAAACCCGAACAGTGTGATGCAAACCTGGACTGGAGTTGGGAATCTGTGCCGTAAAGCAGCAGCCATCAAGGGCAGACACACCCACACCCACAGGCCCCATTGGCCAATGTCTCCTGGAAAGGCAGAACATTGGACTGTGCATGCAGCACCCAAAACGAGCACTTGCATAACTTACCAATGTCACCCTACACCTGAGGTATACGGTACACAGCTCTGAGATGTTTGCTAGGAGCACAGGCAGGCAGATATCCATACGTTACGTACATACTGCTAGTTGACCCCATCCAAACAATCTGTTAGGTGTTTGCGGGGCATGCTCCAGGCCTGGCCTCTGACGGTGCTTACCACCCTGGGGAGTGACCACCAGCTGTAATGCGTACCATATCCATGTCTTGCCGTGCTCAGGACCGGTTTGGTGGGCAAGGCTACTTACCCCCTCAATCGTAGCACCATGATGGCAGAGGTGTGGAAGTGTGTGTCTGTCTATACAGTGGGTGTTGGCTGCAAGCCCCTTCAACAGCCCACACTGCCAGCACTGTTGCCAGTATTGGCCAGCCAATGTGCATAATGAGGTGCAAGGTACCATGGGTATAGCCAGGGCAGGGTGGTGTGGCCAGGATGCATCTGCACTGGGCATAGGGCCCTGGCAGGGACATTGGCTGGGATATTGTAGTGTCCGGCCACCACCTACACAGACAGGGTGGCCAAAGCATGTCCTTCTGGGGGATCACGCTCACCCTGACTGTGCAGTGACCACAGCATGGCTAGGCCTCCCCCATAGTGCTGTATAGTAGTTCTCTCATGTGATGGATATGGGTTTTTCTTTGGGGCCCAGTCACTGATCTATCTGCTTGCTGTGTATGCAGACAGCCCAGTTCTGGGTGCATGCATCTCCATTGGGAACATGTACTATGGACTAACCAGCAGATTGTTTATAGCTGGTAAATGTCTTGCTATAATGGCTTGCAGGGTGCAGTGGCTGTTGACTTGCTGCAGGGGAATATCTGGTGGTGGAGTGCAGCTTACCATACCCTGGGCTTATGTCTGTCTGCTATTGTGTTATGGCTGTGTATGGACCTGCCTGTGGGTGGGGGGGGGGGGTGGTGTTCCTCAGCAGGACTGGGGTTGATGTTGCCCTCTACTGCCACCTTTGCAGGGAGGTAGAGTGTGGATCCCTTGATGGGGACCATGTTTGCCACTGGGGGGGGTTGCCTGATGGCGGCAGACAGGGATATCCATGGTGTTTGTGCAGAAACTAGCTATCTTACACATTAACACTGCTTTGGAACGCCCGCTTGGCCTCCATCAGCCATGGCAGGTGTTGTTGACCTGGTCCTGGCCACCTCATTGCACACTCAGGGTGAGCACAGTACCCGCACGATGTAACGGTGTGTGGCTACTCTGTGCCAGTAAAACACCCGGTCAGTGCCCCCTACTAGGCCAAGGTGCTGTGTGGGTGCACCCGGTCACTTCCCCCAACAGGGCCGAGGTGCTGTGGGGGTGCATTCCCCATCTTGTGTCCATCTGCGGACAGCTAATTTGCATGTGCAGTGCATCATGGGTACGGGTGGCCTAACCCTATCCTGTTGACACCAGCAGACTGTCTGTGAGGTGACGTGTAGGCTATCTGCAGCCAGCCAGGGACCTGCTTACAGCTATGGAGCTGTAGCGCAATGGTTACATCACTGCCTGTGCAGCTAGAGGTCATGGGTTCAAACCCACAGTGGGGCCCCTTGGTAGGGCTGTCCACAGCTTTATTTTTATTTACTGTACATATGTCTATGCCGGCAAGACCACCCTCAGCTTACTATACCCATTAGGTGCCTCTGAGGGTGCTTCATAGGGCGCCCTGTAGGCCACCTTATGGTTGCCATCCCTATAGGGTGCACTATACATTATCCTGTGTCGCAACATACATGCTGCCCTATAGGGGACATTCAAGGGTGCCTTGGCGAACAGTGCACTGTAACATGTGCCTTATGTGCCGCCGTATGTTAACATGCTGGGAGAGTGCGTTTGCTAGTAGTGATAACAAAATAAAATTATACAGCCTCCTACAGCACTCCACAACATAATACATACTGCCTCAGCAGGCATTTTTCACTGGGCATTGTGAGGAGTTGAACCCCTGATCCCTGCACCATTGGTCAGTGTTTTAACCATTGTGCTGTGGCTCTGTTCCTGTGCTTGTGCATCAGCGCGCCGCCTTGTGCCTATCAGCGCGCCGCCTTCTGCCGCCCAAGGGGACCAGTGCGCCGCCTTCTGCTGCCCAAAAATAACTGTGCGCCGCCTTATGCCGCCCAAAAAGCACTGTGCGCCGCCTTATGCCGCCCAAAAATAACTGTGCGCCGCCTTATGCCGTTCCAAATTAATTTGCCTCCTAAAACAATTTTAATCATTACAGTTACTGCCTCAGCTGACCTTTGTCGTTGCGCACACTGGGGGATTGAACCCATGGCCCCTGCACCATTGGTCAGTGTCTTCACAGTTGTACCACGGCTCTGTTGTTTTGTATACTCAGCAGCGCGCCACTTTGCCTTTCCACGCGCTAATGTCGACCCCCGCACATTAGCGCGACGCGCACACGTCAGGTTGCTTACTACCGTTTTTTTTCTATTTTCTGCCTGAACCGCCCACTCCTTATATGGCACAGGCACACTAGCGTGGCCCCGCACGTTAGGAATGTTTAGTAAACATGCCCCTTAGTCTTTGTATTCCCTCCAGAAATGTCCAAACAATCTAGAGTTCAAACGTGGTGGTCGTGTTGCTATAATCTTTTCTCAAAATTGTCTTGTAAAAAAAAAACAAAAAAAAAACACCAACCCCATGGTGAAATTTTTTGATGTTCTTTTCATTCACCTCCCTGGTTGATATCAAACTGATAACATACCATCTTCCTCCATGATCTCAATCCTCTTTGTCCACATCCTTTGCTTCTGCTGGAAGACCTAAATATCAATGTTGACAACTTGACATCCTACATGGAAAATGATTTCCTCACTGTATACTGTATTCAATAACTTAGGTCTACCTCCTCCTCTAAGACCTACTCATTTATCAAGGCTTTGTCTCGATCTAATTTTTCCCCCCATCCTAGAGGTTATTAAACTTGACTCGCTTTTTTATATTCTTTTAACTTGGACAGACCATTTTCCACTTACTGTTTCTTTCCAAAATGGTTTATATCAACATGGAAAAAGTTATAAGAAGCATTCTTGAAAGCTATGAGAATTCAATATTTTAAACACTAGCAATAGAATGCCAGTCTTTTACATGCCTTCTGTTTGGAATAAGACATTATCTGAAACTTTAGAAAGCGTAGCTCCTTTAAAAGAATATGAAGTAGCAACTAAACATGACCTGAGGAAATAAACAGTTGAAATGTCAGGCTGAAAAACAATGGTGGAAAAACAAAACAGAGACCAATCTGGTCATTAGTAAAACAGCTATGCTATAAGAACAATGGTTTGTCAGGTAAAGAAGAAATATTTTTCACATTGTGTTAATTTACATGGGAACCATGCTCGACAGCATTTTAGAGTTCTAGGATAGAGTTCTAGGATAGGGTAATAATGTTAAAAATTCAACATATAAAGAGGGCACCCAAGGTGCACGCCATTTGAGCAGGTAAGCATTCTGCAAGACACTAAAGCCCATTTATTAATGGAGCACTTTGGAGACATATTAGCAAAAATTTCATCTCTCATCCAACAGTTAGCTATACTCAGTCTCCCATGGTAAAGAAGTTAGTAACCTAATAACGTGTCCCTCCTTCCTCTCTTCCAGTTGAAGACGGATTAACCACAGCAAAACTGATGTCCTATTTGTTACAAGAAATCAGAAGTTCACACCACCTTCCTCCTTACAAGTCAACAATGCCGAGTTGAAAACCAAACCCACAATTCGCTATCTTGGCATTACACTCGACCAACGGCTCGACATGTCAGCTCATGTGAAAAACACCACGAAAGCAATTTACCACAAGATCCGGACACTACGACATCTCCGCCCCTTACTTGACTTCACTGACTACCGAACAATCTTCCAAGCCTTGGTACTCCCACATCTCGACTTCGCTAATATCATCCTCCATGGTCTTCCTCAGTCAACACTACACCCACTACGACTCGCCATGAACTCAGCTGCGAGGGTACTTGTAGGACTAGCGAAGCCAATCCACATAACGCCAGTCTTGATGAACCTCCACTGGTTACCTCTGCAGGCTAGAACCCAATACAAGGTTCTAGTCCTGACCTTCAAAGCCCTAAAGAACCAGCTTCCCACGCCCATCGGTAAACTTATCCACAGCACGCCGGTCAACAGAAATAGGAGATCCACATTGATGAATATGCTTGAAGTCCGAAAGATACTGACAAAATGCACGAAGACAACTGCCAGTAGGGCTTTCTCCATATTTGCACCCAGGGCCTGGAATGCCCTCCCTACTGAAATCCGAGCCATCACAAATCTAACGTTATTTAGAAAAGCCCTCAAACACCACCTCTTCCTGAAACACTACGCGGAAACTAATTCTGGAAAACACATAGCCATTCCCCCTCCCTTCCCAAACCTCCCCATTGCTCAGCCCCCCAAGGAGAATGGTTAATCAGTTCTCCCACCGCCCCTACCCTGACTCCTGAGCATTTGCCTGGTAAAGACTCTTGCAGCCCAAATGCAATGTTTGACCTGATGCAGGGGTAGAATAGGCATTACCCCGAAACGTGCCACGTTGTGTTCTTGGCATTGCTGACTGGATGGAAAACGCCTCTGCTCCACGACTTCAGCTAAGTTATTGCTGGTTTTTTACATATTGAATAATTAAAAGGAAAAGGCCACAACGGTGTGAGGATTTCTTCCTTTCTACTGGGCTGGTTGTTCCAACAGAAAAAGTTTCTTTGTATTAACGGTGTTTTGGACCTGGTTCAGACTTTTGGATGTAATTGGTGCTGGGTTTTGGTATTTGGTTGGATTTTGAGTCTAAATACTCCAAGCCTAGCCTTAGAAGCAGTCCTGTTATGGATAGCTGTAGCACTGAAATAGACTTTCATCTGCCGCTAGCACTTTAGGGGCCTTTAATCCTATTTCTCTTGGGATGCTAAAGAAAATTATAAAAATAATGAATAAAACAACATTGCCAGTTGACCCCATTCCCAATTGGTTAATGTCCACCTCTGCACTTAACCTAGTATCCTACATTTACACTACGAATGAGTCAAGTATTCAACAAGACAGCTCTTTCTTTTTGGAAAGAAGCCAGAATTAGATACATTAAAAAGGCAAACTCCGACCCTTCTATTTCCACAAATGGTCATTTGATTTCAAATTTGCTTTTTATGGCTACAATAGCTGAAAAAATAGTGCAAAGCAATTAATTGTCTTTTTTTGGACTAACAAATTGCTTCCATCTGAAACAATCTGGTCTTAGAGAAGGTCTCAGTACTACTGCCACTACTATTATTACTAATTTTAATCATTTCTATAGCACTACAATGCATAAGCAGCACTGTACACAAATGTGTACAAGACAGTCCCTGCTCAACAGAGTTTACATTCTAAGTAATACAGGCAAACACAACAACAGGGGACTAGAGTAGTTCAAGAGAGAAATGATTATTGCGCACATGGGTGTTAAACAGGAGAAAAAAAGGGGTCAGGAACCAGAAGCAGCCTCTAAGGGGCTCTATATCGAAACAACCCTGGGAAATATGTTAAATGAGACTATAACTTACATTGACTCAGGAAAATAAATCCTTCTTGCATTGCTTGAATGACAACCACATTTGACTTTGTTAATCACACCCGCTTCTTAAATAGACTTAAGGACGTAAGCATCAGAGGACTCATCTTCATTGGCTTGAATCATATCAGTTACAGTGATCGTTTAGATTATTTTTTAATAGAAGAACTTTCTTCCGCAATGTCAATCATATGTGAATACCCTAACAATACTATGTTAGCCCCAACTCTTTTAAACATCTTCCTATCTCACCTGTCTCCCCTAATTCAAAGCTATGGGATAAGTAAATACATCTATGCAGATGACATTCAACTGCTATGACCATAGGATCACACTGATCCTTCCACACATACTGAAATTAAATCTGAGGCAATTAGTTTTCATGAAAGAAAACGCCAGACACTCATGCCATGTACCATATACTCTTTAGGTCAGACCAAGGAGATTATTTTGGAGTCTTTATTAGCGATTTACACATGTAAATATGACCATTTACATTTGTAAATAAGATCCATATGTAAAAGGCTATTTTAGAAAGGCCCGTTTTACACGTGGATGTCCATACCATGTTGAAATTACATGGGAGTGTGTCGGGGGTCTGGCCAGGGCAACATAAAGGGGATGTGGGTGTAAAACTAAAATTGTCCATATCCAGATTTACACTGCTCCCTGACACTAATAAGAAAAGAGAAGTGCTTGTTTTGCCCTTCCTTTTACAGGAAGGCTAAAGAGGGGGATCCCTTTTCATCCCCAATGTTTACTTCACTCTTTTAATCACAGTGAGGGAAAAACAGAGACCTCTGTAGTTAACACAGGTACACTACCAAAAAACTGCCTCCAGTTTTGCAACTGATTCCTATAGATTTTGGGGTGCTGAATCCAGGAAAAATAGCCAAAATGTTCCATCACGTCACGTTTTCTTGCAAAATTAGATTTCTTACCCATATAAGGAATGTTCACATAATTTCTTTTTAGCCGACTGCAGTTTATTTTCTTGGCCCAAAATAGAGGTTGTAATGGTTAACTAACTAGAAACACTCCCTCATGATATTTTAGAGTGTTTTGTATTCATTTTATACATTAACAGGACAATTGGGAGGCGGGGGGCTAAATCCAGTACTCGCGCTGGCGCATGTTCTTTCCTGTTCGCCTCGCCTCGTTCGCTCGCTCAAACACGGTGGTTACGACATGAACGTTCCTGTCAAATTTCAGTTTCTTGCAAGTTCATTATTACCTTTTGTTTGCTCAGTCGTAATCCAGCTTTATTCCGAAGTGGTTCACTACAGTTGTAGTTTGCAGTGCTGTGTATTTGTGATGGCTCACAGAGCCAGAGGTTGCGTCAACTCTCCGGACAGTTTTTGTTTTATTTGTGGGGAATATACCGTGAAAAAGCGGCAGAGGAACATTTCTGCATTTATTAAAAAAGTATATTTCGCCTATTTCGGTTTGAAGTTAGGCGATCAAGACAAACCGTGGGCTCCTCACAAAGTGTGCAAGACATGTGAGGAAGATCTACGCTTATGGATGAAAGGTAAAAACAAGCATTTCGTTTCGGAATACCTATGATGTGGCATGAACAAAGAGACCACAGCAGTGACTGCTATTTTTGCTCTTGCATTGTGAAGGGATACAACTTAAAAAATAAGAACGTAATAAGTTACCCCAACCTTCCCTCAGCAATTAGGCCTATGCCTCATAGCAACGAAGTACCTGTGCCTGAACCACCAAAATCTTTGGATCATATTTGTGTGGACGGTTCTGATCATGATGAGACTCATCAGATGGCTTTTCCCGATGAGTCCAATACTTCCGAGTTTGAAACTGAACCAGATCCGAAACCTGAACTTTTCTCTCAAGCTGAATTGAATGATTTAGTCCGGGATTTAGGACTCCCAAAAGATGCTGCCCAACTGCTAGGTTCTCGGCTTAAACAGAAAAATCTATTGTCACCAGGAACAACTTTTTATTGGTACCGCAACCGCGAGACACAATTTTTGAAGTATTTCAGCAAAGAGGAAGATTTGGTATTTTGCAACGATATATACGGAGTGATGGAAAAGTTTAAACTCAAGTATGATCCTGCTGAATGGCGGCTGTTCATTGATTCGTCAAAAGACAGCATAAAAGGTGTTCTTCTTCATAAGGGCAACACATTCGCTTCAGTTCCTATTGCTCACTCTGTTATTCTCCAAGAAAAATACGAGAATTTGGCCCTGATTCTTCAGAAGATTCGTTATGATGAGCATAAGTGGATGATTTGTGGAGACTTTAAAATTCTATTCATGCTATTAGGGCAGCAATCCGGTTTCACCAAATATCCCTGCTTCCTTTGCTTGTGGGATAGCCGGGCCCGCGACCTACACTGGGGGAAAAAAGACTGGCCAATTCGGGAGTATTTGAGACCCGGTGAGAAAAATGTTCTTCATGAGAGCTTGGTACCTCGTGATAAAATTCTATTACCACCTCTCCACATTAAGTTGGGTCTCATTAAGCAATTCATCAAGTCCCTTCCAAAAGATGGTGAGTGCTTTCGGTACCTTTGCTCAAAGTTCCCCCGACTTTCTGAAGCAAAGCGAAAGGACGGAGTGTTTGTTGGCCCTGATATAAGGAAACTCATTTCAGATGGAGCATTCGCTGAAACGATGTCTGAGAAGGAAAAAGAAGCCTGGGATTCCTTCAAGGATGTTGTTCTCAAATTCTTGGGGAACAGGTGGGATGAGAACCATAAGGATATTGTTGCCAGGATGCTCAATGCCTTCAAAGAACAAGGCTGTAACATGAGCCTGAAAGTCCATTTCTTGCACTCCCATGTGAACTACTTTCCCGAAAACTTGGCGGCATACAGTGAAGAACAAGGTGAAAGGTTTCACCAGGACATCAAGGACGCAGAGAGAAGGTACCAAGGAAGATGGAACACCACTATGATGGCTGATTTCTGCTGGTTGTTGCTGCGGGAAACCCCAGATGAAAAATACGCCAAGCAGCGCACCAAGAGAAGCATTCGGGGGAAGAAGAAACGGGCCCACCAGGAGATTGATTGACCCAAGAATGACTTTAAAATCTAAACTGTGTTGACAAATATCGTGTTTTTACTAAACTTTGAAATAAAAATTTGCTAGTTATTACCACAGTGTCGGATCTCATTTATTAGAATTTTATTTTCACACCATCGGGTGTTTGTCTTCATGTATTGCAATGGTGTGGTTTGCGTTTTCTATTCTTACATATATACCTGTACAACATTTTTTGCACATTTCTTTGCTTTGCTTTGTGTCTAACCTCGCTCTTATATGCTCAATGTTTGTGCACATGTATGTGGCTGTTTTAGGTGCAGACAATTTTGCTACCATCACAGTGTGTTTTGTTGACATTACTCTATTCTTATGTGCTGCCTTGTTACAATTTTCTTTATTCTTATTTGAATAACTACTAAACAATTAGTATAAAGAATTCATCCAAGAAACCTTTATCTCGATCGCACTCAATCTGAAACGTTCACCTCAAACTGCTAACCCAATGTAGCAAAAAATCTGTACGTGATGGAGCAAATTGGTTACCAGATTTGGATTCAGCACACCAAAAAACGTAAAAATCAATCGAAACATTAGAGGCAGTTTAAAAAATATATTTTTTAGTGTACCTGTGTAATTAGTCACATCTATGCATCTAGCTTTGAAAAATGGCAAAGATACATGTGTAAGCGCCAACAGTTGCATGCATTGTGTTGCTATTTGAGATGGGTTTTAGCGCTTGAGAATCTAATCTGTTTAATATATTTTATATCAAGTATCAGCACATTTTATTTCTGAGTTGTTTGTAAAATGCTTGCACTTATATGTATACATTACTGGGTTTCCCAGTTGCATCTTTGTGAAGTGACTTCTTCTGTTGTATGTGGAGAGCCATCTCCCTGCATTCCTGTGCTTCCTTCTTTTATATATAATGCACGTCCACAGTAAGGGGTGGAGATATGTAGCTTTTACATCAGACTTAAGTGTGTCCACCCTCTCCTCTAAAATTGGCATAGATTTGCAGACATTTTCACTTGGAACTCACTGCAACCACATAAGAATATAAGATTTGCCATACTGGGCTTCCATCAAGCCAGGTATCTTGTTTCCAACAGTGGCCAATCCCAGTCAAAATTACCTGGCAGGATCCCAAAAGGTAGACAGTGGAATAAGCAATGGTTTTCCCTAGTCCACTTTAATAATGGCTTATGTTTTTCCTTCAGGAACTTGTCTAAACCTTTTTTAAACCCAGTTGCATTAACAGCTTTTAATTCATCCTCTGACAACAAATTCTAGGATTAGATTATCTGTTGAGTGAAAAAATATTTTCTCCTTTTAGTCTTAATTGTGCTACTTTGTAGCTTCATTGCATGCCCCATAGTCTTTCTACTTTTTGAAGGAGTAAAAAATTGATCGTTTATCGTTTCCACTCCATTCATTATTTTATAGACCTCTATCATATCTCCCCTCAGCTGTTTTTTTTTTTCAAACCGAAAAGTCCTTACTTTTTAAGCCTTTCCTCATAGGTGTGTCCTTCCATCACCTTTATCATTTTAGTTGCCCTTCTCTGCACCTTTCCCATAAATGGCCTTTCTAATATGTGTCTTTGCGAGTATAGCTACCAAACTAGGTATCATCTTAGACTCTCAACTCACTATGGGTCCCCTTGTCATCACTAACTAAGAAGTTCTTGATTTTGCTTTAGAAGATATGTTCCCTGTACTCATTTTGTGTGTTTCATCAACTGGCTGCATTATTGCAACTTCTGTTATACTGGTCTGACCATAATAAAATTTCTTAAACTATTGCAAACTATAGCAGAGAAACTTTTATATGCCACACACCCCTCCCCCTCCAAAAAAAAAGATTGTGTGTTGTTGCTTCTAAAAAAGAATCATTGACTACCTTTTATTTTGAGGCTTAAATTCAAGCTTCTAATGTTGGTTTTTCATACTTGAATTACTCACCTCCCCTTCTATTCAGCGTCTCTTTTCATTACTTATTTGCCAAATTGCTCCCTAAGATCATCCCAGAGAAATCTTTTATTTGTATCTCCACTATCAAAGATTAGACTTGAAAGAACAAGGTTGTTTGATACCTTGGCCCTGTACTCAGGAACTTGCTTCCACTTGAGCTATGATGCAAAAACGTTGACTATAAATTTAAGGTGGCAGTGATAACATGGCTTTTCACTCAGATCTTTGGAGAGGAGTACTGGCTGACCTACTGAAAACATCCTGCTATGATCCTTTTGGGTTGTATTTCTTTCCTACTATTTCTTATCTTTCTTACTAGTCTTCATATTTGTCTCTGCCTTTCTATGCAGAAACCTAGATGTTATGCTCTATATAGTGGAGGAGTAGCCTAATTTATTTATTTAGACAGATTTGTATGCCACCTTATCCTTCAATCATGGTGGTCACGTCACATCACAATTGGAGGGTTACATTTAACATTAGGGTACGTGTAAACATTTAGACATTACAGTTAGACATTACAGTTACTTGTCAGCATATAGACAGTACAATATAAGGAGAAATTAGACCTTACCTGCTAATTGTCTTTCCTTGAGTTCTCTCCGGGCCAGTCCAGGAAAGTAGGGTAGTCAACCTCCTCTAGCAGCTGAAGGCTGAAAAGAACTGAAAACTCTTTGCTGACAGGCACACTAGCTCCCCCTGGTGTCCGAGAGAGTCCATCAGTCTTGTGGTATCAAAGCAGTGTGCCTAAAAACATACTAAACTGGAACAAAATAACAAAGACTAACCTCAAAGGAATTCCGAGATACTCCTAAAAAGGTGCACTTAAACAGGAACTCTCCGGTTCCCTCTTTTTTTTTTTTTCGGTAGCAATTCTCTTTCCAAATGTCATCAATGTCCCCAGCTCCGGCCACCAGCTAGGCAACCCGTTATGAGTGGAACATCTTTGTGCCGAGGACAGTAACCACTAGCCTACTCGCAGAGAACCATGGGAGGGTCCTGGACTGGCCCGGAGAGAACTCAAGGAAAGACAATTAGCAAGTAAGGTCTAATTTCTCCTTCCTATTCATCTCTCCGGGCCAGTCCAGGAAAGTAGTGCAGTACCAAAGCAGTACTTACAACCGGGAGGGTCCTGCGAGCCCCGCTATCACCGCCGAGGCCCCAACTGCTGCATCTGCCTTTGCCTGAACATCCAACCGATAGTGCCTAGCAAACATATGTAAAGAAGACCACGTAACCGCTCTACAGATATCCACCGGCGGAATCAAGGCATACTCCGCCCACGAAGTCGCGTGACTCCTAGTAGAATGCGCTCTGAGCCCCACCGGGGCCGCCAAGCCCTTTGTTTGGTAAGCTGCCCGAATAGCATGCTTCACCCAATGAGCGATAGAAGCCTTGGTCGCCGCTCTCCCTTTAGCCGGACCACCAAACAAGACGAATAACCTGTCCAACTTTCGAAACGACTTCGTCTCCTTCAGATATTTTTGCAACACACGCCCCAAATCCAGACTCTTCAGCGACCGATCCCATTTTTCTCCTTTACGCGGACGAAAAGTAGGAAGGAAAACTGTTTGATTTAGATGAAAACTAGAGACCACCTTAGGCAGAAAGGACGGTACCGGTCTCAACACTACCCGTTCTGCCGAAAACTGTAGGTACGGTTCCCTGCATGAGAGCGCCTGCAAATCCGAAACTCTACGCGCGGAACACAAGGCAACTAAAAAGGCTGTTTCCCATGAAAGCTCCCAAAGGTTACCCGGAGCCCTGGCCTCAAACGGCGGCAGAGTCATAGCTTCCAACACCAAATTCAAGTCCCACGGCGGAACCACTTGCCGAACTGGAGGTCGAATGATCTTGGCCGCCCTAAGAAACCTTCGTACATCCGGATGCGAGGAAAGAGAATGACCATGCACTTTCCCCCTATAACAGGCTAGTACCGCCAGCTGCACCTTAAGAGTGTTGAGGGCCAGACCTTTGTCAAGCCCGTCCTGAAGGAAAGCTAAGACCTCCGGTAGTTGCACTGCCAAAGGCCGAACCCGTCGATCCCTGCACCATGCTTCAAAAACGCGCCAAACTCTAATGTACGCTAATGAAGTAGAGTTCTTCCTGGACCGAAGCAGAGTGGCTATCACCGATTGTGAATATCCTTTACAAAGTAAGCGTTTCCTCTCAAGAGCCAGGCCGTAAGCAAGAACCGATCCACCTGCGGCATTAACAGGGGACCTTGAGACAACAGCAGCCACATTAGATCGTCATACCACGGGCGTCGAGGCCAATCCGGAGCAATGAGGATCACCGTCCCCTCGTAGTTTGCTATTCTCTGTATTGTTCGACCTATCAGCGGCCATGGAGGGAAGACATAAAGCAGCTGACTCGACGGCCAGGACTGAACCAGACCGTCGAGACCCTCTGACATGTGCTCCCTGCGCCTGCTGTAAAACCGAGCCGCTTTGGCATTCGCTTGAGTGGCCATGAGATCTAGAACGGGCTGACCCCACCTCAGCGTGATGGCGTGAAAAACTGCCCAATTGAGTTCCCACTCTCCGGGATCTATGGCATTCCGACTGAGATAATCCGCCTGAATATTGTCTTTTCCTGCCACATGAGCTGCTGAAATTGCTGCCAGATGCTTCTCCACCCAGAGAAACAGCTGCTGACTCTCCTCTAGAAGCGCCACACTGCCCGTGCCGCCTTGCTTGTTGATATACGAAACGGTCACTAAGTTGTCGGAAAAGACTCGAACTGCCCGCCCCTCGAGTAGATCGACAAACTTTATGAGCGCTAAGCGAACCGCCCGCATTTCCAACCGATTGATCGACCAAAAACTCTCCTCTGTCGACCAGACGCCCTGCGCCAACCGCGTCAAGCAATGCGCCCCCCACCCGGAAAGGCTGGCATCTGTGGTGAGTAACACCCATTCTGGGAAGGCTAACGGCATTCCCGCTTGCAGATGAGCAGGGACCAACCACCACTGCAGACTGACCTTCACTTCCTCCGGACACGGCAGACGCCGAGAGAGAGGATGATCTTGTGGAGACCACCGCGTCAGTAAGGCCTGTTGAAGAGGCCGCATATGCGCTCTGGCCCACGGAACTAGGTCTAAGGCCACCGCCATCGACTCCAACACCTGTAAATATCTCCAAGCCGTCGGTGCCTGAAGGCGCAGAAAGGCCGTAACCCGCGAGAAAATCTTTCGAACTCTCCGTAGGAAGAAAAACTGAGCCTTTGTCGGTATCAAATAACGCTCCCAGATAGGTCAACTGCTGACCTGGGTGCAACTGACTCTTCGCTCGATTGATGACCCAACTGAGCTGCTCGAGAAATTCCACAACTCTGGCTGTTGCTGCGAGAGACTCCGCCCGCAACGCAGCTCTTATCAACCAATCGTCGAGATACAGATGGACCTGAATCCCTTCCTTCCGTAGCGCCGCTGCCACCGCCACCATAACCTTGGTGAAGGTACGAGGGGCAGTAGCCAGACTGAACGGCAAGGCTCGGAACTGAAAATGACCCATGGGAACCGCAAACCGAAGAAACTTCTGGTGTTCTCGCCGGATCAGAATATGCAAATACGCTTCCGTTAAATCTATGGACGTTAGAAATTCCCCCGGTTTTACCGACCGGATTACCGAACGTAAGGTTTCCATCCGGAAATGTGGCACTCTCAAACAATGATTCACTTGCTTGAAATCTAGAATAGGCCGAAAAGAACCTTCCTTCTTGGGAACCACAAAATAAATCGAGTATCGACCTAAGCCGCACTGGTCGGCGGGAACCGGTACTACTGCTTGAAGACGCAACAAACGCCCTAAAGTGTCATTGACTGCCTTCCTTTTTGCCAGAGGACCGCACGGGGAAGCTACAAAAGCCTCCCCCAGTGGATGCGCGAATTCCAGAGTATAGCCGTCCCTGATAATCTCGAGCACCCACTGGTCCGTAGTGATGTCGGCCCAGGCGGAGAGAAACCCCTGCAAACGACCTCCCACAGGAATCTCCGCCTGGGCCAGCGTCCCTTCATTGAGGCTTCTTAGTTGAAGCGTGCTGGGCGGTGAAATAGCCCCTATTGAACCCTCTGGCTCCACGAAAGGATTGGCCTCTAGCTACAGAACGTCCACGTTGATAAGGCGCAAACCGGGACCCCCGGAATCTGCGAAAATCGCGACCTTGACCTCTCTGCAATGAAGGTATCTTAGCCGCTCTCGGCCGGTCCTCGGGAAGACGGCCCCCCTTGGAATCGCCTAAATATTTCACAGTCTTTTCCAACGCCTCCCCAAAGAGCAGCTTGCCCTTGTAGGGAAGCTTACTGAGACGGGCCTTAGATGACACATCTGCCGCCCAGTTCCTCAGCCAGAGAAAATGTCTAGCTGCTATGACGGACGCCATTGATTTCGCTGATATTCTTACCAAATCATAAAAGGCATCCGCTAGATAAGCCGCTGCCGACTCCAGCTTAGCGCCGTCCGGCGAAGAGTCGCCCTCCTTATCTGGAGCATGGTCTCCCTGAAGCCAGCGAATTGATGCCCTGGAAACATACGCCCCGCAGACGGAAGCCTGTAAGGCTAAAGCACTGGAATCAAAGGCCTGCTTCAAGAGAGCTTCTAACCGACGGTCCTGAAAATCTTTCAGAGCCATACCTCCTTCCACCGGAATGGTAGTCTTTTTAGTAACCACTGAAACGAGGGCATCCACCTTAGGCATACGTAACAACTCCTTTTCCTCCTGGGGAATGGGGTACAGACGTGCCATAGCGCGACTGCCTCTTAGGGAGGCCTCATGACACTCCCATTCCGAGTCAGTCATTTGCCTAATAACTCTATTAAGGGGAAAACAACGCTGTTCTGATTTAAAACCTTGCAGCAGGGGATCCTCTAACGGCTTCTGCTGAACCGTAGGAAGTACAAGATTTAACGCCGCTAGCGACTGCGTAATTAAGGCTCCTAACTCTTACTTCCTGAAGACTCTGAAAATATTAGGATCCTCACCTGGTCCTAACTCACCCTCCTCCAACTCCCCAGGCCAAAAATCAAGTCCGGCCTCTGACAGAATTTCACCATCCTCTGGAAGCTGAGACCCCGAACTCAGAGGTCCCAAGCCTTCTGAGGTTGTTTCCCCCCCGGGTAACAATGAGGAGACTTCTTTCCCCGGGTCTGCCTCGGAGGACTCCAGCTTTGTTCCCCCTGACTTGCAGGTTGCAGGGGGAGATAAAAAAGACTGTGATCTCTTCATTAAATAAGCACTACGGAGTGCCAAAATAAATTCCGCGGAGAAAAAAGACTCTAATGATCCTGTCTCCTTTGACACAGATAACTGCACTGCTCCCTCAGCAGAAGGAGATTTGTGTGATTTCGCTCTCTTTTTCCCTGACTTGACTGGCAACGCGGGAGAAACCGGCGGCTGAGCTAAAAATGGCCGCCGTTCCCACTCTTTCTGGCCCGCTCGGGGCCTTAACCATCTCTTCCTCTTTAGCCTCTTTGCGCTTTTGAGGCTCCATGAACCCACGTTAACCAGAAATAAACAGAAGAAGTTAAAAGAAATAAAAATTCTAAACCGCACCGTCGCGACGCAGCGGAGCCGGCTTTTAAACCGCGGAGAACCAAACGCGTCCTGGGAAACTAAGCTAGCAGGAAACGAGGCACTTCTTGACCCGACAACCCGCAATCTAACCCCGCGACGGTTTAAGCCCCAAGCCTAAAACTACGATCGCCCCGGTATCAGCTCCTACCTGAAAAAACAACCGCGGTGTTAATCATTCAGCAAACCGCTTCCCCGCTGCCAGCGAGTAGCCGGAACTGCATTCATTCGAACAGAGAAGTGTTCCCTGGGGCTCCCAGCGAATTTCTCCGGTGTATTTCAATAAAAAATAAAATCTCCCTAAAGCAGGCTCTGCTTTTAAAAACACACCGACTTGGTGGTTCTGGAGAAATAAACGGAGGGATTCTGCACTTTCCCCTCTGTAGGACAAAACATAAAACGGAAAGTGGCTGCACTGAATAACTCTGCTAGAGCTTTTCAGTCAGCTTTCAGATCACCGGAATCCCTCTACCAGTTGATAAAGAAATATAATTATTATGTCCCTGATTCTAGTAGTCTCTCCGGAGCCTGTCAGCTATACAACCAGCTCAGCTGCTGAGGACTGAAAGACTGATGGACTCTCTCGTACACCAGGGGGAGCTAGTGCGCCTGTCAGCAAAGAGTTTTCAGTTCTTTTCAGCCCTCAGCTGCTAGAGGAGGTTGACTACCCTACTTTCCTGGACTGGCCCGGAGAGAGGAATAGGAAGGTAACATTTAGCATGAGAGTATTTAATAACTCGGTATGATAAACTTGTGTATGTGGGTAGGATGAGTGCGTGCTTAGTTGGCAGTGGTTGTAGTGTTTCAGTATGGGTTTGGGATGTTGCCTGGATGCTCATATGTTTCTATAAATAAAAATGTTTTGAGGTCTTTGCGGAAGTCTGTGAGGTCATCTAATGCCCTCAGGCTTGTCGGGAGGGAGTTCCATATTGTGGATGCCAGTAGTGATGATGTTCTTTTTGAGGTTATTTGTTTGGTTTTGTGATAGCCTGCAGGCGTGCCCATCATGTTGTCATTATTGGATCTTCTTGGTCTGTTGCTGATATCTCTTGTTATAACGTTTTGGAGTATGTCTGCTGAGAGATGGTGAATGACTTTGACGATGATCATTATTGTTTAGTATTTGGCTCTTGCCATCATTGGGAGCCAGTGCAGTTGTTGTAGGATGAGAGTGATGTGCTCGGTCCTTGGTGTGTCTGTAATGATGCATGCTGTGGTGTTTTGTATCATCTGTAGTGGGTGGAGTGTCTGCTGAGGAAGGCAGCAGTTTCCATAATCAAGCAGTAGTGTAATGAGTGCTTGGCACACTGTGCGGAAGTGGTCCTGACGGAGCATTGGTTTGATTTGTCTGATCGTTTTCAATCATTGATAGGCCTTGTTTGCAGTTTTGGTGATGTGAGATTTCGGGTTCAGCGCTCTGTCTAGTGTGATACCCAGATACTTAACTTCTTCTTTGACTACTATGTGTTTGTCTAGGATGCTGATAGTTTGTAGAGGTATGAAGGTGGGGTTCCTAGTGACGAACATTGCCTCAGTTTTATCATAGTTGACCGTTAGGTTGTTGGCTATGAGCCAGTCGTTCATTTCTTCAAGGCATTTGGTTATTGTTGTGGTGTTTAGTGCTTGTAAGTTGATTGGAGCGTACACCATGATGTCGTCAGCATAAATGTGATAGTGAAGTTTGTGGTGCTTGATGATGTTGCATATGGGCTGTATGTAAATGTTAAAGAGCATTGATGAAAGGGCTGAGCCCTGAGGTATTTCCTGTGTGACGGGGAATTGTAGTGATTTCTTTTGGTCACATTTGACTTGTTGCATTTGCCTAATGGTTAAGAACACTGGTTTGGGACCCCAAAGACCAGAGTTCAATTCCCACTAACACTCCTTGTGGCCTTGAGAAGTCACTTAACCCTCCATTGCCTCAGAAAAATCCAAGTTATCAATGTCCTTGTTTAATGTGTATTACCAAGTTTAAGTTTCAATGTAAACTGCTTTAATTGAAATGATAAAGCGGTATATAAAACCTGTTAAATAAATAATATTGGGTCCTATTTATAAAGCCCAAATAATGTCACCACAATGAAATTTCAATAGCAAGGTAGACATTTACTGATCTCCCATATCACAATCCCAAAGAACAGTATTAATTATTTTTATTTTTTTTCGGATCACCTACCATGGGAGTGGGAAACACTCTCCTGAAGTAGGTCCTCCATTTAAATCATTTAATAAAAGCTGCCAAAACCAGCCTAAAGGTGGGAGATAAATACACCAGCTGCTGCTCTTGATCAGTATTTCTTATCCAAAGGGAACGCAGGTACTTTTATGTAAAAAAAAACAGACCTCGCCAAAAACCCCTTCAATACCAACGGTGCATAACTCCTGCCGCTATTTCAATAGGCTTAGAAACATAGAAACATAGAAATATGATGACAGAAAAAGACCACATGGCCTATCTAGTCTGTCCTTCCATATCAACAGCTACAACAGTCCCCTTTTTTTCCTTTAGCGATCCTCTGTGTTTGTCCCATGCTTTTTTGAATTCAGATACGGTCCTCATCTCTACCACCTCCACTGGGAGACTATTCCATGGATCCACCACTCTTTCCGTAAAGAATTATTTCCGCATATCACGCCTGAATCTATCCCCCTTCACCCTCATCCCATGTCCCCTCATAGCAGAACTTGCTTTCAATTGAAAAAGGTTCTCCCCCTGTACATTTATGCCACGGAGGTATTTAAGCATCTCAATCATATCACCTCTATCCTGCCTTTCCTCTAAGGTGTACATATTAAGATCCTTAAGTCTGTCCTCATATGCTTTATAATGAAGACCACTAACCATTTTAGTAGCCACCCTCTGTACTGACTCCATCCTGTTTATATCCTTTTGGAGGTGCGGTCTCCAGAATTGCACACTATACTCCAAATGAGGTTGGACCAAAGACATACAAAGGCACTATCACCTCCTTTTTTCTGCTAGCCATTCCGCTCCATCTGCACCCAAGCATCCTTCTAGCTTTTGCTATCGCCTTTTCTACCTGTTTAGCTACTTTAAGATCATCAAACACAACCATGCCTAGGTCCTGCTCTTCTTTAGTGGACAAAAGTACATCACCATCTATACTGTACCGCTCCCTTGGATTGCTGTAGCCCAAATACATTACCTTACATTTTTTAACATTAAATCCCAGCTACCAAATTCTAGACCATTCTTCAAGCTTAGCTAGATCCCTCCTCATGTTATCTACACCTTCCTGGGTGTCTACTCTATTGCAGATTTTGGTATCATCTGCAAAGAGGCAAACCTTACCCGACGGCCCTTCCGCTATATCACTAACAAAGATGTTAAAAAGAATCAGATCAAGGACCGATCCCTGGGGCATACCACTGCTTGCCAGCTCAAAGGATAGACTAGCGCTAATATACTCATCTGATGTTGAATGTAATTGTGGCAGCAAAAAACAGTCCGTTGGGTACTGCAACACAACGCTGTGTTTCAAGCCTGCCTTATTCCCGGCTCTTCTTCAGGCACTGTAACCCAAACTTCCAGTATTTATATTTATATTCATGTAGGTGCTTAACGACATGGGAGGGGCCATTATGCTTGTGGTTCATGCAATTTCTATTTGACCACGATTGAAGGAACCATCTGGCTGGACCCGCAGTCGGGCAAGCTTTATAGATTGCACCCATGGTACAACTTGCAATTCATCCTTTGTAGTTTATTTGATTGTTTGCCCTTGCGATAAGGTTTATGTGGGGATGACAATGTGAACAGTAAAGAAAAGGTTGCAAGAACATCGTTCTCGCATTAACACTAATGTTTTGGCGGCACCTCTAGTGCAATATTGTCTCCAACAGGAGCATTCTTTTGAGCAACTACATTGGTTAGTACTTGATATGGTTCCTCCGCTGCTGCGAGGAGGGGAGCACTTACGTCAGTTACATCATAAGAAACAATGGTGGATTTACGTGCTGCATTCTATTAACCCATTTGGTTTGAATACAGAGGTGGAATTAGATTGTTTTTTACATTGTTTCAAAATTACTTTTTGTTATAGGTATATTTCTGACTAAGTACATCAATGCTATCATGACAATTTATGATTTCCTTTTAATACAGCTCATTGTGATCTAGCAATATAAATACCGGAACAGGAAGTTTGGGTAACAGTGCTTGAAGAAGAGCCGGGAATAAGGCGGGCTTGAAACAAAGCGTTGTGTTGCAGTACCCAATGGACTGTTCTTTGCTGCCACAATTACATTCAACATTAGATGAGTATATTGGCGCTAGTCTATCCTTTGAGCTGGCAAGCCTATTGAAATAGCATCAGGAGTTATGCACCATTTGTATTGAACGGGTTTTTGGCGAGGTCTGGTTCCCTTTGCACAAGAAATACTGATCGGGAGCAGCAGCTGGTGTGGTTTCAAATTTTGTGGTGATCCGCTCTTATGAGTGTTTGTCTCCCGCCTTGAGGCTGGTTTTGGCCGCTTTTATTAAATGATTAAAATGGAGGACCTACTTCAGGAGAGGATTTCCCACTCTCATGATAGGTGATCTGACAAAAAATAAAAATAATTAATACTGTTCATCGGGATTGGGAGCATTGGGACTGTGATATGGGAGATCAGTGAATTTCTACCTTGCTATAATAATGGGTGGCATAACAAATGTCTAATGAATAAATACTTTTTCGACTAGTAGATTGTTCTTGTTATTTTGTGATTGCTATTCAATAGGAACCAATACTTCATAAGGTTATAGTATCCAAACATTGCAGACGACAGTTCTTAGTCAGGGGTTAAAGATCACAACTACTTCTGGATATTGCTATGTGTGCACACCGAATCTAATCAGGAGGTACTGGTGTTGAACAATGATTTGGATTCCCTCACCCCCCAGTGCCACGACTATTACCTTAGCAGCATCTACCTGTCCAAGCAACCCAAGAAACAAGAGCTGGGTTTGGAAATTTAATCGAGGCCTACCACTGTCTGCAGCACACAGTGTTACCACCAATTTGCAGGCTCGGCCACCATTTCATTCTTTTCTATAAAAAAGCTTCATATTTTTAACAAGGTGAGGAAATGCTAGGGAGAACACAAACAAATGAATGTGGAAAACTTATGATGTGCTCCAATTATAGTCCTAGCACTGAAAATCATTTGTATGTAAATAAGTGAGTGATTTTCAGTGCCAGGACTATAATTGGGGAGCAATGCTTATTTTTTGCGGCTCTAACATTCTTGTCAGTGGTTCTGATTGGCATTTAATAATGCTCCATTGAAAATATCAGCTTTCATTAGACATGACAAAGCCAGCTATCCTCTCTATTTGCCCTTCAGCTTTTATTTTCACAGAACTTCGCTAGTTGCTGGAATACAAAACAGAGACATGCATTCAGCCCACAAGTCACGCTATTAATCATGTTGCAAAAGCACATTTAGCAGTACCAGTTTTGCTGTTTTATGGGGGTCATTTTACAACTCTGCACACATATTAGTAGTGTGCATGCTTTACTTTATGTGGTACTGACAAATTTCCATAATCCTGCTTTGAAATTTACATCAGGGGATTTATGTGCATATATTATGCCTGCTGTTGACCATGCACAGATTTCCCAGATTAATTTGCAATACATATGCACATATTTTATAAAATGATCAGAAACACTATCCCCCAACCCTCTACGTGGGAACGCCTCTACTCAGTCTTATGCATCTATAAAGGTCCATTTTACAAAAGCCTTTTATGTGGTTGCAGTGACATTCACGTGAAAATGACTGCAAATCTCTGTCAATTTTAAAGGAGAGGGTGGGCACATGTAAATCTGATCTATAATCAACATATCTCCTCCCCCTACCAAAGGGCGTCTTATTCCACCTCTGAGGTACATCCGGGGTCATGGTGTCGCCCACAACCAGCCATCACTCCGCCTGTGGCCATCAGAACATAAGATATACCATACTGGGTCAGACCAAGGTCCATCAAGCCCAGTATCCTGTTTCCAACAGAGGCCAATCTAGGGCATATGTATGTAGCAGTTTCCCCAAAAGACACAGGTTCCACAATGCTTGTATTGGGTCAAGCATTGATATCCTGGTTCCCTTCTTAATAATGGTTTATGAACCTTTCCTCCAGGAACTTGTCCAGACCTTTTTTAAACCCAGCTACATTAACAGCCTTTACTACATCCTCCGGTAACAAATTCCAGAGTTTGATTACACGTTGAGTGAAAAAATATTTTCTTTTATTAGTCTTAAATAGTTTACCCTGTAGCTTCATTGCATGTCCCCTAGTTTTTCTATATTCTGATAACGTAAACAATCGATCTACGTTTACCTGTTCCACTCCATTCATTAATTTATAGACTTCTATCATATCTCCCCTCAGCCGTCTCTTTTCCAGGTTAAAGAGCCCTAACCTTTTTAGCCTTTCTTCATAGGGGAATCCTTCCATACCCTTTACCATTTTAGTGGCTCTTCTCTGAACCTTTTTCTAATAACGCTACATCCTTTTTAAGATACGGCGACCAGAATTGCACACAATATTCAAGGTGCGGTCTCATCATGGAACGATATAGAGGCATTATAATATCCTTTGTTTTATTTTCCATTCCTTTCCTTGATACCTAGCATTCTATTTGCTCTCTTGGCCACCGCTGCACACTGGGCCGACGGTTTTAACATGTTATCCACAATGACGCCTAAATCTTTTTCCTGGGTGGTGGTTCCTAATGTGGAACCTTGCATCGTGTAACCATAGTTTGGGTTGTAATTCCCTAGGTGCATAACTTTGCACTTGTCCACATTAAATTTCATCTGTCATTTTGTTGCCCAGTCTTCCAATTTATCAAGATCCTCTTGCAATTTTCCACAATCCTCTTGGGTTTTAACAACTTTAAATAGTTTTGTGTCATCTGCAAATTTGATAAGCTCACTCATTATTCCCTTTTCCAGGTCATTTATGAATATGTCAAAAAGCAGCGGACCCAGCACAGATCCCTGGGGTACACCACTATTCACCTTTTTCCATTGGAAAAATTGTCCATTTAGCCCTACCCTCTGCTTTCTATCTTTTAACCAGCTCCTGTTCCACAATATCCCATGTTCCTGATCCTCCTATCCCATGACTCTTTATTTATTTATTTGCAAAACATTTATATACCGCCAATTCCCAAGATCAGTGGCGGTTTACATCAAACAGTGTCAAAGTACATAGAACAATATGTAACTATATATCAGATACATGGAACATTAAGCAATTATATATAGGTAGGATATCAAAATTTAGAACTTAGAACTATTTACAACTTATGAGATAGTTTTACATATATACAAATTTGAAACATCAGCTTAGGTTGAATTATAGATAATAGAGATTGGAAGAGAATCAAATTGAAGGGGTGTATTCGGTTGTGTTAAGGAGAATGAGAGGCCATATCCAGGTCACAATCTATATTGAAGTAGTGTTGTGTGAACAGATATGTTTTTAGTTCTCTTCGGAATTTTTGTAGTTCTTTTATCTCTCTTAATTGATCTGGGAGGTTATTCCATAAGGTTGGTGCTATATATGAGAAGGCGCTGTGGCTTATTGTTTGTTTTGTCTTTCTTAATAGGTCAGACACTAGGATAGTATTAAGATTCCTCCTTCTTCTTATTCTGTTTTCAGGAGGGCTATGAATCAGTGTGGATAGATATGATGGGGCAATCTTATTAATTAACTTGAAGGTGGTCAATATGATTTTGTATTGAATCCTGCTAGAAACCAGCAGCCAATGTAGTGTGTATAGAATTGGAGTAATGTGATCAGTTAGCTTGGCTTTGGCGATTATTCGTGCAGTAACGTTTTGAGCCATTTGAAGGATTTTTAGATTCTTCTTTGTTACGCCTTGTAATATGTCATTACAGTAGTCAAAGTGGGGGATTATTAAGACTTGTGTAATGGTTCAAAAATCATCATTTTCTAAGAGCGGCCTCAGTTGTTGAATAGATCGAAGCTTGTAAAAGATTGTTTTTGTTATTTTCTTAATGTGAGAGTTAAAAGTAAGGGTCCTGTCAAGGGTGACTCCTAGATATTTGATCTCTTCTTTAACTGGAAGGGTAAAATTCAGGAGTTTGATGTCTGATGGTGGTGTGAAATTATTGTTTCTTGAAGTAAATAATACTTCAGTTCTTTTTTTTATTTATGTTCATATTGTTTGTTCGAAGCCATAGTTCAGCTTCAGTGAGGCAGGTTGCTAAGTTGTCATAGTTGGGATTAAGTATGTTGATTGAGGAGAACAACATAATGTCGTCCGCATATATGTGGTAGTTTATCTTATATTTTTGGAATATGGTGCATATTGGCTGCAGGTAACGGTTAAATAGGAGGGCAGATAATGCATAGCCTTGAGGTATTCCTTGTTCTTGAGGAAATGGAGTTTTTTAGTTTTGCCAAAAGTCTCTGATGAGGGACCTTGTCAAAGGCTTTCTGAAAGTTCAAATACACTATATCAACCGACTCACCTTTGTCTACCTGTTTATTCACTCCTTCAAAAAAACATAACAGATTAGTAAGACAAGATCTTCCTTGTCTAAAGCCTTGTTGGCTGTCTCCCATTAAGCTATGACTATCTACATGTTCAGCAATGGCCATGGCCCGCCCCCTCCCACCCACAAACAGAGCTCCCTGCACAGCTCAGATCTACATGCAGGGACCTATGTTTCCCGGATGCAGGCCAGGCATTTAGCTTGTCTGAATGTTCAGATCGGATGTCCAGACGAGCTATTCGCGGATCAGAATAGACCCCATTGTATATAAAAGAAGGAAGCGTGGGAACACACATGGATAGACATTCCACATGAAGTGGAAGGAGTCAATTTACAAAGATATATATGGGAAAAATTGATGATGGAAACCAGGTAACTTAAAAGCATAAATAGCAGTATTTTATAAACACCATGTGTAAATGTCGGCACGTACACATGTATCTTTGCTATTTTATAAATCTAGACATGTAGCTGCTATTAATTAACTACAGAGGGCTGTGAATAAGAGAGGGAAGTAAACATTTGGGATGAAGGGAGATATTCCTCTTAATTCCCCCTTTAAAGGAAAGGACTTAGAGAGCACATTTATTGTTTCCTTTTTGTGTCAGTGAGTAGGTATAAAACCAGACATGGACAATTTTTGTCTTACATGTGCACCCCCTATATGAAATCAAGGCACCCAGGCCAGACCCCTAACATCCTGTACGGGGGTTCAAGATGACAACCATGCCCCATAGAGGTAATCTTGCAGTATTACTGCTAGAGGTATTTTGGACTTTTCACCTAGGCATCCTATTAGAAAATTACCCCATATGTGACCAAATGTTAAAATAATTTTTTGCTTAAAAATAATGGATTCTCCAAGTAATCAAGGTATTCTCATTTCCGTTGCTCGTTCATAGTGTTCTTTCTAACTGTCATCTAATTTTTACTCATGTCTAATTTTCTTACCTGTACTGAGCTCCTTTCTTATCTCCATATCCTCCAAAAAGGGTCGAGTGAAACTAGAAGGAAAATTATTCTGGTGTATGCTAATTACCAACCTTCCAATTCAAGATGGCAATTGAAGAGGAAAAAAGTTTCCTTCTGACATTGAGACCTTCTTAGTTTGAATTTCCTCACTTAAAGGTACCAGCAAAGCAGCAGAGGAGATTTGACTGAGAAGGCTCAGACCTTCAGACAGGCACAAAAAAACACAATAATAGTCAAACAGGATCATTTCTCTGCATTTCTGTGCAAAGAGAAAAGGATCAGATTCATGGTTGAGATTTGAGAAATGAATTAGAGGTGATATGTCGTTTTCTGATCAATTTTAGATCTCAGGTTTCCAAAGTCATTGAATTCCGTGGGATTCAAGTAATTCAGCACATATATTAAAAAGGAGCATGTTTACTAAAATGTCATATTATTGAACATGTTAAGTCCCAAAAGTTAGCACAGGAAGTGAAGAAGACCTATGCTAACTATAGGGTGTATGCCCGGGATCTCCTCTTGGAGGTATGACAGTGCACATCAACGTGCTAAATTATAAGCACACTTAGGGATATGTCTAATAAAGGGTGTTATTGCTACCACAGGATTAACACAGCATTAACAGCCTGCATGCCCTCTAGCCTGCTAACCATCTCATAGGCCCACATGACGAGGCAGGAGACTAGAGGAGTGTTCCTTCCCCATTTCTCCACTAGATCACCAGAGTCATTACAGATTTGTGTTTGGGGGACCCCCACACTTCCACAGCTTGATTGGGGGCCAAGGGATGGGGGCTTAGCCTGACTTGCTAGCCAAGAAATCTTTACTTTGGGGGGTGCACCGATTGCCCCTGGGCAGTTTCCAATGGGGATCAGGATTTCTCTAGGGAAGATCAGTGCTGAAGTCGGGGGTTACCACTTTTATTTTTTGTATTGTTGGTACTGCAAATCACAGCACTGCAGCACTGACAATATTGTGAGGAGAGGGAAAACCCAATCATGGCAGTTGGGGGGGGGGGGCATGCTGCTGATAGCTCTGTGCACCCGATCACTATCATCCCTCCCCATGGATTTAGCTTAGAGACCCACAATACCTGTTTCATCAGGCACTGCAGCATTTTTCCTGCAGTATCTGCCAAGACAGGTAACACAGGGTCTCCATGGGAAATTCAGACCTCAACGCTATCTGTAGGACCTCCTTCGGGAATGCCCCCTGCAGATACCTTGGAGGCCTTTTGGCTACCATGCAGCTGCTAGTGCCAAAAGTAATGCAGCCAAAAATATTGCAGTTTAGTAGAGATACCCTTTAGGGGCATGTTTATTAAAATGTGCTAAGAATATGTACAACTTTAACCTGCTTAGATCAACTATCAATAAAGAAACAACAAGCAGTCAAGAAATCAGACAACACATCGCTCTTGGTAGAATGGCTTTGTAGGACCCAAACAAGATTCTCAAGAGCAGAGATATCTCTCTCCATACAAAGACTCAACTCATTCAAGCCATGTTCTTTTCAATAACATCATATGGATGCAAAAGTTGGACAGTGAAAAAGAGACAGGAAGAAAATTGATGCCTTTGAATTACGGTGCTAGTGATGAATACTGTGTATACCATGGACTGCCTGAAAATAAACCAGTCAGTACTAGAGGAGATCAAACCTACACTTTCTTTAGAAGCTCAGATGACAAGACTTTGACTTTCATACTTTGGATATATCATGTGAAGAGAGAGATGGATCGATACAATAACAGAAGCTATGGGTGCCACTATGTCAACAATGAGCTGCCTGACCGAAAACTGAACACAGCTTAGGACAACTATCCAGATGGTTGCCATGAGTAGACACTGACTTGACGGCACTTAACAACAACAAGCCCTCAAAATTAGTGTGTGAGGTGGCAGAGATCCACGCTGTTGGTGACTATTGGTGACATGCCCAGCATGTCCTTCCACAGATACTTTACCATGGGGAGGTGCACCTCATTGTGCTAACTGGCCAGCACATCTAATTCAGGTGCACTTACCACCAACCATTGAAGAGGGGTAAGTGCACCTGCCCTAATGGCAGAAATCATGGTTAGTGCATGCCAATGATTGACACCCTCTAACTGTGATGTACCATCAAAATCCACACTGTGCCCCTAACCCACCCAGTCACCACCCCATCGCACGCTAAGCGGATAGCATGGGAATTTTACCATACTGCCACATGGTGACAGCACAGGGCAATTAGCATACAGTAAACCCCATGCTATTAGTGTACTTTAGTAAACATGCCCCAAAATGAAGATGGATTGTCCTTTCAATCTTCAAGGGAGGATCAATTAAATAACACCTTTGGGAGAATTTATACATTGCTTAGTCCTCTTTTATTCTGGTGCCTATAACCTTTGATTGGACTACTCCAATTTTGGGTTCAATAGATTTGTATTGTAGGACTCAGTAGGGTTATCCAATCACTTTAACTTCCTTCTCCTTTAACTTTGCATCACTTGTCAAGTTATTATCAAAAGTATGGCAATTTTTTTTAACAATGTTATATAAAACACAATTTCATTTCTTACGGAAGCAATTTACACTACAGTCCATGGTGCATGATGGCATTTGGATTGAACATATTTCAGAATATAATGGTCTCGGAAATTTATTCTTGATGTATGTACTGAATTTTCATATTAAACATCAAGTACGCAGTTTTAGAACAAGATGGCATTTTTGCTGCAGCAGATATCACCAATTAAGCACATACAGATCCTTACATTGTTTTAAAATATGCATAAACTATTCTCTTGTTTTGACTATATATCTCATTACAATACCATCATGTTGTATGGAAAACTGGTAATGAGATAGATGCTGTATTGCAGATCTGATTGTTGGAAACATTTTCTGCTGGCAACGGACCCTAAGATGTAGCATGTCTAAAGGTTTAACACAAAGAAAACAGAATGTTCTGTTTTACTTCAAAAAGCCAAAGGGCCGAAACAAGTTCTAAAAAGGATCAGTTATAACATGTCCGGCAGAAAGAATCTTCACAGAACTGCAACCCATTTGTGCTGGCTGAAAGACTCAAACACAACATTCTACAGAAAGGGTTTCACAGAAGAAAACAATTAAGGGGATTATTCTGTCCCATGAATAACCCTCTAATTGTTAGATTCATGGCCCTCCTTGCCGGCGTCTAACTTCCCTGCCGGTTGTACAGGAAGTTAGACGGGGGCGGGGAGGGGGCGGAGTTAGGTTGAGCAATGGGAGGTCGCTAGCCCTGGATGTACAGGGCCGATTCTAATGTCGGCCCTGTATGTCTGGGGCCGGCGACCTGTACGGAGAAGTTATTCCACCTCTGCGGTGGAATAACTTTGACGTCAGGGATTGGCACCCATGGGCACGAATGAGGTGGGGGGCAAGGACATTCCCCACAGCCCGACCCTGGCCTTAGAAGGCCAGATCGGCGGTCAGGCTGCATGGAAATCGATGCCAGTGCAGGAAGCCGGGGATAGCTGCTCTTCAATGGAGCCACAGTGCCATGGCAATCGTATGCCATAGTGCTGTGGCTCCATTGAACTGCCATGCGTTAGTTGGGCAGGGCCCATTCGTGCAGGCTGGGCTGAATTACATACCCGGCCTGCACGTACAGGCCTGATTGTGATTCTGATCTCACAGGGCTAGACATGCCCCGTGAGATCAGAATCGTGACGCCCTCTGTACATCCGGTTTAGACCGGGCGTATAGAAGGCATGTACATTTGGGACGAGTCAGGCTGTTAGTCTTTTCTCTTTTTCCTTTATTACCTTTTTTCTGTCTTTTTACAGTGATATCTAACACTTTGCAGCCAAGCAAAATCTGTGCTGGGGGTAATTTTATAAACCTTTTTCAAGCATAAAGCAGTAACCAGGGTAACCTGGACATCAGGCCACAGTGAACAGTCACACCTTCCCACCCCTTCTTCCACTTGTACCCTATCCCATGTACCTAACCAACAAAAGACAACACATGTAACTGGTGAACAAAACATGGTTGCAGTTTTATTAAGACAACTTCATTTCAAATCCACCCAGAGCCAACAATAATTCCATACAGTAAACATTTTTTTTCCAAATACCCTTACCGGACAGTGCTCCCCACCAGCCATGTTATTAGCAAAGTGGAGCATCATCCACCCTTGCCCCCCTCCCCCACTGACAACATCGCCATATTATTAGCAAAGGCCGGCCCCCTACTCCTTCTCCGGGTGAAGATCACCACTGAGATCTCCGCCACCCCCCCCCCCCCCCGAGCAGCTACGCTCTCTATACTTCTTCCCAACGACCATTAGGCTCCACTGTCACAGTGTCCATTAGCTTGGGACCTCGCCACCGGCACAAGGTAGTGCTACTATCCTTGCGCTGCCCCTCCAACGAAGTTAGCTGCGACCATTACTGACCCCTCTGGGTAACTGTTTCCAATACCTCCTGCAAATCATTCAATAAAAGATCTTGCCCTACTGGCGACAAATGGAATCCATCAATGTGATACAAACCTGCACAGCGTACCTCTGCCCAAGTATGCTGCACTTGTAACCCTCCAATCTGCATAATCCACCACCCAATCTGTCGATTCAACTTCACCAGGCCCCGAGACCACCTATGTTATGACTGCCAGGTTGGAATGATATCAGACCATATGATAATCACACTCAGCAACAATGAGCATATTGCTGCAATATCCCAGTGTACTGCTCGAATGAGCTACTACTACTACTACTATTAAGCACTTATATAGTGCCACACATGCAGCGCTGTACAGATAAACATATAAGAGACAGTCCCTGATTGTCAGAGTCATGCTCGTCGGAGCTTACAATCTAGTCGAGACAATACAGAGCATTAGTCAAGCTGCTTGCAAGTTAAGCTGCTTTCAGGTCCATTCAGAAATGTCATTGCCACCCAAGTGTATGACAAGTACAGCAGGCCGGTGCCATTGCCTGGCCTAGCAGCAGACCAGTGGCAGCAAATGACTCAACCGCATTCCATGCTCACCCAGCCAAACCAGGTGTATGCCTGCTGGCGCCAACTCCAGTTGCGGGCGCAAAGGTGGCACAGTTGATCGTCATCCGGCCCAGTACACAAAGGAATGGCGCATTATCCACCATTCCTGGAGGCCTGGATAGTCATCTGGAAAAGAACAAATCCATCTGCAAAACAACAGAACCATTAAACTGCATCCCCCCCCCCCCCCGACTTGTCACATATCTAGACACAGGTGCGCTCACTTTTTTTTATCATTCTGCTTGTGGGCGCATGTAGTCTACATATAATCTGGAGCAGCACCAGCCTATCCACTGGACTACTGTCTCACTGAGCCCAGCTGACACCGCACTGGTGGCCACCCTATCCAAAAGGAATGTGACGCAAACTGTCGCTTGTCACAGATTAAGTGTCACAGAACCATCCACAATACTGCTGTGAACTGAAACTGCGTCACCAAATGAAAATCAGCATGCTGGAATAGCAATCCCTCCATTGCAGGATGGCATGCCAGGTAGGCTTGGAAGTTCTGCATGGAACAGGTGAGTAACCCTTCTGCCCTGCAAAGCACTACCCATTCCCCCCACCCGTCCTGATCTGTTTTGGATCAGGTTAGAAAGATGTGTATCAGTGCTGACCCGACCAACACATGTTTTTGTCTAAGCCCCCTACTGAGCCAACCTTCATTGAGTGCGGAATCAATTCGCTCACTCTGAATGCCCTGAAGAAGGTGAGGAAAAAAAGTGGCTTGAAATAGCAGGGCCTTGTGTGTGACTACTGGCAGTGCCGTCCATATGCAGACTAGCAATTCATGAGATACCAGGAGCCGCCAGTCCCGTTGTACCGGAGTCCCCTTTTCCCAGCCAGCCAGCATGTGTCAGACCAGGAATGTGGCCCTTGGATTGCCCCAGTCCTCTGCCTTGCTGAAAAAGGAAAAGCCGGCCAAGGACTACCGAACCTCTGACTTTGACCACCCCGCGGCTTTGGCCCGGACAATAAACAATCCGAGCAGCTCGTCGGTGACCCTGCCCCCAAATTAACCCAAAATGTAGGTAAGATATCCACATTGCCGGTGCCACTGAGTACTGCAACAAAGTCATGACATCCAGGTTCCAAATCCCCAAAGTTGCATGGGCACCTTTGTGGCTACCTCTTCCGCTCCTGGCGTCAGCTGATGAAACTGACCATTGGAAAAGAGATAACGCATCAGCTAGTCGATTCTGCACACCAGTATGTAACGAGCTCTTATGGTTACATTGAGATGCCAACAGTAGAGTACCAGTGCCCGCATCAAATCTGTCACATGCGGGCACTTCAGAGATTGTCAGTTAATGGTCTCAACCACTGCCGCATTATCACACCAAAAAAACAACCCTCCGATTTTGTAAGTGCTCAGGCCATACTGCTAAGGCCACCACAATAGGGAACAGCTCTAAAAAGGCCACATTGTGCATCAGTCTGGAGGCATGCCAATCCGCTGACCATGGCTCTGCACACCACGCTCCTTGGCAAAGCAGTTTGAATTCCAGACTGCCTGCTGCATCAGTGAACAACTGTAAATCCAAATTGGATATTTCGGCCAACTGCACATTTGTGTACCTATTGTAATCAGCCAAGAAAGCGTCCCACACCCGTTAATCCCCTGATGTAATGTTGCAGCCCACCATTGCCATAGACAGACGCTTGGAAAGGGGGTACCCCATCAGCATGACATGACATGCAAAATTGAGACACCCAAGCAGTGACTGCAGTATCCACAATATAACCTTGCCCACTGACCCAACCACTGATATCAGCCCTCTCAACTTATCTACCTTCTGGGGAAAACATACTTCCAAGGCCAAGGAATCATTCTCAATCCCCAGAAAGGTGAGACACGTGACCGGACCCACCATCTTCTCTGCTGACAATGGCACACCAAACTCATTAGCCATCACCTCAAAGGTCCTAAGCAGTGTTGTGCATGTATAAGTTTGCTCAGGGCCTTCAAATAAGAAGTCGTACAAATAAAGCACTAGGCCAGTTAACCCTGTCTTCTGTATCACCACCCAATGCAAAAAGTTACTAAAGGATTCAAAGTGGGCACTGGAAATGGCTCAACCCATTGGCATACATTTATCGAAGTAATAGCCCTTCTTGAAATGGAAGTCAAGTAACGGAAAAGTGGATGAATGCACCGGGAAAAGTCTAAAGGCAGATTAAATTTCAACTTTGGCCATGAGCGCCCCAGCCCCACACTGGCGTACCAACATAATCGCAGAATCGAAAGGAGTATAACGCACAGTATAGAGTTTGTGAGGGATATCATCATTTACCGAGTCACCTACTGGGAATGATAAATTATGGATGAGTCTGAACTTTCCAGGTTCCTTGTTTGGAACGGCCCCCAAGGATGAAATGACAAATTTATTTATTATTATTTATTATTTATTACAATTTCTTATATACCGCACTATTGTCAGCGCGGTTTACATACAACAAAATGACCATAACAAACTGTTTGGCTTCACATAGAACAGGAGAAAACAACTTGGATAACATGCTTATGCTTTACATAGAACAGGAGTAATAACTTGGATAACATGCTTATGCTGAAAAGGAGGTTCTCCAAAAGTCCCCACAATTCTACCCAGTTCACACTCAGCCACAACCTTTTCCCAAACTATCTGCACAAGGTGCCATACAGACTCTGCATTCCACACAGTTGTGTCCCATATGGTTCCTTGGAAAGGAATAAGAAACCCCTATTCAAAACCCTGCAACAAATGTCCCCCCATCCCCTGCACCCCATAACTCCGAAGCTATGGCCACCAAGCCTCAACCCTCATTGGAGTTAGGGCCCACTGCATTACAGTGTCGTCACTTGCTGGAGGGCAGAGCTCCCACCACGCCCTTTTATTTATTTAGCTGTATTTATATCCCGCTTTTCACCAGGTCAAAGCGGTCAATTGGGGGATACATTTAACACGAGGGATATGACACACATATGCTAATACTTACAGGGAACATGGGCAATGGAGGGTTAAGTGGCTTGCCCAAGACCACAAGGAGTGCCTATAGGACTAGAAATCCCAGTCCCTCCGGCCTGAGATTGCTGTCCCCAGGTGGGACTTGAACCCCCGGCCCTCCGGCCTGAAGTACCTTGTCCTAACCACTAGACCACTCCGCCCTTCCGACTGCATTTAGTTTGTGGCATGACTGCCTCCACAGAGAGAACAGGCATGTCAGAACTTGCAATCTGTGAATGGACAGGATGACTTGTTAAAGCGCCAACATAGATCTGTATTCCCTGGTCCTGTTTTTGGGGTACCGGGGCTAACCGCAGCATTCCGAAAAAACGATTACCTGTCGGCATGCTTTGAGCTCCACTCCTGGACCCGATCTCTCCCCTACCCACTGACCCGTGCTTGGAGGACATCTTTGTAAGCCACAGGTTGATCTCCTTCATCCCCCAGGACAATTGGGCATTCTTCTCCATCATATCCCTAAAGTCCTTGTCATAGTTTAACCAGGCCCACCCTTCATGATCCTGGGATGCCGTGAGTATTGTGTCTGCATATGCTAGTAATGACCCGTACTGCCCTGGAAAATAGTGCTCCCATACACTGGCTAATCTCAAGAAGGCCCTAGTCCAAGTAAGGATATTCTGTGACATCTTCTAGACCCTGCCTGCCTTCTCATCATCCTTCCACTTCTTCCAGATCTCACCTGAATATTTTCACCCCTCAAGTAGTAGAAAAATATCAAAGTACCACCTTTTCTTAATCCTGTGTCACATCTTATACATAACCTCTTCCTATAACTCTGAATACTACACTAAAGTAGGCATGCCAACCTCCTTACCCATGCGGACTACTTCAGTCAGCATCGCCAAAAACGTGCTCGATGAGGTAGAAGATGACAATGAGGTGAAATCATGCCAGCACCTATGCATATGCATGTGTTGGCCCTAGTCTTCCTTCCCTCCCCATAACTGTTACTCCCCTCCAGAACTATGCCTGTCCCGGCAGTATACTCACCTGTTGCCGAAGAAGTCTGCCTGGCCTCGTTGGGACCCTGGATGGATGGTACCACTAGTCTTGTTGTTTGTTGCTGCGCCTTCAGTGCCTCTACTTCCATGCATTCCCTTTCCATGACTACCACTCCAGTCACCTGCTCCACTGCTGCCTGGGAAAATTTTAAAGGAGAAAGACTGACAGACACTGTGCCGGAAGTGGGGTCTCACCTGTCTTGCCCCTGTTACCCCAATTCATATAAGATGGCCTTTGTCCTCCCATAGCCCACAAAGCCATCTCCCCATGGACAGCGCTCCCATATAGAAACATAGAAACATAGACATATGACGACAGAAAAAGACCACATGGCCTATCTAGTCTGTCCTTCCATAACAACTACAACAGTCCCCTTTTTACCTTTAGAGATCCTCTGTGTTTGTCCCATGCTTTTTTGAATTCAGTTACTGTCCTCATCTCTACCACCTCCACTGGGAGACTATTCCATGGATCCACTACTCTTTCCGTAAAGAAATATTTCTGCATATCACTCCTGAATCTATCTCCCTTCACCCTCATCCCTTGTCCCCTCGTAGCAGAACTTGCTTTCAATTGAAAGAGGCTCTCTCCATGAACATTTATGCCACGGAGGTATTTAAACATCTCAATCATATCACCTCTATCCCGCCTTTCCTCTAAGGTGTACATATTAAGATCCTTCAGTCTGTCCTCATATGCTTTATAATGAAGACCACTAATCATTTTAGTAGCCACCCTCTGCACCGACTCCATCCTGTTCACATCCTTTTGAAGGTGCGGTCTCCAGAATTGCACATATCCTCCAGGACCTGGGGCCAGCCATCTGCCAAAACCATTACCCCATCCCAGAGGGCACCCAGGGGCCATATGTCCCAATTCAGGTGGCGGGGGAAACACCCAGCCTGATGAGTAGGCAGGAGTGGTCCCCCTCAGAGCCAGTACAGCCTGCCACCAACTTCTAGTCTAGCAGAACCGGCCTCGAAACCAGTCCCTCCCATATCCCCCCAAGTCCAAAGGATTCCCATCTCCCATAGCTGTCCTTCCCCCCAGGACTCCACACTGGCTCACAGCACATACCCATCCCTTCCTGCTGATCGCCCTCCGTTGGTTGCTCCCCTACAGTCACCCCTACTGCAGGCCAGATTGTCCCCCCTCCCCATTTCTTTTATCCACTCTGAGATCTCCTTGGCTGACTACATTGAACCCTTCTGAACCTGTCCCATGGCCAGTCTCCCCCACGCACAGTGCAACAACCATCTGCCTGCCACCTCTTTTTTCCCTTCTATTCGGTGTCCTCTCATGTTCTCTGCCTCCTCTTCCCTCTATAGCAGCACTCCCTCTAGCTACAGCCCCCCCTCTTACATCCCCTGCCAATATGCCTCCTCTCTGGCCTCTCCCTGCTTCCCATACTACTGATCCCAATTGCAGCCATTGACTCCGGAAAGCCCCCCTTCCCTCATGTGTCTCTCTGACAGCCCCCCGTTGCTCACTCATCCTGCTGGCATTCGTTCCACCATGCCTTGGCCCCCAAGCCCATACCCCAGCCTTCTGAAGACTCCTTGCCTGCATCCCTTTCCGTGCTGCAAATCCACTCCATCGAACCACTGTGCAGCCGTATCCCCCAATTTGCCAACTCCCGCACCAACCTTTAGCTTCCCACTGCCATATGACTCTCTTGCCCTGCGTTGGTCTCCCACCTCCTTGAGCTCGATTGACTGTGCTGGAGCCCCCAAATCTCAACCCACCACTCATCTGCCTGCTGCCGCACAACTCCCGGAGATGATGCCTTGTGGAACAGCCCCCTCCCATCATGCGGTGCGAGCCTGGCTATGGCCAATGAAATTGCCCCATGCCCAGGCCCTGTTGCCTAGTACCCTCCCCCAGCCCATCTTTGCATGCCGCCTGCCTGATGCCTGCAGGTGCTGGGGCACCCGTTTACTAGTCAGCCCCTGGACCCTGGCCCTGCAGCCTGCTACAATTATTTATGCATGGTAAAAGTCTCTTATAGACGTAGGGCCAAATTTTGAGTTAGGCAGGCTATGCGCCACGGCAGCGCATAGCCTGCCCGCCGACCCCCTTAACCCAGATTTTCACTCGCCTATCTTTAAGGCGCAGAGGGCTACATGGGTAGCATCAAAAATTACTGCTATCCATGTAGCCCTTTCCTCCACCCTGGAATGCCCCGAACATGCCCCGATACTATGCACATAGCATCTGGGTACATTAGGGACTTCTCCGGGATTTTCAAAGGGCACCGCTTCGAAAATCCCAGCTAAGGCCTTTACATGGGTAACTAGTGAAGATACCCGTGTAAAGGCCTTCAAAAATCAGGCCCTTAGTTCACACCTATATAGGTGCAGTACAAAATGGTGCATACTTGTACAGTAGACATGTTTAGAGGAGGAGTTAGGATGGAGGATGGGCAGATTTTACAGTATAAAATACATTCTTTGCATGTAAATTATGCAAAAACATGTATGCTTGCTCCCAAGCAGGTGTAATGTCTGCACCTTCGTTCTAGGCACTATTTCTGATGATTTGTGCTTGAATTTTATAAAGACACATAAATTACTATGTGTCTTTATAAAATGGATGAAAGATAGGTGATTTCCAGTCCTATTTTTTTTAGTGCTATCAAGTCAGTGTTGACTTATAGCCACCCAACTACCTCTGGGTTTTCTTGGGATTGTATCACCTGAGGTAGGTTGCTAGCCTTTTCTTCCAAGGCAATGGAGGGTAAAGTAACTTGTCCAAGGTCACAAGGAGTGCCAGTGAGAATTGAACCTTTCATCTTCTGGGTAGTAGACCAGTGCTCTAATCACTAGGCTACTCCTCCACCCAGGGCTGTTAACTGAAGGCTATTATGTCATTGAGTTAAACCACCTGCCTTTTTTACCCTAATCCATTAGCCTGGCTCATGGAAACATCTCTTGGTTTATTACTGATTGCCCATATTAGCATTAACAATAGTCTGTTATCTGCTTCTCTCTTCTTGGAAAAGAGCTTTATGTCAGACCAATTCTGAAAAAAAACAAACATTTAGATCCTTCAAATCCAGTGAACTATAGACCGGGCTCCGATCTTCCCAACTTATCAAAGCTCACAGAAAAATTAGTCTTCTCTCAACTTTTGAATCATATATTACATACTGCATCCTCAACATTCAGGTTTCTACCCCAGTCACAGAACTAAAACAATATTGATATCTCTCCTCAGTGAATTTCATAGCCTCCTGGATCAAGGTAAAATTGCTTTGACTTTCTCCTTAGACTTGTCTACTGCCTTTGATCTTATTGATAATGCTCTACATTTCTCTCATCTACATACCATTGGTCTTTATGATTTAACTCTCATTTGGTTCACCTGATTTCTTTTTGATCACTCATTCCTGGTCTCAACAAAAGCCTCGGCTTCAGCCTTTCTTCCCCTTACCTGTGACATCCCCCAAATAGTTGACAATTTAGCTTTGTTGTTCTTTGATATTTTCCTCAGTCCCTTTTCCATTCTCATTCAAGATACTGACATAAACGCATGCCAATGACATTCTTCTCATATCCTCTCAATTCTTGGTCTCCAGATCTTACTTGCATAAATCGTTGTCTGTCCAAAATTGCTGTCTTGCTCCATCCTAACCTTCTAAAAGTGAATATGGATAAAAACACAACCCGATTGACTGTTAATTCCAGCACACCCTAATATTGCTCCCCTGCTGGATGGCGCTCCTATCAAACTCATATCCACTTTCTCAGAATTCTACTTGATACCAAATAGTTCTTCCACGATCAGATTAGTAGTGTTATAAAAAATTAATTCTTGCTCTTTCAGTTCTATGCTATTTGTCAATATACAAGAAATGGATTTAAGACTTCAGAACTTTCAGGATTGAATGAAGTTATTAAGAAAAGGATAATTTGGTAGTTAAAGCTAAAAGGAAAAATGTGAAAATATTACCATGTTCTTCTAACTTGAGAATAATCAATTTTCTGAGATCTTCTCTAACATCTGGAAACGACATATGCTTGAGATTCTTAATAATCCAAATGATTCTTTATCACCTTTATGTGTTGTTGTTAAGTGCCGTTCAGTCAGAGTCGACTCATGGCGACCCTCTGGATAGCTATCCTAAATTGTGTTCGGTCTTCAGTCAGGCGGCTCATTGTTGACAGACTGGTACCCGTAGCTGCTGTTATTGTATCGATCCATCTCATTGCTGGCCTTCCTCTTTTGCGTTGACCTTCTATCTTGCCAAGCATGATGTCTTTCTCTAATGATCTCTCTCTTTGCATGATATGTCCAAAGTATGAAAGTCAAAGTTTTGTCTTCTGAGCTAAAGAAAGCTTAGGTTTGATCTCCTCTAGTACCGACTGGTTTGTTCTTTGCATAGTCCATGGTATACAAAGTATTCACTGCCAGCACCATAATTCAAAGGCATTAATTTTCTTCCTGTCCATCTTTTTCACTGTCCAGATTTCACATCCATATGATGTTATTGAAAATACCATGGCTTGAACAAGTCAAATCTTTGTATGGAGAGAGACATCTCTGCTCTTGAGAATCTTATCTAGGTCTTTCATAGCCATTCTGCCAAGAGTAATGCGTCATCTGATTTCTTGACTGCTTCTTTATTGATAGTTGATCCAAGTTGGTTAAAGTTATTCACAATTTCAATTTCTTCTCCTTCAACGATGAACCTGTTGATTATGCCAGTTGACATGATCTTTGTCTTCTTTACATTAAGGTGCAGGCCCATTTTGAGACTATGTTCTTTGATTGTGAGAAGCAAATGTTTCAGATCATCTTCACTTTCAGCCAGTAATGTGGTATCATCAGCATAGCGAAGGTTGTTGATGAGTCTTCCACCAATCTTCACACCTCTGTTGTCTTCATACAATCCTGCTTCTCTGATGATTTTTTCTGCATATAAATTAAACAGGTAAGGGGGAAGTATGCAGCCTTGTCTTACACCTTTGCTTACACTGGTCAACATTGAAATCATTACTGATTTTAAAAGGCCCTAATCTGTAGTATCTTGGTGAGCTGAACATGAATATAACATTTAAAAAAATGTATTAGCTCTCGTTTTGAAGATATTGCATGTAGTTCATTTTTGACATTTCACCATGTAAATTTATCCAGTAGGACGACATCAACATCACAAATAAGCCTTGATTGATGTAATATTGCATCACATTGCGTAATACCAGCATGCACACCTCATCCAGAGTTGATTGCATCATTTTCTGATACAATGCAATACTACTGCCCGATGGCTGCTGAAGCTATCTGACGTCAGCAGTGTACTATACGCAGTCAGAAAAGAAAGTAATCTGGTATTCTGTTCCGATATTGAAAGCCTCATGAATGCCTTAAAAATCACTCATGACCCACAAGACTAGAGACTATTTATAGACTCTTCGAAACTGAGTCTGAAGGCTGTGCTTTTGAACAGTGGAAACAGTCTTCCATCTATTCCAGTAGCGCATGCTGTCCACATGAAAGAGACATACGATAACTTAAAGCATCTACTGACTTCCATTAACTATAACAAGAACAGCTGGCACCTCTGTGGTGACTTGAAGGTAGTTGCCCTTTTAGTGGGACTGCAGCAGGGATATATAAAATACATGTGTTTCTTATGTGAGTGGGATAGCCGAGCAAGGGATTGGCACTACTTGCGGAAGGAATGGAATTGCAGACAAAATATAACAGTTGGAGAGAAGAATATCCAGCACCCAGCTCTGGTTGAGGCTCACAAAATCCTGCTACCACCCCTTCACATCAAACTAGGTTTGATGAAAAACTTTGTGAAAGCCATGGACCACACTTCGCCAGCTTTCCAATACCTGCATGAAAAATTTCCTTGACTCAGCGAAGCAAAGATTAAAGAGGGAGTTTTTGTGGGTCCTCAGATTCGAGAGCTCTTCAAAGATGACCGAATCAACAACTTGCTGCTGGGCGATACAAAACAAGCATGGAATGCTTTTCACCTAGTGTCAACAAACTTTCTCGGGAATGTTAGGGCAGAAAACTACAAGGAACTAGTAGAAGACATGCTGAATCAGTATCAGAAACTTGGCTGCAATATGTCTCTAAAGATCCATTTCCTTGATTCCCATCTCGATTTCTTTCCTGACAACTGTGGTATGATTAGTGATGAACAGGGTGAATGTTTTCACCAGGATATCACAACAATGGAGCAAAGATACCAGGGAAAATGGTCCACTACAATCCTGGCTGACTACTGCTAGACACTCCCCAGAGAAGCTCCCAAACAGCTGTACAAGAGACAGGCGAAAAAAATCTAAGAAGTAGTCTATGACTTGTTTTTTTGCAGGTATTAATCGAAGGCCTATTATATTTATTATTGACATGCATTTCGTGATGTAAACATTAATTCTTGTAGATTACAAAAAAACTAGAGCCAACTTTGCAATTTCACTGTCATATTCGTGTTCAGCATATAAAAATTGATAAGGAATGACTATTTTTATTTCAGTAGCATGACTTTTGTAAAAGATTGTTGACCAGTGTTATTTTAAACCATTCTGTTTCTCCCTGTTCCGTTCGAACCGTTGCTTCTTCATCAATGTGCAGATTGTGCAAGAGAACGATCAGGTGTTCTGGTATACCCATGCTTCTTAATGTGGCCCAGAGTTTCTCATGGTTTATATAGTCAAAAGCCTTGCTATAGTCTTTTCAAGGATCCATCTCACATCCGCAATAATGTCTCTCGTTCCTCGTCCTTTCCTGAACCCTTCTTGCACTTCACATAGTTCTTGTTCCAGGTATGGTTGTAGTCTCTTTTGAATAATATTCAGTAGAATCTTGCTGGCATGTGTGATCAGAGAGATTGTGCGATAATTTCCACAGTCAGTTGGATCACCTTTCTTTAGTATTGGTATAAACACAGATGTTTTCCAGTCAGTTGGCCATGATGTTGTCTTCCATATTTCTTGGCAGAGTCTTGTAAGTACGGTAACAGCTGCACCAGATTGCTGTTATACTTCTATGGGAATGCTATCAATGCCTGGTGTTTTGTTCTTTGATAAGGCTTTCAAAATGCTGCTTCAACTTCTTCTTTCATCACTAATGGTTGCCGATCATAAGGTACGGGTTGAAACGGCTTTTGGTCCACTTGATTTTTATCATATAAAACTCTGTATATTCCTTCCACCTTTCCTTGATCTTCTCAGCATCATTCATCATAGAACCTTGAGCATCTTGTAACATTCCAATTCGAGGCTGGAACTTTTTCTTTAACTCTCGTAGCTTTAGGAAAGCCAATCTTGTTCTTTCTCTAATAGTTTCTGCTTCTATTTCCTCGCATGCATCATTGTAGTACTTTTCCTTGTCCTGTCTTTCTGCACATTGGAAATCTCTGTCGAGTTCTGCGATTGTCTTTCTTTCTGCTCTGGCTTTAGCTTCTCTGCATTTCTGGGCCATTTTCAGAGTTTCTTCCGTCATCCATTTTGGACGTTTTTGCTTTTTCACCTTTTGTAGAGACGTCTCACTTTCTTCCAACACAACCTTCTTGATGTCATTCCATATCTCTTCTGGAGCTCTGTCATTTGTATCTAAAGCAGCAAATCGATTTTGCAGGCAGTCTTTAAATTCCAGTGGTATATTCTCAAGGTCATATTTTGCAGCATTCATGAGTGGTTTGCTCTTTTTCAACTTTAGCTTGAGTTTGCATACTAGTAGTTGATGATCTGCACCACAGTCAGCTATAGGTTTTGTCTTTGTTGATGTTACAGAGCTTTTCGATCGTTGACTTCCACAGATGTAGTCAATTTGATTTTTATACAATCCATTGGGTGAAGTTCATGTGTACAGTTGCCACTTGTGTTGCTGGAATAAGGTGTTTGAGATGAATAGATCATTGGTCTTGCAAAATAAGTCTTTCTCCAGCTTCATTTCTGTTGTCAAGTCCATATTTTCCAACTACTTTGCCTTCTTCTTTGTTGCCAACTTTTGTGTGCCAGTCACCCATGACTATCAGGATATTCTGTTTGCATGTTCTGTCAATTTCAGCTTGTACTTGTTCATAGAACTCTTCAATTTATTTATTTAGCTGTATTTATATCCTGCTTTTCACCAGGTCAAAGTGGTCAATTGTGGGATACATTTAACATGAGGGGATATGAGACACATACACTAATAATTACAGGGAACATGGGCAATGGAGGGTTAAGTGGCTTGCCCAAGACCACAAGGAGTGCCTACAGGACTAGAAATCCCAGTCCCTCCGGCCTGAGATTGCTGTCCCCAGGTGGGACTTGAACCCCTGGCCCTCCGGCCTGAAGTACCTTGTCCTAACCACTAGACCACTCCTGCACTCCTGCACTCTTCTGCAGCTGTTGGGGCATATACTTGAATTATAGTTGTGTTGCTAGGCATTCCTCATAGACGAATAGAGATTAAGCGTTCGCTGACTTCATTGTATTTCATTACAGTTCTTGCAAGTTTCTTCTTTATTATAAATGCAACACCATTTCTTCTTTGTCTTTCATTTCCAGCATAGTAGAGCATGTGATCATCTGATGCAAAGTGCCCGATGTCAGTCTATTTCAGTTCACTGACACCCAACAGATCAAGTTGTACACGTTCCATTTCATTCTTGACCACCTCCAACTTCCCTTGATTCATGCTTCATACGTTCCATGTTCCAATGTGTAAGACATCTTTACAGCTGACTCTCATTTCATGCACAGCTACATCAGCAGTCAGATGTCCTGAGGGCTTTGATCCAACCACATCATAAATGCTGGCTTTACTCTGAAAAGTCTTCAGCTCTTTCCCAGTAGCTAGTTGAGTGCCTTCCAACCTGGGGGTCTCATCTTCCAGCACTATACCACAATTTGTTTTGTTCTAACTATCCATTGGGTTTTCATGGCAGAAGTAGATTGCTGGGCCTTTCCCCCACGCAGTTTAAGTTTGGTGTTGTTGCCATTGTCACAAAAATGTGATACTCCGCCATCAACACTATCCCATTCTGCTGCTGCCCAGATAGGTGGTTTGTCTTGGTTTGGCACTTCAGCTGAGACTTGTCCATCTTGGGAGACCCTGCCAGTAATTAAACTACCGATAGTTTAGCTCTCAGCATCACTGCTGCATACAAGTCCTCACAGCACAACAAGCTGCAAACCAAGTGAGGGATCACCCTTATCTGTAAGCAAATAATATACTCTACTCTCATCACATTTATATAGAGTATATTATTTGCTTACAGATAAAAAGCAGTCAAATATTCTCAGGAAATGGATTTATTATATGAAATAATGTTATTGGAAGATTCTAGAGCTGATACTTTGGCTCTTGCTATCTTGTTAGTGGCTTTTGCCTTAAATGTCACCGCGCCGCAGGGCAGGGTCCCGAGGCCGGTAGTAACCGGGTTCCCGGGGCCCAGCCTTACGGCGGCAGAATCGCGGCGGTTAGCGGGTGGGGGGGGGGAAGGGGGTGAGAGCGTGGGAGAAGCGCGGCCGGTACCAGCAAGTGACGTGCACGCGTAGTGCTTTACGATTGGTGCTGGTGCCGGCCGGGGGCGGAGTGGCGGCACGCAAGGGAGATCGCTGGCAGGCGCTCTCCCTCTTTGCAGCGTGGCCAGCAGGTTGAAAGGTTTGTCCAGGGATTTCGGCGGTTTGGATTGGGTGTGGGGGGGGGCTTATTAGTTCGGCGGGGCTTTCGGGCCGGCTGCCCGTCGTCGGGTTTTCGATACTTTCGGCGGTAGGGGCTATTTGGGCTCGTCGGGGTTTCTTTTGGGTGCATAGAATTCCCTGCTGGCTGGCTCGGCAAAGGGCCTGTGCCTCATACCGGGTTAGTTAGTTAAAAAAAAATAAAATAAATAAAATAAACGAAACCTCTCTGCTCCGGGTTTAAGGGTCGGCTCCCAGTCTAAAAAAAAAAAAAAAAAAAGATATATTAATAATCGCTGCTAAGATCAGTGCCTGAAGGGCCCAATACCATTCCCTGGCATTACTCTGTGCCTGGGACTGAGTTGCCAGTATGGCCCGCCGGTCTGGCAAGGTCGCTCCCAAGAGGGTAGGGGCTCGGGGGGTGGCAGTTAGGGGGAAAGGGCGTGGGAAGACTGGGTCTGTGCCTGCTATCGGGGGGGAGATGGGGGTGGCGGTGTCTCGGGACCCGCAGGGGGGGCAGGGCAGAGGGAGGTCACCGAGGGCGCGCTCCGGTACAGCGGGCCGGCCCGCACGGGCTCGTGCGCTTGCTGTTGCGGTTGTGCCCTGTGGGAGCAGGCTGCCTGGGCCTTTGGGCTCGGAGAGCGGGGAAGGGGCCTTGGGTGAGGTAGCGAATGCCACGGTGGAGCGCTCCGGGGCTGGGTCTGCAGCGGAGGCTCGGGCCCCGGAGGCGGAGGCTGCTCCTGTGGAGGACGGCGGGTTAGTCGGTACATATCCTCCCCCTCCTTCCTCCGGTTGGGCTAGTCCCAGGTGTATGGGCGGGCATGTTCCGCCTTCAGGGTTCTTTGGAGCTCCGGGGCCTTGGCCGTTTGGGAGGGGGCGCATGGGGTGGACCGGCGCAGTGGGGTGGCGACTGGGATGGGTGGCGGGGGGCGGGGTCGGCGGGACCTCCGTTCTGGTGGGTAGGAGGATGGCGGCTTGGGAGGCGGGGGGCCTCGGGTCCTCAGCCTGGGGCTGGGGAGTGGGACCCTGCGTTGCTTCCAACACTTTGCAGGCAGGGCCTGCCGCCTTTTCTCCTCTTTTGCCTCAGGTTCCTCGGAGGGATTGGCCCAGAATGGACATCGCTGACCCTGTTCAAGCGGGCTCCGCGAGCGCGGTGGACGAGCGGGGCGGTTCGGCGGTTGAGGGTCCGAACCTGACTGTGTCTTCGCCTCTTCCCCATACGGCTGGGTGCGGGCAGTTCGGCGGGAGGAGTGCAGAGTTCTGAGGTGGTTCAGGTGGCCGGTGGAAAGGAGATTGCTAAGCGCAAACACGGGCGTCGCTGCCGGCGGGCTTCCTCGTCCTCCTCATCCTCCTCCACGATTTCCTCTGACAACTCTGTGGTTGCGGGGGGGATAAGGAGGTGGGCGGCGGGTCCGCGGTGGTTCGTTGTGCGGAACTGTGGGAGGGTGTCCCTCGGAAGTTGCGGCACCGGATCAAGTGTCGGAGGTATATTGATATCTTCTGCCTGCTTGAGGGCCGGAGGCGCTTCGGTGAGAGTAAGAAAAAACGCAAGGAGGATGAAAAGGCGGGTCGGGTGCGTAAGCCATCTCGCAACACCTTGAATTGGACTCGGGCTTTTTTACGGTTGGCTAGCGTTTGGGGTCACTATTACCCGGAACAGTATGGAGCGCTCTTGGCTTATGGCAATACGATTTTGGCAGCGTCGCAGGCGCAGGAAGGGTGGGCTTGGCTGAATTACGACGAGGAGTTCAGGGACATGATGGAAGAGAGTAAGCAGTTATCGTGGGGTATGAAGGACATCAATCTGTGGTTGACGCAGATGTCCATGCGGGGCTGTGCGGGTGGGGCCGCCGGAGGAGGTGGTAAGGCCGGAGCCACGACGTCATCGGTGGGCGTGCGGCCCTTTCGGACGGCCGCCACCCCGGCGCCTCAATCCAGGGGTGGTGTTGCAGGTGCGGACGTCTGTTGGCGTTTCAATAAATCCTCGTGCCCGTTCCCGGACTGCAAATTTAAGCACGCCTGTTCCTTGTGTGGCAGTGGACACGCGGCCCTTAAATGCAGTCGGAGAGGTGCGGCGGGAGCCCCTGCGGGGGGTAAATGAGGGCGGTCTCGTGGCTTTGGCTCCCACGCCCGTGCGAGTCGAAGTCATGCGCCCATGGTTGATGGAGTATGGCAGGACGAACCGCGGGGGGGCGTGGAGTGTATTACTGGAGGGTTTTTCGGAGGGTTTTCAGATCCCGTGTCAGGGCTCCCCTGCGGGGGGTGGGTCGCGTGACGCTAGTTCGGTGCGCTCTCTGGGCGAGGTGGTGCGGAAGAAGATCGCGGAGGAGTGCGCGCTGGGCAGGGTGGCAGGGCCCTTTCGTGAGCCTCCCTTCTCCCCGTTCACGGTGTTCCCGCTCGGGGTGGTTCCCAAGAAGGAGCCGGGCAAGTTCCGGTTAATTCACAACTTATCCTCCCCTGTCGGGGATTCCGTGAATGACCACATCCCTCGAGAGCAGTGTACCGTGCGCTACGCTTCTTTTGACGCCGCTGTCGCTTTAGTGCAGCAAAGCGGGGCCGGGGCGTCCTTGGCGAAGGTGGATATGGAATCCGCGTTCCGTCTGCTGCCAGTGCATCCTGCGTCCTTCCCTTTGTTGGGCTTTACCTTCGAGTCGCAGTATTATTTCAATAAATGCATGCCTATGGGCTGTGCCATATCTTGCGCTTACTTCGAAGCGTTCAGCACCTTCTTGCATTGGGTGTTGGGGAAGTTGACGGGGTTGCGTACTATTGTACATTATCTGGACGATTTCTTGTTTGTCGGGCCTGAACGGGAAAGAACTTGTGACACGTTGCTGGAGACCTTTTTGCGCTTGGCAGTCGACTTCGGCATTCCAGTGGCGGCTTATAAAACGGTGGGGCCTGTGACTTGCCTGACTTTCCTAGGAATTGAGATTGATACCGTGGAAATGGTTGTCCGCTTGCCGGAGCAGAAGGTGGCATGTCTTCGGCGGATGGTAGCTGTGGTGGGATCTGCGCGCAAGATTACTCTGCGTGTCATGCAATCTTTAGTTGGGCATCTCACTTTCGCTTGCAGGGTGCTGCCCATGGGGCGCCCCTTCGCTCGGCAGTTGTCGCTTGCTATGGCGGGAGTCCAGCTCCCACACCACCGCATTCGGGTGACGGCGGGTATGCGCGAGGATTTACGGGTGTGGGATTCCTTTTTAGCTGACTTCAACGGTCGCTCGGTCATTCAGTCCCCTGAGCTGTCAAATGCAGACCTGCATTTATTTACGGATGCGGCCGGCAGTTTTGGTTTCGGGGCTTATTGTCAAGGGGCGTGGTGTGCGGAGCCATGGCCTTCCGAGTGGGTGCAGTCCGGCTTGACGCGGAACATTACTTTTCTGGAGCTTTTCCCCATAGTGGTTGCCTTCTGGGTTTGGCCTGAGCGCTTCCGGAATCGGCGGGTGGTCTTTTGGTGCGATAATGCGGCAGTGGTGGCGGTTATCAATCGCCATGCACCTCGCTGCCCGAAGGTAGCTGCTTTAATGAGGATTTTTGTGTTGGCCTGCTTACATATGAATGTCACCGCCAGGGCTCGGCATGTGCCAGGGGCCCAGAATTCCATTGCTGACGCTCTCTCCCGTTTTCTGTGGGTGCAATTTCGGCGGTTGGCTCCGGAGGCGGATCCGGCGGCTTCCCCGGTCCCGGGACATCTCTGGAAAGTTGGGATGCTAAGCTGATGGCATTGTTGTCGACGTCCGTGGCGCGCAGCACGTGGGCCCTGTACCAGCGTGGCTACTCCCAGGTGAGTGCGTTCCTGAGCTCTTTGGGCTGGGGCGGGGGGAAGGTTCCCGAGGGGCTGATAGGTCAGTTCGTGATGTGGGTGAAGAAGGCGGGTTGGACTCGTATGGCTGTTACGTCCGCAGTAGCTGGCTTTTCCTTTTTCTGCAAGGCGGCGGGGTGGGGGAACCCAAGGGTTTCATTCCTAGTTCGGTATCTGTTGGCGGGTTGGGCTAGGGCTCACCCCAGGCCCCAGGACTGGCGGCGTCCGGTTTCCCACGAACTATTGCTGCGCGTTTGCGAGGTCTTACCTCGTGTTGTGGCTTCTCCTTTCGAGGCTGTTTTGTTCCATGCCTTGTTCGTGACTGCCTTTTTTGGGGCCTTTCGCGTGTGCGAACTGGTGCCCCGCTCCACCAGGAAGGGTGCGCCTGGGGGTCTCAAGCTCGCCCATGTCACAATCCAGGGGTCTCAAGTTCGTATTTTCCTCCCGCGGTCCAAGACAGATCAGGCGGGAAAAGGGAGTTGGGTGGTATTGGGCGCCATATACCCCTTGCCCTCGTGCCCCGTGCAGGCTTTGAGCCATTATTCTCTGAGGCGCTCGGGTTTGCATGGTTCCTACTTCTTTTTGCATGAGGACAGTAGGCCGGTAACGCAGTTTCAGTTTACGGCGGTACTGCGCCTGGCGCTACGTTTTTTAGGTTATGACGAACGGAGCTTTGCGTCGCATTCTTTCCGGATTGGGGCGGCCACAAGTGCGGCGGCTGCGGGGCTTGAGGGGTCGGTGATTCGGCGGATTGGGAGGTGGCGCTCTGGAGCGTATGAAGGGTATGTGCGCCCTTAGGTGGTCGATCGCTGCATCCGGGTCGGAGCGGTGACGCCTTCTCGCTGTTGCACTGGTGTCATGGGGTTACCGGGTTGGGGGGGGGGGTCTTCTAACAGTTTTCTTCCTATTTCAGAGTTGCCTGTGGGTGGCAGTCCGCTTTGTCCTTTCAGATGGTGTCGGTTCCAGCGAATGGTGGGTCATCGGCCATTCATTCGTCTACTGGGCCGAGCGGAGGGCGGTGTCGAGGCCATTAGGACTACACCTTGGTCTAGCGGCTTCTGGAGTTCGCCTATGCTGGATGGGACAATGTGGAATGCGGTGGTGGCAGCTCGTGGACTTCGTCCAGGCACAGATGGTGCAGCGTGGGAGAAACTACCAGCAGACAGATGTACAAAACGTTTACACAGCTACAAGAAACATTTGGAGGCTGTCATCACTTCCAAGGGTTGTACAACCAAATATTAGTGAAGGATGCCATTAATCCTGTCCGGGTCATATTTTGTTTTTTTTTATCTCAGAAATTACTATGTCTAAGTTGCCCAGATATCTGTTTTTGTTGTATATCTTCAAACATACTATTAAAATATTATGATGACATACAGATGGAATATTTCCAATTATTTCTGAAGATATTGTACACAACATACCTAAAATGCAAGGGTGCCAATAAAGCTGACTACAACTGTACAAGTACATGCTTTGATAAAAATTGTAGAATTGCATAATTTAAAGAAAAACACTGTCCTTCCCTTTTAAAGTATGTAGATAGCACATCTGGGTTACAGGTGGAAATGCTTCCTAAGGATACTTCAATATTTCAAAAAAAATGTTTATGTTTGTCTTTATTTAATATACTTTATATCTGGAACCAAACTATGCAGTTTACAATAAAATTATATAAAAGTCAGAAAAGGACATTAGCAATAGTGCAAGGATTACACTTAGAAGGAGAGGGAAAAAGGGGGGGGGGGGAAGAGATAAGAAAGACATTTACATGGATAATGGGAGACTAAGAGCCCGATTGTGGGAGGGGGCCGTCTGGACATCCCTGATGAAGAAAGGGAACTAAGGACCCGATTCTGGTCCGAGGGAACAAAATTTCCTGTGGTTGCCAGAATTGGACCCGTGGACGACCTGGTGAGCCCCTTCCGCCTGCAGGGACATCCTCCTCGCAGGTGCTCCCAACATCCGTGGCTCTGGCCCCCAATACCCCCTGCTGCCCAACCCATGGCTGGCCTGTCGTGGCCTGGATCAGGCAGCGGGGACACCCACACACCCAGCCCCAGCCCTAGGGGAGGCTACCCAGGCCTGATCATTCACAAAATGCTGCTTATACCACTTTTTAGGTGGTATAAGTAGCACATCCCCATGGGCCCAGCAGCACATACAGGGTAGTGAACCAAATTGGCCCTGTACATGCTGCAGTATTGGCCCACCCCCGCCCCCGCTCCGCCCCGTTCCCACTCCCTCCCACCCCCCGCTGGCTCTCTCCATCCTGATGCACAGGATGTACAAGGAGAGCCAGAGGGAGATTAACATGAAAGAGTCATCCAATAAAATAATGTTATAGGTACCCCAAATGCCGATTTAAAAAGGTGGGTTTTCAAGGGTTTTTTGAATATTTTCAGGTCTGGTTCTGTCCGTATCATGGTAGGCAAAGAGATCCGTAAAGCTGGGTCAGCAACAGCATAGAAGCCAATCTGATAAGTATGTAGATAGATTCTGGAAATTTTAGTGTAATCCAGATGTGCTAAGGTGTATGTTTACTAAACCGTGCTAATGGTTAACCTGGGTTATCTGCAAATAGGTCCCCTGATATTGAATGGGATGTAGTTGCAAATAGCCCGGGTTAACTGTTACCCAGCTGAGTAAACATATCCCTGTGATTTAAGATGAAAAGACTGTCTTTAAGGGGGGAAACATTAGAAAATCCTGAGGCTGGAAGCTTTATTTTCTTTATAGTTTCCATGTAAAGGTGCAATTAAATATCAGTGGGTTAAATATGTGTTTTTGAACCTTCACTACTATCGTTTTTCTTAGGGGCATGTTTACTAAGCTGCACTAACAGTCAATGTGCACTCGAGCGCGCATTAACAAGCATGCATGGAGCCACGCTAACAGCCCACATTTTAATTCTGGGCTATCTGCTTAGTGTGTGATGGGGAGGGAAATGGGTGGAGCACAATATGGTTAGTACAGGGGTTATTAGCATGTGTTCATTGACAATGATGCAGTTAGCATGGGTGCAGTTTGTGCCATCTCTGAAGGTAGCATTAAGAGTATCCGTGATAAGTGCAACTGCTGCTGGGGTGCATTAGGGTATGAATCAATGTGGCATCTGCTGGGTCCATACTGTACATGCATCCAACAGGTTGCACATGACTGTTGCATGTACTGCACATTGAATTTTGCACTCGGTGAGCGATACCTGCCAAATGTTAACACAGCTTAGTAAATATATCTCTTAGTTTCAAACAATTTGTTGGATGTATCACCTGTATTTTTCTCTTAGGCCTGAGTATAAAGGCTCTCATTTATTGCTTGCAGAGAGAACAGGCTATTCTGTTTTTTGTTATTTCTTTAGGGATTCATCTGGAGGCTCTCACTTATTATGGATTTTATTGGGTGCAGCTAATTGATTGTTTTTGATTTGCTTTTCTTTGGAAATGTTATTTGCTCCAACTTTTCTGTACAAGCATTTGCTTGAAATATATTAGTTATAATTTTGCATAAATGAAAAATAATAACACATTGCGGGGCAATAACTTGTTCACATTTTCTAAAACGCTTGCCGTGTTGAGACATAACATTAGTTCCCAATCTTCTCCACTATGTTCATAGACAATTGGCATAACTGGGACACACATCAAATAAGAGAGGATTCCATTCTGGACAACAGTTTACCAGACCTCGCTCAAGGTAACCTTTGTGGAAGCACTGGACTTGGGAGTTAGAACAAACTTGATCAGCTTAGGATTGGGGCGGCAGACAGTTTAGCTATGGCTGCTAATTTATCCTGTGATGCAATAATGACTGGAGGAGCAACTCCTGCCCTTGCCTTGTTGCCTTCTGAAACACTGGAATAGTCTGTTTGCTCCTGGTCATAGTTCTCCACTCTAGGCTGCAAAGCAGAAACATCTGGCACACTCACTTGTGGCATTAGCACCCACCAATTCTTCTATGGGTGCACCGACTTGTGCCATAAGGAACGCTGAAACACCATCATTTGTCATCCATAGCAGCTGTCGGGGGGTGGGGGGGAGAGGAGGGGAGGGAGGAGAACTTCCTTTTCAGCTAAGAGATGCCATGGGGGACAAACATCTCAGTCCATCGATACAGCTGCCCCTTGACAGACTGAGACTTAGGTGTTATGTCAGACTGAAACTTCACTGTTCTTAAGAGTCCATGAGACTGAGCAACAAACATCAATTTGCGAGTGAGTAAGAAGGGACTTTAGTCTTCCTTTTGCCCATGTTAGCCCAAATGCCACTCTCTTCACAGCTTTGCTCTTCAGCTGAGCCCAAGCCATCCACCATTTTGGCTGCCTCCCTGTCCCCCCTCCCCTATATTGATCTAATTATTAATTTCAAAATGAAGGTATGCTTTATATTTCACTTTGAAAATTGATGCAAAACCACAACTATAAAGTACTCTAGGGTATTACAGCAATGTGGGCAGTATAAATTTTGCTTTACATTTATAAAAATGCATATTTATTTCACAAAAATAGTTTTAGATGTAATTCTAAAGCTGATCATTTATCAATATTGATACGGCCCATTTGACCGCAGTATCTTCCTTTGAAGAGTTACAGTGATATAGCTTATGGATTAAAACTGTTAGAATCATAGTATGCGCGTCTTACATGTTCAGTCATTTCAAAAATACTGCAACTATTTATTCATGTGCATACTTATATAAATTTATTTGCTTGTTCCTCCTAAGTTACCACTTTTCAAAACTGTTGTTGAGAATCAATTGCCCACATCTGCTGAGTACCATTCTGAAGGCAGCAAGCTGTGATAGCAGTACTTATATTTCCACTATTAATTATTCATGGTTATTTATTGAATAATTTCAAGTGCTAGATGGTAATTTTGACAATCCTATGGTGTAAGAAAATAGGTATCATTTTTTATCAAACCAATTTGAGGTTGCTAAACACCTGTGGAAAAAATAGTCACGGTCCATTTGTTAGACTGATCCTGGATAAAAGAACACACATTCCGTTTAATGAATTCAGCTCATTAGTCGAAAGAAGGTCTGCACTGAGTTTCTTTGAACAAAGGTATTTAAGCCTCTACATCCTATTTTTAGAATTATTGATCTGTACTAAGCATATAATTTAAATATACACGTTCTAGTGAGACTATAGCAAAGCTTTTGACTGTGTAAACCATGAGAAACTCTGGGCCACATTATGAAGCATGGGTATACCAGAATACCTGATCGTTCTCTTGCACAATCTGTACATTGATCAAGAAGCAACAGTTCGAATGGAACAAGGAGAAACAGAATGGTTTAAAATAAGCAAAGGTGTAAGACAAGGCTGCATACTTTCCCCCTACCTGTTTAATTTATATGCAGAACAAATCATCAGAGAAGCAGGATTGTATGAAGACAACAGAGGTGTGAAGATTGGTGGAAGACTCATCAACAACCTTCGCTATGCTGATGATACCACATTACTGGCGGAAAGTGAAGATGATCTGAAACATTTGCTTCTCACAATCAAAGAACATAGTCTCAAAATGGGCCTGCACCTTAATGTAAAGAAGACAAAGATCATGTCAACTTTAAATTTGATTCTGAAGTAGATGGGGAGCCAGTGTAATTGCTTCAGGACTGGGGTGACGTGTTCTCATTGTCTTTTTCCTGTGATGATTCTGGCAGCCATGTTTTGTGCAAGTTGGAGGGGGAGAAGTAAGGATTTTGGAAGCCCCTGGTATTTGATATTGGCATAATCAAGGATTGGGGTGATGATGGCCTGAAAAAATGTTTCTGAAGATCTTGTTCTGGAAGTGGTTGAAGTTTTTGAATTGTTCTCATACGGGAATGTGCTGCTTTGGTGACTTGTTTGTTGTGTGCTTGGAAGTTAAGATTTTGATCCAGAATTATGCCGAGGTATTTTACTTTCTCCTTTACTTGCTAGATTGCTTGTTGGGGGGGGGGGGCGCGGGGGGGGGGAGAATGCAAGGTATTTTATTATAAAGTGGATTTCTGACTTGTTTGGGTTGATGTACATGTTATGGAGATTGAGCCACTGGATAACTGCGGTGAGGCATAGGTCAATTGCAGGGTAATCAGGGATGAGGATGGTGAGGGGGTGTAGATTAGGATGTTCTCAGCATACTGATAGAATATTGAACATAGCAGCTAGATGAAGATGCTGAAGAAGAGGTAGGATAAAGCTGAGCCCTGGGGAAGGCTGTGGAGAAGACTAAATGGAGGGTTTCAGTGCTGTGGTAGGGCCTGATACCATTTTGGTGCTTCTCCAGGGGGGGGGGGCATAGGAGTCTATGAAGTCCTGCATCTGTAGCTGAACTACTTTTTCAATGATTTTGGCAAGAGAGAGGATGCTGGAGATAGGTCTCTAAGATGCTAGTGAGATTGGGTCAGCTGTAGAGATTTTTAGCTGGGATCTGATGGAGGCATGCTTAATTGTGGTAGGCATGTAACCCAAGGATAGAGTTTTGAGTGATGTGCAGAATGGTTGATGAGAGCTCTTTCTTAGATATTTTGATCCAGGAGAAGGGGCAGGGGTCGAGAGGGGAAATTGTGCAATTGAGGTCTGTGATGATGTCTTCAACTTGGGATAGAGAGAGCGGACTGAAAGATGACCAGGTAAGGGTGCTTGTGTCATTGAAGGTATCGATGGGAACCCATGTAGCTCTGGTAGTGGTGGGTTGTTTAGGCTGATGAAATTGCACCATAGAGAAAGGGTGGCATCTGGTTTGATTGCACTGGGATCTTTAAGAATCTATAATGCTATGTCAAAAAGCTCTCTAGGTTTGTTGAGAGAGTTGGTGATTTAATCAGATTCAGGAGGGTGAGAAAGCAGTATTCTGATTGAGCTGAGGTGTATGCAGAGATTGTAAGTGTGTCCTTGTGAGGCCTCCACTTACGCTCCTGCTGTCTGAGCTTGAACTTCAGGTCCTTGAGTTCTGGTGTAAACCAGAGAGCACAGTTGGCTCTTAGAGTCTTGATTACATCATTGGTTATGATGGCAGATGAGGAAATGCAGTGATTCCATTCAATTACTATGTTGCTGATGTTGTTTTTTAATGATTTTTATTCACATTACATGAGAGGTACTATTTTTCTCACAAACAAAATGCCTAGTTCTCAGAGCACTGCCCATAGGTGACCCTTTGACTACCTAAGAGTTAAGTCTGGGCCTGAGTGGCCCCTAAACAAAAAGTAGTAACAAAACACAGTGGGCTAGATTTACTAACCTGTGTTAATACATTAACAAGCGTTATTTAATATATATTATTTCTATTTAACACACTTCTATAGCTCTACTAGACATGCAGGGCTGTACAGATACAGATAATATTTGATTTCATTTTGTTTATTAGATTTAATATTCCAAGGCTGTAGAGTTGGTACGCAAAAAATCTTCGACTGACTCCTTAATTTATGGTACCTCTGACTCCGACTTCTCTATGTGTAATTAGACTAATTATAGATTTTCTATACTGATTGAAAGCACACAATATACAAGACATTTCATCACTGCCAATGTGAATCATCAGGATACTTTGTAGCACTCTAACCCGTTAAAGTTTGGGTTTAAAGGCTATAGCTATGCTGTTATTGTTTTTTCATATTATTTAATAAAGAAGTTACAAACATGATTATGTAACATTAAACATAAGACAAAATTGATTAATTTAGAAAATAAAAAAAAGAGGATAAGAATTATTAGAGGAAAGTCAAAAAAATGCTCATTTTGAAAGAAATAAACTCAAGTGCATAACCTTTCCTTTTTGAGATTAAAATATTGAATATAAAATTTAAATGAATGGGACATGAAAGATTACGCTAAATTAAATAAAATTATATTGTAAAAGCTAGAAAAGTTGATCCTGACAAAATTTATTAAAGAAAGATTGTATCTGTGAAATTGGAATTATTAACGCATTAGCATTTACATTTAGTTGGAGTCGGTACATTTTCTCTGACTCCTACTCAGACTCCAGAAACCCAATAATTGCTTCCGACTCCAACTCCAATTCCATAGCCCTATAATATTCTGTCTTTAACAAGAAAATCACTTCAAGATAGCTCATGCTATGTGCAACTTACGATCTAGTCAAGACAAATACGAGGCTTCAGAAAATGTGCTGTATATACTATAATCAAAATAGTTAAAATCAACAAGACTATGAACCGGAAGAACCATGATTTAAGATTTAAAAACAACAAAAGTAGTTTTTTTTAAAAGATGGATTGGGTTATGGTCAGCAGACCAGCCCCAGCATCGGTTCAAAAGGTTGGCACCCTAGGCAAACCTTAAGCTTTATGCCCCCCCCCCCCCCCCGACTGTCAGAATCTATTATTTAGCTTTGAATGACCTGCACTTTACCGTACCCCAGAAGCTGCTATCTAGTTTGCCTAATGGTTGGACTGCTACATACAGTATGTCAGGAAGTCCCATTCCAGACATATGTAGCAGTGTTGAAAATATGGAATCTGTAGTCAACAATGAAGGAGAAAGATACATGGTTCGGAGGAAGACCTGTGAGCAGCAGATGATAGTAGTTTAAGTGGGAGATGATGAGAAAGTAGATGAGGATTTTGGTAGTGTGCTCAGAAAGGAAGAGAGAGTTGCTGGTAATATTATCAATCAAGGGACAACCAGCAAGGGACCTAGTCATTTGCTTCTGAGGCACTCAAGAGGCTAAAAATTCTTTAATATCACATGATCCAAGACTCTTAAAAGGCAAGATGGGCCACTATCTGCTATAAAAGGCTTTCTCTTGCACACGTTACAGGGTAAAGAACTCCATCCCTTCCCATTTAAGGAGAAGGACTAGATTTATTAACATGTATTGATGCATTATTAGTAGATAAGCCCCACTGACAGCTATAGACAGGGGCAGCCCAAGGGTCTTCACCATGTGCAGAGATTCACCGCGAGGACTTATTTGCATAAATATTTACGTGGAGCCAATTCTATTGTGTGCGTCCCCCACCTGACTGGGCGGTCAGAATTGGGACATGCTCCGGTGCACCCGATTCTGATCCTGTGGGGGCTAGATGTGCCTGCAGCATCAGAATCAGGTCTACCGGCCTGGATATGCAGGCCGTGCCCCGATTCTGGCCACCCGGATGTCCATGCACTACCAACCAGGAAACACAATGGAGCAAGAGACGGAGAAAGTGTAGATGTTTGTAGAACCTTTAATGGTAGGAGTCTATAAACCCTGACGTGTTTCAGGGGGCACAAAGCTTAAAAACAAGGAAATGATACATGTTGTTCAATTTCATGTAAAATTATAAATATATAAAAGAACATATATATCAAAAAACACATAGAAGACATATTAATAAATAATTAGATTAATACCAAATACACGTTAAAAAACATAAATATATCAATGCAGATAACTGTGTGACTCACCCTCTTAACTATCTTCAATCATGTAAACTAATATAAAGTTGTATGCATAGATACATAAGCACTGTATGTTAGTTATGGGAATCACACAAATATACAAAAAACTCTAAGAAAATGCTAAGAAAACGCAGGACATGAGGAATTAAACCATAATTGTAGGTAAACAACCTAATTACGTGAATGATATATATAATTAATATTATGTTAATGATAAATGTATAAAAAATGTATAAAAGGGATGATGTTATGTTTAAAATCCAAATGGTGTTAAAAAACTTTCATATGGTGATTAACTATAAATGTTATGGATAATTTAGATGAATTTTATCTTGATAAAATATGTCAGCAAAGGTAAGTGTCATAAAATTCAAACCTTGAATTGCTGCTGCTGCTTGAGAATCAAGATGAAAACTGTACTATTGAGCAATCAAGAAATTATTAGTCCTTGATATGGTTAAAAAATTTAAAAATCACCAATGAGTCCACTAACCTGAATTAATCCACTCAGCTGTTTACATCGTATTCATAAATGGTTCAAAAAACTGTTTATCTACAAATCCGAAGGCAAAAATAAAGGAAAAGGGGAAAAAGAAGGGAAAAATAAATTGAAACTGACAAAACATTGAATAATATCGTATCTGTGTGTGTTGAATGCTAATATGTTCATGAAAACATGTAATTCATGTGTATACTGAATGGAACCAATGTGAAATGATATCAGGAAGGCCGCGGAGCCTCGTACCCGCGGCCGGAATTAACCGGGGGGGGGCGCCTGTTGCGCTCGCGCCCGGCTAGTCGGCCGCGCGAGCCGTCGGCGGCCGCGTGTTAGGTTTCAAAGTGATTGGCTCCCGCAGTTGTTTTGGCAACGCGGGAGCCAATCATGGATTGAAGCCGGGGCTTGATGGGGGGGGGGCAGCACAGAGCACAGCCGTTCCTCTGAGCGGTGGTCCGAGGAGACGGTTGCTCTCAGCTGTTCCTCTCTCCATTTCCTGTTAATTGGTCGAGTTGGGTCCCGTAGCTCCGCCGTAGAAGGTCCGGTGTCCGGGGATTCGTCAGCTGCGCTCAAGCCAGAGTCAGGGCTTGCAGCACAGCGTCCAAGCGGGGTTTGCTTTGCGGCGGTCTGCAGAGTCTCGAGCACGTGTTCGATCTCCGTGCACGCTGCAGGGCCATCGGGTCAGGCAAGTGTGTTTTGGGCGCGTTTTGACATTCCTGTGGGGGGGGGGGGTATTAATTGGCTCGACTGTGCTTCCCTTTTTTGGTTGCATCTGCAGGTTTTCAAAAAAAATAATAATAATAAAGTGCTGACAGTTTATCATGCGGCCTCATCAAAAACGAGGTAAAGGAGCTCCGCGGGGTAGGGGGCAGGGCGGGGGGTAGGACTGGGGGAAGGTGTAGGGGGGCTGGAGACTTCAGCAGGGTCTGGGTTGGGGGAGCAGAGGGGCTCGAGACGTGGGGCTGTGAGGCAAAGGGGGAGTGAGCGGGGGAGGAGCAGGCAAAGAAAGGACCGAGGGAGACCTATGGCTAGGGGCAATAGTGTGCAAGCGGGTAGAGGGCATGCAGATGTGATGCCTACGGGGGGGGCCTTTTCTGAGGGGCCAGGTGGCCCTAGTATTCCTCAGGCGGGGGGTAGAGGTAGTGTGGGAGGCGCTTGTGGTCGGGGGGGCAGGAGGCTATAGGGGTCTCGGGTGTTAGCCCTACTTTGGCTTGGTCAGGGCAGACAGCAGATTGGATGGGGGGGAGAGTGGGTACAAATTTCCCGGGTGTGTCTGGTTTCCCTGTAGTACAGGGTGGCACGCCATTGGCTTGGGAGCATTGGAGTGGGGGTGGGCAAGACTCTTCCCGGGCAAACTGGATGGGGATGTGGCCACCGCCCTGGGCCATGGCCGGTGTTCCTTCGCCTTTTGGTGTCTTCTCTCCTCAGGTACCATCGGGATGGCAGTTCCGGGAAGACGCAGATCTCTATGGATCCAGCCAGCAAGGTGCGGTGGCATCGAGCGGGGAACAGAGCCGTTTGGAAGCGGATGCCGGCTCGGGGCCTGCGACGCCAGCCGTCCAGCAAGGGATCGTTTCACTCGAGGGGACACCCAGCGGTGGTGCAGGTGAGTTGGCTCAGAGCTTAACCGGGGAGGTGGGGGGCGGGGGTGCTTTGGCGCCAGCACACGGTGTAGGGGAAGGGGGCATTTTGGCGGTATCAGGGGAGGTAGGCAAAAAGGCCAAAAAGAAAAATAAGCACTCCTGTCTCCGGTGTCATAAATCTCGTTCATCTTCTTCTTCGTCTGTTCGGTCTTCCTCAACTTCTTCTACGTCTGGTGAGAGCGAGAGGGGTGATCTTATTAGGAGTTCGGTGCAGCCGACGTTAGCAGCTTTCTCGGAATTATGGGAAGGGGTGCCAAAGAAGTTGTGGCGGAAAATCCAAAAAAGGCGTTATATCGATCTGTTTCGGTTACTAGAGGGCAGGAAGCGAACGGGGGATAGTCGTAAGAAGAGGAAAGAGGATGAGAAGGCCGGGCGAGTGCGCAAAGTAGCTAGGAACGTTGTTAATTGGACGAGGGCTTTCTTACGTCTCGCGAGTGTATGGGGGCATCTGCATCCAGAGCAGTATGGGATGCTCTTGGCATATATGGATTCCATTTTAGAGGCTTCTCAGTCACATCCGGGTTGGGCCTGGCTCAACTACGACGAGAAATTCCGCGATAAAATGGAGGAGAATTGACTCTTGTCCTGGGGGACTCAAGATATTAATCTATGGTTAACCCAGATGGCAGTTCGCCCAGGTGGGGGGTTAGCGAGTGGTCAGAAAAGCGGATCAGGAGCTGTCGAAGGATCACTGCGGTCCTTTCGTGCGAGCAACCTTCCGGCGGGACAGAGAGCAGTGGGGGGAGGCGCAGGAGATTTGTGTTGGCGCTTTAACAAGTCTTCGTGCCCCTTTCCGGACTGCAAGTTCCAGCACGCCTGTTCTATCTGCACTTGGGGACATTCCGCACTTAAGTGTGTCAAGCGGGTGTCAGTCGGTGCCGGAGTGCCGTCTTCCAAGCAATAGGGACCTCATGGGTTTAGCTCCGACTCCAATTCTTTTTTCAGCTATTCGCTTGTGGTTAGGGAGGTATCCTAGGCGCAGGGCTGGGAAGGTGTTGGCAGAGGGGTTTCAAATGGGTTTTTCGATTCCTGTGGTGGGTACAGTGGTGTCGGGTAAGGTTCAGAATGCGCCGTCAGTTTGGAGATTTCCGCATATTGTGCGGGAAAAGCTGGCAGTAGAGCTGCGGTTGGGTAGGGTGGCTGTCCCTTTTGCTGAGCCACCCTTCTCCAACCTTGTAGTGTCCCCTTTGGGGATCGTTCCGAAGAAGGAGCCTGGAAAATACAGGTTGATTCATAATTTGTCTTTTCCTCCTGGCTCTTCCGTGAATGACCACATCCCTAAGAAGCATTGTACAGTTCGTTACGCATCGTTTGATATGGCGGTGGAGCTTATCCGGCGATGTGGTAGTGAGAGCTTGTTGGCCAAGGTGGACATTGAGTCGGCTTTTCGTTTGTTGCCGGTGCATCCCTCAGCTTTTCATTTATTAGGGTTTTGCTTCGAGGGACAGTTCTATTATGATAAGTGCATGCCCATGGGTTGTTCGGTGTCCTGTGCATATTTCGAATTGTTTAGTACGTTTATGCATTGGGTTTTCTCGAAGAAAAACGGTTGTGCGAACGCAGTGCATTACTTGGACAACTTTTTGTTTGTGGGTGAAGCACGTTCTGGTCAGTGTCAGGCCTTATTGGATGGATTTCTGCATTTAGCTCATGAGTGGGGAGTTCCCTTGGCTCAAGACAAAACATCCGGCCCGATGACGAGACTTACCTTTTTAGGTATTGAATTGGACACCGTGGCAATGGTGGCGCGCTTGCCCCCTGAGAAGGTGATTAAGTTGCGAGTGTTGGTGGCAAACGCTCTTGCCTCCAATAAGCTGACGCTGAGGGAGATGCAAGCACTTATTGGCTCCCTAAACTTTGCTTGTCGGGTGATCCCGATGGGTAGGGTGTTTTTGCATAGATTCGCGGTGGCCACGATGGGGGTGGCGAGACCTCATCATCGGATTCGAATGTCCCGGGGTATGCGAGCGGATTTGTGTATGTGGGACACATTTTTGCAGGAATTCAATGGTTCCACGGTCTTTAGAGACTTAGAAACTACCAGCGACGCGTTAGAATTGTATACGGACGCCGCTGGAGGTTTAGGTCTAGGTGTGTACTTTGGAGGTTCGTGGTGTGCAGAGCCATGGCCACGGGTGTGGTATGTTGCGGGCTTAACCCGTAATATCACCTTTTTGGAATTGTTCCCGATACTCGTGGTTCTCACATTATGGCCCGACAGAATTCGCAATCACACGGTGCTATGGTGGTGCGATAATGCTGCTGTTGTCAGTGTTATTAATAACTATGCTCCGCGGTGTGTGCCAGTGGCAGACTTGATGCGTCAGGTAGTGTTAGCCTGCTTGAGACTCAATGTTGTGGTTAGGGCTAGGCATATACCAGGAACTACTAACAAGATTGCTGATGCTCTTTCCCGTTTTAAGTGGGAGCTGTTTCGGACGTTGGCGCCAGCTGCGGACAAGGAGGGGGCATCGGTCCCGGAGCAATTATGGCGGATTGGTCTTCCGAGATGATCCACTTGCTGAGAAGCTCTGTGTCAGTTGCTACTTGGACTGCATATCGACGGGGCTGCAGCAGTGTTGAGAGCTTTCTCGCAGATCGCGGATGGCGACAGGGACCGGTCTCAGATCATCTAACGAGTCAGTATGTTCTATCGGCCAAGGCGGCGGGATTTTCGCGGAACACGGTGCGTATGCATTTGGCCGGGTTTTCTTTTTTCTCGAAGGCGGTGGGGTGGGGGGCTGTTGGGGGAGGTTTTTTGACGCGTCGGTTGTTGCAGGGTTGGGAACGCTCATGCCCTTCCCCAGGTGATTGCAGGCATCCTATTACCCATGAGTTACTTGTTAGGCTTTGTGGCGCCCTGCCTGAGGTGGTTACCTCCCATTTCGAGGCCGCGCTTTTTCGAGCAGTCTTTGCAGTTGCCTTTTTCGGGGCTTTTCGAATTGGCGAGCTGGTGGCGGAGTCTGGTCGCTTGTTGCGGCCTCAGGGTTTGCTATTACAACACGTGGTTTTCATAGAGGGCGGGGTTCGCATTCAGTTAGAGCATTCCAAGACGGATCCATCGGGAAAGGGGATTTGGGCATTTTTGCGGGCGATGCCTGGAGCACTCACTTGTCCGGTTGCCTCGCTGCAGGCGTATTTGCAACTGCGGCCCAGCGGAGCGGGCAGTCTTTTTCGGCACATGGATGGCCGGGTGCTGATGCGCTTCCAGTTTACTGCGGTTTTGCGGTTAGCACTACGCTGGTTGGGTGAGGACTCGAGTCAGTTCGCGCCTCACTCATTTCGGATAAGGGCAGCGACTACGGCGGCGGGGGTGGGGTTGCCTGAGGCAGAAATTAAGAAGATTGGTAGATGGAAGTCCCAGACTTTCCGCAGCTATGTGCGGCTTTAGGGGAGGGGATGTGGCAAACTGTTTATTTTGTTTTGCAGATCTGGGAACGGGACCGTGTAGCTGTTGGGTGATTGGCCACTCTTTTGTTTACTGGGCCGGTCGACGAGCAGTGACACGGCCCGTAGGCATGAACCTCGGCCTGGCAACTTCCTTGGTAACCGTTTCATGGCTGGGCGAGCGCGGTCTTCGGTGGATACAGCTCTTGCCTTTGCTGCGGCACCATGAGCGTCAGCGAGGGACACCTGACATCACCGTGATTCATCTTGGGGGCAACGATTTGGGGGCTTGGACTTGTCGCCAGTTGATTCATGCAGCTCAGCACGATTTTGGAGAGTTGTTAATTATGTTTCCGGACGTGGTTCTCGTCTGGTCGGATATCATTCCAAGGCCTGCTTCCTGGGGTGAGTGGCGGTGGTCCAGGGGGTTAACTAAAATCAATCGACAGATTGGCCGATGGGTGAGGGAGCGAGGGGGGTGTCAGATTTTCCATTCCTGGGCGGAGGTGGCCTGTACAGGATTGTACCGGCAGGATGGTGTACATCTATCCCCTGTAGGGATGGATTTACTCCTCAACGATTGGCAGGAGGCCTTGGAGGATATTCTGCGAGAACGTAGGGCTGGTCGCAGCTTAGCCTTGGGGGCAGCTCAGGTTGAGGTGTCCTGAGCCGTTGGCGGGATCCCGGAGGTTTTCGGGGTCCGGAGCCAGAGGCAATCCTTAGGACAGGGGTGGGGTACCCCCGACCTGGACAATCCCTCAGGCTTTTGCTAATAATATGGCGAAGCCGGAAGAGGGAGGGATAAGAAAATAGCCGGGGCTTGGGCCCGGCGGAAGCGGAGACAGCGTCACCTTGCTACTGATATGGCTGGTGAAGGCTTGATCTGCGGGGGAGGGGGGGTTAGGTTGTTGATTGTAAACTTTGTTTAGTTATTGTTAAAGGCAAATAAAGCTGCGACCAGTTTAATTCCAGAACAGGTGTGGTGTTGTCATTGCATAAGGTTGTATGTAAAGAGGGGGGGGAGGGGATGGGGGAGTGGGTCGCGAGGCGACTAGTGCGCCGTACCCAGTTACAGGAAGGCCGCGGAGCCTCGTGCCCACGGCCAGAATTAACCGGGGGGCGCCTGTCGCGCTCACGCCCGGCTAGTCAGCCGCGCGAGCCGTCAGCGGCCGCGTGTTAGGTTTCAAAGTGATTGGCTCCCGCAGTTGTTTTGGCGACACGGGAGCCAATCATGGATTGAAGCCGGGGCTTGATGGGGGGGGGGGGCGGCGCAGAGCACAGCTGTTCCTCTGAGCGGTGGTCCGAGGAGACGGTTGCTCCCGCCCGCCCACCCTCGTGAGGGTTTGAGTGACCTGGTTGTTTGGGGTGTTGCAGCTGGAGGGGGTGGCGGGATCCCAGAGGTTTCCGGGGTCCGGAGCCAGAGGCAATCCTTAGGACGGGGGTGGGGTACCCCCAACCTGGACAATCCCTCGGGCTTTTGCTAATAATATGGCGAAGCCGGAAGAGGGAGGGATAAGAAAATAGCCGGAGCTTGGGCCCGGCGGAAGCGGAGACAGCGTCACCTTGCTACTGATATGGCTGGTGAAGGCTTGATTTGCGGGGGAGGGGGGGTTATGTTGTTGATTGTAAACTTTGTTTAGTTATTGTTAAAGGCAAATAAAGCTGCAACCAGTTTAATTCCAGAACAGGTGTGGTGTTGTCATTGCATAAGGTTGTATGTAAAGAGGGGGGGGGGAGGGGATGGGGGATGGGGGAGTGGGTCGCGAGGCGACTAGTGCGCCGTACCCGGTTAAAATAAAAAAATAAAAAATGCAAAATAAAAAATGCAGTTCGTCTGTTCTTATGATGTGTATAGCTGTTGCAATGCCCCTTAAAGAAAGATTAATTGTACAGAGGGACAACATCGGAACGGGAATGGTGCAAAATTTAAAATATATACTAAACCTTTTGGCTAATCCTCTTTTATGTAAAAATCAAATAGGTTGCTCGGTGCTAGAAATATCTACCTTACAGCATAGATGTTTAAGGAAAACAAATTGATTATAGGAACCAATCGCTTACTGATAAATATGTTTTCTCTAAAGATGTTGAAATCTATATGGCCAATTGAAGTGTAGTGTTTAGCGTTTTTTAATAGGCTAACCAAGGCTTGAGCCTCATCTACACTATACCATCATAGTAGATGTAAATGACTGTGTGCTAAAACATTATTAGACTATACTTCATGTAGGATATTTGAAGAGGTCATTATGCTATTGGGTTCTTGAACATAAACATTTTTATATATAAAAATAAACTGACAGATGTAGAGCGGGAAAAACGCTCTTCTGAATTTGAGAGAAAGTTCAGTATGCGTTATACTTAAATTGAATTATATGTAAAAACATGAACGCACATGACTTGAATAAAGTAATTTAAACTGTCCTTAATAAGGGCTGATGACTTTTGTTGCCTAGAAACATTTACTACAAAGTTATTTGTTCAAAATTACTCTTTAAAACTTCAAACCTCATGGGCTCCGTGCAGTCACTGTATGCAAAAAGAGCATCACGGTTTAAACTTGAAAGACCGATCTAGATGAAAAATTTTAGACAGTGGCTATCTGAAGGAACATAATTAAATATGACTGATTGTCATGGTGATGATTAAAATATATGAAGCAACTATCTAAAACCTGCCTGTAAAAACTAAAGATCCTTGCCAGCAGCACGATGTGTAGCATGGATGTTAGAGGAAATCAAATTGATTAAAAACAAACCACTAACTGGTAAGAGTGTACCCTCTAAAAACCTAAATGGCAAGCTGGACCATGATGTTTAACGTTTTTTAGTTTGCTATCCATGACTGCAGCCCTATCAGCATTATGCCGTTATGATAGATATAAATGACTGTGTGCTAGAGCATTATGAAACCGAACTTCATGTAAATTATTTAAAGAGGTCATGGTAACTTTAAAGTTGTACATAAAAATTATATTATATAAAAGTAAACTGACCCAGACTTGAAAGCCGTATATGCTGTATTGTCCTGGTGCAGGGCGAGAAAAAACGCTGTTCTGAATTTGAAGAAAAGTTCGGTATGCATTATGTTTAAAATAAATTGTATGGTTTGGTAAAGCTACTGAGCAAAGAAATGTGTTTTGAGAAACATCATGAGCAATAGTTGGGTTTTGTCGCAATTCTTTAGCTAAGATTGCATATGATGAATTATAAAAATGTTTATATTATATATTTTTCTAGAAATTAATGATATATATATATATATTGGGGGTATTTCTGTATTCCTGTTTGTTATGTGCTGCCCATGAATTGTGTCTTAAATATTATCTCCCAATTGTGACTTTATTAATAAATTATCATATGTTTGTATGGTTGATTAAATTGGTGCAAGGTCTCATGATTTATAGATATTTAATACATATTATTATATTGTTTGTTTCAACAAAACAAAGTTTGGATTAATGTATGATATATATGCAATATTTCTCTTTAAATTAATTTTTTTCATTGTGATTTTGTATGAGCTTTGATTATTTGCAATAAGTGGTTCTTTTTTGTATAGACCAATGATCTATTCATCTCGAACACCTTCTTCCAGCAACACAAGCGGTGACTGTACACATGGACTTCACCCAATGGATTGTACAAAAATCAAATTGACTACATCTGTGGAAGTCAACGATGGAAAAGCTCTATAACATCAACAAAGACAAAACCTGGAGCTGACTGTGGTACAGATCACCAACTACTAATATGCAAACTCAAGCTAAAGTTGAAAAAGAGCAAGACACTCATGAATGTAGCAAAATATGACCTTGAGAATATACCACAGGAATTTAAACACTGCCTGCAAAATCATTTGCTGCTTTAGATACAAAATGACAGAGCTTCAGAAGAGTTATGGAATGACCTCAAGAAGGTTGTGTTGAAGGAAAGCGAGAAGTCTCTACAAAAGGTGAAAAAGCAAAAATGGTTAAAATGGATGATGGAAGAAACTCTGAAAATTGCACAGAAACGCAGAGAAACTAAAGCCAGAGGTGAAAGAGAGGCAACCACAGAACTCAATAGATATTTGCAATGTGCAAGACAGGACAAGGAAAAGTACTACAATGATGCATGCAAGGAAATAGAAGCAGAAAATATTAGAGGAAGAGCAAGAACGGCTTTTCTAAAACTACGCGAGTTAAAAAAAAAATTCCAGCCTCAAACTGGAATGCAACAAGATGCTCAAGGATCTATGTTGAAAGATGCTGAGAAGATTAAGAAAAGGTGGAAAGAATATACAGAGTTTTTATATGATAAAGATCAACTGGACCAACAGCTGTTTCAACCTGTACCTTATGATCCGTAACCATTGGTGATGAAAAAGAAGTCGAAGCAGCATTGAAAGCCTTATCAAAGAAAAAAGCACCAGACATTGATGGCATTCCCATAGAAGTATTACAGCAATCTGATGCAGCTGTTAACATACTTACAAAGCTCTGCCAGGAAATTTGGAAGACAACATCATGGCCAACTGCCTGGAAAAGATCTGTGTTTATACCAATACTAAAAAAAGGTGATCCAACTGACTGTGGAAATTATTGCAAAATCACTCTGATCCACATGCCAGCAAGATTCTACTGAATATTATTCAACAGAGACTACAACCATACCTGGAACAAGAACTACCTAAAGTGCAAGCAGGGTTCAGGAAAGGGCAAGGAACAAAAGACATCACTGCGGATGTGAGATGGATCCTTGAAAAGACTAAAGAATACCAAAAGGATATCAATTGTGCTTTATTGACTACAGCAAGGCTTTTGACTGTGTAAACCATGAGAAACTCTGGGCCACATTAAGAATAATGGGTATACCAGAACACCTGATCGTTCTCTTGCACAATCTGTACATTGATCAAGAAGCAACAGTTCGAATGGAACAAGGAGAAACAGAATGATTTAAAATAAGCAAAGGTGTACGACAAGGCTGCATACTTTCCCCCTACCTGTTTAATTTATATGCAGAACAAATCATCAGAGAAGCAGGATTATATGAAGACAACAGAGGTGTGAAGATTGGTGAAAGACTCATCAACAACCTTCGCTATGCTGATGATACCACATTACTTGCTGAAAGTGAAGACAATCTGAAACGTTTGCTTCTCACGATCAAGGAACATAGGGGCTTGTTTACAAAGCCGCGGTAGCGGTTTGCGATCGTAATCGGAGCCACGGCCCCATTGATTTCAATGGGGCCGCGGCTGCGATCGCGATCGCGAACCACTACCGCGGCTTTGTAAACAAGCCCCATAGTCTTAAAATGGGCTTGCACTTTAATGTACAGAAGATAAAGATCATGACAACTGGCAAAATCAATAAGTTCATTGTTGATGAAGAAGAAATTGAAATTGTGGACAACTTTAACCTGCTTGGATCAACTATCAATAAAGAAGCAACAAGCAGACAAGAAATCCAACGACCCATTGCTCTTGACAGAATGGCTATGAAGGACCTAGACAAGATTCTGAAGAGCAGAGATGTTCCTTTCCATACAAAGATTCAACTCGTTCAAACCATGGTATTTTCAATAATATCATATGGATGCGAAAACTGGACAGTGAAAAAGATAGACAGGAAGAAAATTGATGCCTTTGAATTATGGTGCTGGCAGTGAATATTGCGTATACCATGGACTGCCCAAAGAACAAACCAGTCAGTTCTAGAGGAGAACAATCCTAAGCTTTCTGTACTAGTGCAGATGACAAGGCTTCGACTATCATACTTTGGACACATCATGCAAATAGAGAGATCATTAGAGAAAAAAATCACGCTTGGCAAGATAGAAGGTCAAGCAAAAGAGGAAGGCCAGCAATGAGATGGATCAATACAGTTACAGCAGCTATGGGTGCCAGTCTGTCAACAATGAGCCACCTGATTGAAGACTGAACACAATTTAGGAAAACAATCTAGAGGGTCGCCATGAGTCGACACTGACTCAATGGCAATCAACAACAACAACATTCAATATACTTACGATTAGTTAAAATAGCAAACAGCCTTTCTCCTGCTCCAATGGTGCTCCGAAATGATGTGACCTAAGGGGACCTGCCCCTTAGGTCACGGTCCTTCAGGCATGCCTGCAGCTGTGTCACCTGCAGTGCTTTATGCTAACAACTCTCCTGATTATGTCAAGGGGACACTCACTGGGATTCAGGTCATCTAGGCAATGCTGGTTTCCTCCAGGCTTGATAAACCCCCCTCACTTTACTGTTCTTCCACACAACTGAGGCGCCTGTGGTGCTTAAGCTGGTCTGGCAACTTCACTGACGATGTTAGGGGGCATCCACTGGTAGCCAGGCAGGATGTGAGGTTGACTAGGCAATGCAAATTTCCTGCCAGCCCAATAAACTGCCTCACTCAGCTGTTGCTTAGTTTAACTATTAAACTATTAGTTTTAACTATTAAGCTAAGCAAGATATATCTTCCAAATTATGGGAAAGTTTCATTCCATATCAAGACCATGGCCCCAGGACTTCAATCCTTGGAAACAAAAGTAAAAATCCCCGTCTGTAAAAAGGCACTCCAAGAATCATGCCTAAACTCTGCCTTTGGAGAAAATATTCAGTTCATAAGAATCATTCATTCATCTTTTCATAATTCTCAGCTGCAGTTCAAGTAATAGTTTCCTGAAACAATTCAAAATCCCTCGCTGTATTTAAATCCCTGTTACTGAGGCAGATATCCAGTGCATATAAACTGATTCAAGAACAGACTACCAAACTTACTTTAAATCAGCTACGGATGTCTTTGGCCTCCTCAAAAATATTATGAAGGCTGGTTACAATTAATAGCCTTTATTTTCATGGAAATACTCCACAGCTCTTTAGCACAACAGATAGTCATATTTATACCCACTTTTCTGATGTCCAACTGAAAGAGGTCACCACAGAGGGACTGAGAAGCTGTTTGTAATACACAGGGAAGACAAAGGTTGCATTATTCCAACAATTAAGTGAAATGAAAGAATAAAAAAAAAAAAGAAATGCTAAATAACACTGAGGACTAGTACTTCAACACAAACTGAACAAAAATATGCAAGCATTAGATGCATAAATAAACAAAACACATGTTTTGTTAACCTAAACGGCAAGAGCTCACTGTGAACATAGCTTCTCCCTTATATATGTCTAGGTGCTGTGTTAATACATTTCAGATGTTTAAAGGTGAGGTCAGAGAGGCTGTTGTTGCCAAAAAAGCATCTTTCAGGAAATGGAAAAAAGAGCCAAACGCCGAAACCTGGAAACAGCACAAGCACTGGCAAGTCAAATGCAAGGCATTGATAAGGCAGGAAAAGAGAGAATTTGAGAAGAAGCTTGCTGCGGAAGCAAAAACGCAAAATAAAGACCTTTTCAAGTACATTCGTAGCAAAAAACCTGTGAGAGAGTCAGTTGGTCCATTAGATGATAAAGGGGTTAAAGGAGCACTAAGAGGCGACAAGGCGATAGCGGAGAGACTGAATGAATTCTTTGCTTCGGTCTTTACTGAGGAAGATGTAGGGATGTTACCCATGACTGTAGTGGTATTTAAAGGTGCGGAAGAATTGAAGGAAATATCGATACATCGGGAAGATGTCTTACAACTATTAGATAAACTGAAGAGTAGCAAATCACCTGGGCCAGATGGTATACATCCAAGGGTGTTGAAAGAACTGAAATATGAGATTGCAGAACTGCTATCAGTAATTTGTGAACTATCATTAAAATCATCTCTAATACCTGTAGATTGGAGGATCGCCAATGTAACACCAATTTTTAAAAAGGGTTCCAGGGGTGATCCGGGAAACTACAGACTGGTGAGCCTCACGTCAGTACCGGGAAAAATGGTAGAAACCATCATAAAGAATAAAATTACTCAGCATGTAGATAGTCACAACCTAATGGGAGACAGCCAACATGGCTTTAGACAAGGAAGATCTTGTCTTACTAATCTGTTATTTTTTTTGAAGGAGTGAATAAACAGGTGGACAAAGGTGAGTCGGTTGATATTGTGTATCTGGACTTTCAGAAAGCTTTTGACAAGGTCCCTCATGAGAGACTTTTGGCAAAACTAAAGAGTCATGGGATAGGAGGCAGTGTACTATTGTGGATCAGGAACTGGTTAAAAGATAGAAAGCAGAGGGTAGGTCTAAATGGCCAATTTTCCCAATGGAGAAAGGTGAATAGTGGTGTACCCCAGGGATCTGTGCTGGGTCCGCTCCTTTTTGACATATTCATAAATGACCTGGAAAGTGGAATAACGAGTGAGGTTATCAAATTTGCAGATGACACAAAACTATTTAAAGTTGTTAAAACCCAAGAGGATTGTGAAAAATTGCAAGAGGATCTTGATAAATTGGAAGACTGGGCATCAAAATGGCAGATGAAATTTAATGTGGACAAGTGCAAGGTTATGCACCTAGGGAAGAACAACCCAAACTATGGTTACACGATGCAAGGTTCCACATTAGGAACCACCACCCAGGAAAAAGATTTAGGCGTCATTGTGGATACCATGTTAAAACCCTCTGCCCAGTGTGCAGCGGCGGCCAAGAGAGCAAATAGAATGCTAGGTATGATAAGGAAAGGAATGGAAAATAAAACAAAAGATATTATATTGCCTCTATATCGTTGCATGGTGAGACCGCACCTTGAATATTGTGTGCAATTCTGGTCGCCGTATCTTAAAAAGGATATAGCGATTTTAGAAAAGGTACAGAGAAGAGCCACCAAAATGGTAAAGGGGATGGAAGGATACTCCTATGAAGAAAGACTAAAAAGGTTAGGGCTTTTTAACCTGGAAAAGAGACGGCTGAGGGGAGATATGATAGAAGTCTATAAATTAATGAACGGAGTGGAACGGGTAAACGTAGATCGATTGTTTACCTTATCAGAATATAGAAAGACTAGGGGACATGCAATGAAGCTACAGGGTAAACTATTTAAGACTAATAAAAGAAAATATTTTTTCACTCAACGTGTAATCAAACTCTGGAATTTGTTACCGGAGGATGTAGTAAAGGCTGTTAGTGTAGCTGGGTTTAAAAAAGGTTTGGACAAGTTCCTGGAGGAAAGGTCCATAAACCATTATTAAGAAGTGACCGAAGATATCAATGCTTGACCCAGTACAAGCATTGCGGAACTTGTGTCTCTTGGGGAAACTGTTAGGTACATATGACCTAGATTGGCCACTGTTGGAAACAGAATACTGGGCTTGATGGACCTTGGTCTGACCCAGTATGGCATATCTTATGTTCTTATGTTCTTATGTACCAAGCACTTTAGGCTGTGATGTCAAACAACCTGATTGCAAGACAAATGGAACCAGCTGCACTGGGGGAACACTACCAGCAAAGCATTGTCAATGAGCCTTAACCTATGTCTTCAAAATTCTTTACTAATTCCTCTTACTGTATTTGTTAAAGATCTCCTGCCCGTAATATTAACCTTTCATTTTATAGCTATTCAAGCTGCCTTGCCACTGAGGTGAACAAAAGAACATAAGATATGCCATACTGGGTCAGACCAAGGTCCATCAAGCCCAGTATCCTGTTTCCAACAGTGGCCAATCTAGGTCATACGTACCTAGCAGTTACCCCAAAAGACACAGGTTCTGCAATGCTTGTACTAGGTGGACCTTTTCTGGGTCATGAGCTCTCTCATAGCCAGTACTGCCAATCCTTCCACTCATTGTCACTGCTTTTAAGGTCTTCTTTACCACAATATATTCTCCGATTTTTATTTAAAACCTTTAGGATCTCATTCCAAGCACTTTCAAATTTTTAGCTAGCTTGAGAGGAGTAGCCTAGTGGCCAGAGCAGCAGCCTGATAACCAGAGAGACCAGGGTTCAAATCCCACTAGTGTTCTTTGTGGTCTTTGTGGCAAGTCACTTAACACCTTCTTCTGCCTCAGGTACATACTTTAATTGTAAGCCCACTGGGGACAGGGAAATACCTGACTATAGCTCACCTTGAACTACCAGGGTGTGAACAAAATGATAATAGTAATAAATCAATGTTCTCAGTGGAAAAACTTTGACTTGCAGGTATACAATTTAGCTGACCTCACTTCCAGCTGATTTTGCTGGTTTTGGATTTGTTAGGACATTGCAACAAATGCAGGTGTTTTGTTGGCCCTCTTTGAGTGTCTTCCAGCCTGTCTTGCTGCTATGTTAACATGCCTGGGTGTTTTAAGGCTTTGCAGTCAATCTTGGCGCCACGCTGATCCTCTTTGTGTGTGTTTCGAGCCTTATAGTCTATCTTGACACCAGGGTGGGCGTAAGGAGATGAAACAACTTGGTAAACCTTATCCCTTGTACTCCCCCTTCTGGCATCCATTGTGGCCGCTACCGCCCCTCTCCGGGACGTGCAGTGGCAGCAATGGCCACAAACAGCCCTTTGGTGTCAGAGGGTTGTTTGCTTCCACCCCTTTCTGATGACCTATGCCAACTTCCTGTTTGCAGCAGGAAGTCAGCATTGGTTGTTGAAGGTGCGGAAGCAAAGAGCCCCACAACGCCAAAGTATAAAGGTAAGCACTGCGGGGCTGATTGCAGCCATTGCCGATGCTGACTGTCCCGAGAGGGGCAACAGCAGCAGCAAAAGGCACCCCTAGTTCATCTAATGGTAGCGGCCAGCCTTACTTGCTGCTGTGTTGTCACTCTTCAGCTGTTCTGGGTGGTCTATTGTCTTTTGTTCTTTCCTGTACCCGCCAGCCAATGTTAGCACTGCTTTAACCTACTCACACTGCCTTTACGGGTGTCCAGACACTGCTGTTGCTGCTTTATCCCTCTGCCTATGTCCTGGAGTCCTCCTGAAAATGTTGGTAATGCTTTATCTTTCTGAAGATGCCATTGTGCTTGTCTGCTAATGTTGGTACTGCTTTCCCCTGTTCCACTCCCCTGGAGTGTTCATTCTGCTCTTTCTGATAGTGGCTAGTAGTCTTTCTGCCACTGTTTGTGCCCTTTTCTCCTCTTCTGGTTCCATGGGTTGTTTGTGATACTCTTGATAGCTTGTACTGTTGTTGCATCTGTTACAGATGCCTTCCAGCAAACTTTCAAGCATAGCAAGCTTCACTGTTTCATAATAAAATAACTAGCTGCATAGACGAATGGGGGCGAGCAGGAGGAATGTATGAGGGTGCATGAACACTACCCGAACAGCCCCACAGAGGCATACTGATGAATACAACAATTTTTGGTCTGCACATCCCTGCAATATACTGCTTCCATCACATCATGGGTCATAAAATGAACAGCAGCTACAAGCATGTGACCAGTGTGCTAAGCATGAAACATTTATATCAGGCTGCATCATTTTATGCATTTTGACAGATAATACCAACGTAATTTGAACATAAGTTTTAGTAAATAATACAGATTGCTACTGTCTTTCATTCTCATTATTCTTATTTCATATTGAGTGATAACTTTATTGTCTCTCATTTGAGTGTGTCAAGACCAACAAATGTTTGCAATTTAAAATGATAAATATCATAGCGAAGGACTGCAGCTTTTAGATCTATCATCTTAGCACTTTTCTCCTTCCTCTGTCTTATAATTCTATTTCTGTGCTAGATACAGGCTCAGCTAGCATTAGTACACCTAAAGTAAAAGGCCTCTTATAAAATTGACTCACACGTAAAATGTATGCATGATGCACAGGAGCCTATTTGAAGAGCAGACCTGCTTAGAAGAGGAGGAGGTTGGGCAGAGCGTGGGCTGAGTCATAATTTACGTGTTAACATTTACATCTGCTCCCATGCTAGTATTTTATAAAAACACGTGGAGGCCAGTTCTTTTCTGCACGTCCTGCCCCTGTACTGCCTGACAGAATATGGCTGTTAAGCGGTAGTACCCGATTCTGATCCCGCAGAGACTAAACGTGCCCACAGGATCAGGATCAAGTCTACCAACCTGAACGCCCAGTTGATCCCCGGCTAGCCCAGCCAGGCTCCTGAATGGACTGATTTATCATCTCATCGGAGGTTTTATCATCATTGGCAGACCTCATGTACATCTCAGTTTGTGGTTTATTTCTTGGAATGCCCTTGTCCAATGCGATATGTGGGGAGCACTACTCGTGTTATCAAAATTCGACTGGGTGAGCATGCTTCACGTTTTTGTCAGGGGATATTGATGGCTCCAATGGTGAAACACTGCCTGGACTTAAATCACTCCTTTGAGGAGTTGAAGTGGACTGTGATTGACCATGTTCCCATGGACCCCTGGGGTGGGGATCGAACCGCGAGGTTACGTAAAATGGAACAGCGTTGGATATTTACTTTACAGACTGTCTCTCCGGGTGGTTTAAATCGGGACATTGATTGGTTGGGACTTTGACATTTCATCACCTGTCACTGCAGGGAACCCTGTATTGGTTGGGTATCCCCTCCGGTGATTGGTTCTTTAATAGTAGGCGGGTTTTGTGCTAGCCTATCTTGAGCAAGTATCCCTGATTTCACCGGCCAAGATGTCGGCGTTTTTTATCAGTTATGTGAAAGTGGGCACACACTGAGTTTCATCGTGAGCACTTGATACAGGGGCGGTGGCCTCGAAACGTGCACGTCGTGCGGTGGATCAGCTAAGTGTGGTCTTATTTTTCCTGTTGGATTCTAACTTACGTATTACAAAAACTTTTTGATTAAAAGGGGCATGTACTATGTGTGAGGGAATGAGTGTTTCTCTCCCTCTTGTGGTTTATGCCCGACAAAAATAACAGTGGATGGTGGAGGGGATCTACGGTATTCTGTTGGTTTTTGATTGTTTCACATTTTGAATACTGTTTCTCCAGGTATTTGACAGTTGAGTAGGCTCCTGAATGGAGCAGCAGTGGCATGGCATCCTGTTGCCATGCCACTGAGGCTCCATTATGGAGCTGCGATCACAGGCCACCAACGATGAACTTCTTTCTCTGTAACCCGACCCCCAATCTGGTCTTCCATGGTCAGGGTCGGGCTATGGGGAACCACCCTGCACCCCTCACCTCTTTGTCTCCACCAGGCTCAGCAGTCCACCCACGACCAGGGGGACTTATTCCACCTTGAAGGTGGAATAAGTCCCCCGTCCACCAGACCGACCCTGGAAGTACAGGACTGGTCTCAGAATCGGCCCTGTACTTCCAGGGTCAGGCGCCACCCACTGCCTGCCCTCACTCCTCCCACGGCACATCCCCTCCTACCCATGAACAGAGCTACCCGCACAAGTATGCTATATGTGTGGGGAGCTCTGTCCCTGGCAGCACGATCCGGGTATTTACAGGGTCTGGATGTCCAGATCGGAATGACCCCCATAGTCACCTAAAAAGGCTAAAAAAAAAAGCATCTGCTCCACCTCAAAACTTAGGTGCCTATTACAAAAATACCTTCCACTTATTTCTATATAGATGTTTATCATATGCTACCTTGAACATCTTCATATATTAAATATAGATATACACATCTAGGTATACATATCTATCTATAATATCCTTCCTCTTTATCTTTATTGATCACTTGATATACCACCCTAGGCGTCAAGACATCAGAGCATATAGATCATTAGAAAGTGCTACATATATCTATCTATCTATCTAGAGAGAGGTATATCGGTAGCTATAGATAGAGATGTAGATATAGATCTATAGTTTCTATATTACAGAACTCTGTAAGGAATAGAAAGTACTGTATATTCCTCATACTGAAGTGCTTGATGTGGTGAATTATGATAAAATTTGGGCGACAAGACTTTAGTTTGCTATAATCAAGTCATTTTTTTCTCCTAGCGTGTGCTAGGGAGGTTTCAGTGCATCTCTGCTGTCGCTCCGTCAGCATTTATTCATGAGACTTGATTGCACCTGTGCTAGGGCCATAAATTGAAAAGCGACCTATGCTCTCAAAATGGGGAGCTCTTAGTATTTCTGACAACAACATCTAGGAGACATTACAAAAGATATGTCACATGCCAAGCCAGAAATAGAAAATTAAGAAAGCTACAGTATGATGACACAAATAGCAGATACATGGAAAAGAATCAGAACTTTCAAAGAGAGCTGTTTATTATTTTTCCCAAAAGGAATGATGATTCCTTATCCCTTATCTGGTTTCAAAATGACACTTTTTTGTTATATAGGAAGGTATGTATTGCATTGCTTTGCACAGTTTATGTTCTCTCTGGTGTAGTTGGTTACTTGTGTTAAACATTGTACTACTCTTATGTTTATATCATATCTTGATTTTTATTAATTTAAGATTTACCAACTGCCTTTATGAAGAGATTCAGACAAGGTAGTGTATTACATCTTCTTCCAGCAACTCCAAATTTTTAACTGGTTAACGCAAACAAATAGGGGCCAACATTCAAAGAACCTAGGCATCTAACTCAATGAGTTAGTCACCGGAAGACACATTTTATAAAGGTTGTTGAAGTGCAAAACCAGAAAGTCTGGAAAAAAAACAGGCGCATTCAAGCTCAGGGACGATTTCAGAAACATGGACATGCCCAATATGGACGTCTATAGAGACATCTACATAGACATCCCCAGAATAGTATTTCCGAACGGAGATGTCTAATAGCCTAATGGTTACAATAGTTGGTTAAGGGCCTGGGTTCAAATCCTAGTGCTGCTCCTCGTGATCTTAGGCTAGTCACTTAATTCTCCATCTTCTCTGCACCCTTTGGATGTTTTAAGGCCACAACAAGCACTTTCCTGATGCCTGTTCATGCCTGGAGCAGGTCTGAACATGGATGTGCCTGCAGATGTCCCTAATGTTTCTGAAATTGAATGGGCACGCCTAAGTTCATTCTACCTCCCCAGGCACACTTCCATCATGCTTCCTGCCTGCTTGGATATCCCTGCACAGGAGGTGTCTTTAAAAGGCATTTGTGAAATAGCTTGGGAGATGTCTCCATGATTTTGACATCCAAATCACGACTAAAACCTTTCAAATGACCCCATTAGGGAAAGAAATTTAGCTAATGCCTTTCTCAGAAGTTCAAGGTGAATTACATTCAGGTCTAGTAGGTATTTTCCTGCCCTGGAGGGCTTACAACCTAAGTTTCTATCTGAGGCAATAGAGAGTTAAGTAACTTAAAGAGCATCAGTGAGATGTGAACCTGGCTTCCCTGGGTCTTTGCCCACTGCTCAAACCACCACGCTACTCCACACCACTTAGAAATTATTAAATGAAAATTATGCCCCCCCTCCATGAATATTACTACTACTACTACTGAGCATTTATATAGCACTACAAGTCGTACGCAGCGCTGCACAAACATGTAAGAGACAGTCCCTGCTCATTAGTTCTTACAATCTAGTCAAGACAAACACAGAAGGTGTAGGCAGGGATAAAGCAAGGGAATATCTAAATTTATGCTCCTAAAACACTGGAGGATGTCTAGGGAATGGATCAAGTGGAAGAAAGAAAGATAAGCAGCACTGAATTTAGCACTAGACACTTAAAATAGGACCCTTAGGAGGGAATTTTAGAAAAACATTCAATGTAGGAAGAGTTGTTTCTAAAGTAATGAGCCACATACATGTGCAATGATGCTATGCTTATTTTTAGATGTGGTTGAAGAGGCCATTCCTGGAGCAGAGTTGAATGGAGTTTAGTATTTATATGTATACTTGATAGTATGCAAAGAAAATCCTGGCAGATAAGTATATGCATATGCTTGATGCCACTAGTAAAACACAGGGTTGGTGCTACCATAAGGCAAACCAGGGGTGGCCTAGAACACTGGCCCTCCAGGGACTCCATTGCCACTATTGCAGCCCCTCTCCAGGGCCTGTAGTGGCAGCAATCGTTCAAAAGCCACAAGGCAACACTTATTTAAAGGCTTTGGCACTGTGTTGTGGTTTCCATGTGCTCCTAGCTGCCGCTTTCACCCTCCTCCAAATTGGAAGTCTGAATCAGAGGGGGTGGAAGCGGCAGGTAGGACAAATGGAAGCCACGAAGCAGTGCCAAAGTCTTTAAGTATCATCAAAACCAAAGTCCCAAAAAGACTAGAGGGCAAATGTATGAATCCCCTCAAAACCCCCCAGAAGGCAACTGAGTGTGTAAACCAATGTGTTGTGTCGGGACAACTGAAAGGAGGGGGAGTATAAGATCACACAATCACATGCAGCCTTCCCTTTTAATCATTTTATTTGGTGTACTAATCTTAAAAGAGTGCTTCACAGGACCTCAGATGGCAAAGGAATCCCCACATATTACAACATGCAACGTTTCGGGCAAAAACAACCACAGCTCTGCATCATGTTTTTGTCGAAGAAACCACTAGTCCATAACATAGCACAGGCACTTCTGAAACAAAATGCATCCATCCACCAGTTTAAAAGAAAGATAGCGTCTGATGTCATTATAACAAATAGCACTGAATAAGTCAATCCCATAAGAGGGGGGACCCACCAAAAGGGAATTCCCTTCCTGGTTGACAAAACTCAGAGAAGGCTCGACCAATCAAATTCAAGATTCAAGCCTGATGGAAAGACCATGCGCAAGCCACTGCAATTTGAACACGCGATCATCCTCCCCATAGATTAGGTGGCACATGATCTATGATCTGCCAATGAAGGTGGTGAAATTGATGTGCATGTTCCCAAGCAATGCTGCACCATTGGGGCTGATACTGTTGCCGTCCACAGACGTGACGCATGTTCACAGACATCTCTTCATGGGATGGATAGTGCAACCAACATAGAACATGTCACAAGGGCAAACAATAAGATAAACTACAAATTATGAAGTACAAGTAGTACGCCAACGAGAGCGTAGTGATAAATCCCTTGTTTGTCAAAGAAAATGATTAAAAGGGAGGGCCGCATGTGAGTGGACATTCTTATACTCCCCCTCCTTTTGGTTGCCCCGACACAACACATTGGTATACCCACTCAGTTGTCTTCTGGGGTTTTTTGAGGGGGAGCCTTTAAGTAAGCAGTGTTGCATTGCAGTTTTTGAACCATTGCCTCCTCTTCAGAGGGAAAGGGACAGCAGTGGTGTCAATGTGGGTAGGGGAAGTGGTGGGGCGGCAGGATGAAGGGCCTTCCTAGGGCACCTCCATTCCTTACACCAGCCCTTATAAAACGTGTACGTGCAATTCTGAAAAGGAAAGTATACATACTTTTCCTTTCTAAGATTGCTGCTATTTACACATATTCCAGTTGCATTTATTTATGCAGCCAGTTCTAAAATTGCCCTCCACATCTAGGTAAATAAATAAATTACCTAAATTTAGGTGCCTCATTTTTAGACTTTCAGTGTTAGGCACATTTTCAATCAAAAAAAATATTATTGGATCCTTAAGAATGGATGAGTTGGCTCAACAGCGCTGGTGACTTGGATTCAGAAAAGTGTATTTGTCCTTAAGCAGAACTGTGTGTAAAGCTAGAGGTTCGGCATTCTTTTGTGAATGGACTGTATCACTTAAGGCTTCATATCTAATATATGGTTTTCACTGATATGTATGAACTATTAAAGTCAAATGCACTAGTTTCTGTTGCTCAAATTTCAATTGTTTGATTATTGAGCATTGGTCTGACAAAAAACTTTTTATTCAGGGGTTCTTCTTTGTTGAAAATACATTATTGAATATCATACTTTTAAATATTAAATATTAAATATTAAAAACTCTGTTATGTATGTAAGTTTAAGGTTATTGAACATTTGCTAAACTACTCTTCAAACAAAGCGATTTACAAAAATCAAATTAAGGGTCCCTTTTTCTAACCCTTAAGCTATCTGCCACATGCCCTATAGGAGTAAAATGGGCCCGTGCAGTAGATAGTTCAAGCTAAAACTTAGTAAAAGGGGCCCTAAATCATAATAGTGCAAATGAAGGACACAGGACAGGACAGGAACCTAAGAGATTAGGAGAAAGAACACATACAATATGGGGTGGGTAAAATAAGAGAAATCCTAAGAAATAAGGTTAGTAAGTTAACCAGCTAGTGATTGTGCATCCAACAATTCCTCAAAGGCATTTAAGACGTCTTAAATTTAACAAACAAGTCCTCAGGACACAAATATGCAACTCTTTTTTGCTGCCTCTGCACTTGGGAAGAGTATTCGAATGTGCAGGGAAGCCAAAAGCACAGGTTGACAGTAGTTTCTGAACAGGCTTTCAAGGGTAGTAGGAGATAACAATAGAGTTTATTGACATAGAGAAAGAAGATGAGTGACAAGGTAAGATGGAGTTGCCTGGAAAAACACCTTGTAATCAGATAGAAGCAACTTAACGTGAATTTGGCAGTCTTCTGGTAGCCAGAACTAAGCCATGAGCAAAAGAGAGGCACAATCAAACTTCTTCAAGTGATAGAGGAGTATGACTGCAATATTTTGGATACTTTGCAGATGCTTAAGATTAGCTTCCGTAATGTTGCAATAGACTGTGTTTCCAGACTGCTTGAGGAGTGCATCAGAACACTGAGTGCCTCTTTACTCAGAAAATCGCTACGAGCATACAACTGTTACATGAAGAAAAAGTACTGATCTGCAATTCAAAATTGAGCTCATTGTCAATATGACTACCAAGTATACTCAAAGAATCAGTTAACCTTATTGGGGTGCCTGTAAGTGGTGGTGAGACAGCAGGTTTAGATCAGCTGAAATATGGATAATGAGTTGTTGATTTGGAGAGGATGAGGCACAACTGATTAGTGGTGTATGTGTGTGCCCACTCTCCCTGCAAGTAAAAGAATGTGCTGATGGTGGTTTTAATTTGTGTGGCTGTCAGGATCTATTGTTTTTCTTTGGCCACTGCTACTCTGTTGCCATTTTTCAGAAGCTGCTCCCTAGGTGACTGCCTAGCCTTGCCTGAGGGTTAGACCAGTCCCCGACTGTCGGAGATATAATGCTGATTTTGATGAAACATTGGTCTGACACATGATACTTTCCTATGTTCTTATGTTTATTTGGTTCTAGGATATTTCACATGTGCTCTAAGCCATATACTAAAGAATTTTAATACAATTCTCTGGTGCTGCAAGCAATCTGTTTGTGATCTTACCGTCCCAATGTCTGACGAGTCTAACAAAACGTATGAATGCATACTCTTAGGAAGACACACTAGGATTTTCTTTCATTTGGGGAGTAAACTCTGCTGCCTGTAGAAAAGGTTTTTATAAAACTACCCCTCAGTATAGGCAAGTCAACAATACTGCCTACATTGGTATAACCTATATATAGGCATGTTCAGGGTATAGTTTGGGTAGATTAACACAGGTACACTAAAAAAATCTTTTTTTGAACTGCCTCTAATGTTTCGATTGATTTTTACATTTTTTGGTGCGCTGAATCCAAATCTGGTAACCAATTTGCTCCATCACGTACAGATTTTTTGCTACATTGGGTTAGCAGTTTGAGGTGAACGTTTCAGATTGAGTGCGATCGAGATAAAAGTTTCTTGGATGAATTCTTTATACTAATTGTTTAGTAGTTATTCAAATAAGAATAAAGAAAATTGTAACAAGGCAGAACATAAGAATAGAGTAATGTCAACAAAACACACTGTGATAGTAGCAAAATTGTCTGCACTTAAAACAGCCACATACATGTGCACAAACATTGAGCATATAAGAGCGAGGTTAGACACAAAGCAAAGCAAAGAAATGTGCAAAAAATGTTGTACAGGTATGTATGTAAGAATAGAAAATGCAAACCGCACCATTGCAATACATGAAGACAAAAACCCGATGGTGTGGAAATAAAATTCTAATAAATGAGATCCGACACTGTGGTAATAACTAGCAAATTTTTATTTCAAAGTTTAGTAAAAACACGATATTTGTCAACACAGTTTAGATTTTAAAGTCATTCTTGGGTCAATCAATCTCCTGGTGGGCCCGTTTCTTCTTCCCCCGAATGCTTCTCTTGGTGCGCTGCTTGGCGTATTTTTCATCTGGGGTTTCCCGCAGCAGCAACCAGCAGAAATCAGCCATCATAGTGGTGTTCCATCTTCCTTGGTACCTTCTCTCTGCGTCCTTGATGTCCTGGTGAAACCTTTCACCTTGGTCTTCACTGTACGCCCCCAAGTTTTCGGGAAAGTAGTTCACATGGGAGTGCAAGAAATGGACTTTCAGGCTCATGTTACAGCCTTGTTCTTTGAAGGCATTGAGCATCCTGGCAACAATATCCTTATAGTTCTCATCCCGCCTGTTCCCCAAGAATTTGAGAACAACATCCTTGAAGGAATCCCAGGCTTCTTTTTCCTTCTCAGACATCGTTTCAGCGAATGCTCCATCTGAAATGAGTTTCCTTATAACAGGGCCAACAAACACTCCTTCCTTTAGCTTTGGTTCAGAAAGTCGGGGGAACTTTGAGCAAAGGTACCGAAAGCACTCACCATCTTTTGGAAGGGACTTGATGAATTGCTTAATGAGACCCAACTTAATGTGGAGAGGTGGTAATAGAATTTTATCACGAGGTACCAAGCTCTCATGAAGAACATTTTTCTCACTGGGTCTCAAATACTCCCGAATTGGCCAGTCTTTTTCCCCCAGTGTAGGTCGTGGGCCCGGCTATCCCACAAGCAAAGGAAGCAGGGATATTTGGTGAAACCGGATTGCTGCCCTAATAGCATGGATAGAATTTTAAAGTCTCCACAAATCATCCACTTATGCTCATCATAACGAATCTTCTGAAGAATCAGGGCCAAATTCTCGTATTTTTCTTGGAGAATAACAGAGTGAGCAATAGGAACTGAAGCGAATGTGTTGCCATTATGAAGAAGAACACCTTTTATGCTGTCTTTTGACGAATCAATGAACAGCCGCCATTCAGCAGGATCATACTTGAGTTTAAACTTTTCCATCACTCCGTATATATCGTTGCAAAATACCAAATCTTCCTCTTTGCTGAAATACTTCAAAAATTGTGTCTCGCGGTTGCGGTACCAATAAAAAGTTGTTTCTGGTGACAATAGATTTTTCTGTTTAAGCCGAGAACCTAGCAGTTGGGCAGCATCTTTGGGAGTCCTAAATCCCGGACTAAATCATTCAATTCAGCTTGAGAGAAAAGTTCAGGTTTCGGATCTGGTTCAGTTTCAAACTTGGAAGTACTGGACTCATCGGGAAAAGCCATCTGATGAGTCTCATCATGATCAGAACCGTCCACACAAATATGAACCAAAGATTTTGGTGGTTCAGGCACAGGTACTTCATTGCTATGAGGCATAGGCCTAATTGCTGAGGGAAGGTTGGGGTAACTTATTACGTTCTTATTTTTTAAGTTGTATCCCTTCACAATGCAAGAGCAAAAATAGCAGTCACTGCTGTGGTCTCTTTGTTCACGCCACATCATAGGTATTCTGAAACGAAATGCTTGTTTTTTACCTTTCATCCATAAGCATAGATCTTCCTCACATGTCTTGCACACTTTGTGAGGAGCCCACGGTTTGTCTTGATCGCCTAACTTCAAACCGAAATAGGCAAAATATACTTTTTTAATAAATGCAGAAATGTTCCTCTGCCGCTTTTTCACGGTATATTCCCCACAAATAAAACAAAAACTGTCCGGAGAGTTGACGCAACCTCTGGCTCTGTGAGCCATCACAAATACACAGCACTGCAAACTACAACTGTAGTGAACCACTTCGGAATAAAGCTGGATTACGACTGAGCAAACAAAAGGTAATAATGAACTTGCAAGAAACTGAAATTTGACAGGAACGTTCATGTCGCAACCACCGTGTTTGAGCGAGCGAACGAGGCGAGGCGAACAGGAAAGAACATGCGCCAGCGCGAGTACTGGATTTAGCCCCCCGCCTCCCAATTGTCCTGTTAATGTATAAAATGAATACAAAACACTCTAAAATATCATGAGGGAGTTTTTCTAGTTAGTTAACCATTACAACCTCTATTTTGGGCCAAGAAAATAAACTGCAGTCGGCTAAAAAGAAATTATGTGAACATTCCTTATATGGGTAAGAAATCTAATTTTGCAAGAAAACGTGACGTGATGGAACATTTTGGCTATTTTTCCTGGATTCAGCACCCCAAAATCTATAGGAATCAGTTGCAAAACTGGAGGCAGTTTTTTGGTAGTGTACCTGTGTTATGGATGGAGGCAACAACTGGGCATGGTTCATAAAATATACATGTAATGCAAACTTCATCCTCATATAGTACATTTATATCTAGGTGAGCTGCTGACATGTTGCCTCAACATCTTGCCTGCTCCCTGAATTGGAGTAGAGCCCAGTAGTGAGAACCTCCACTCTGCTCCGCCCAGCACAATGCCTCCAGCCGAAATCAGCAGCTCACCTGGACTTTGAAAAGCGCCGATCGCCATCAGGTGCGCTCGCACCTGGCGGGCCCGTGCCTGAGGGCCTCACCAAGGGCCCTTTGGCATGGTCCTTAGGCGGGAGCCCTGTGGCAGGGGCCCCTATGCTCAACAAAGGGACTCTAACCTCTAGGTTACCCTTGACAAGTTGGAACATACCACTCCTCCAACTGAACCAAACAAAGAAAGAGTTGTGAGAACCTCTCCATATCACCCACCAAGGCTCCAGCTCTGCCGCTCCACCTGTAATGCAAAAACAGCCCTTCCTCTGGTGTTCAAGAGTCTCACAAGCGATGAATATTTTACCTCACATGGTGGATACCAACAATGAACCTCTACCACAACATGCTCTTCCCACACACAAAATTCACAACTCCCCGCCAAAACCTCAAAAGTACAAATGGACATACTGTCATCAGCTGTATGCTATCATATTAGTGCTTATCCTATGCTCTCACCTAACAAGTGCTGCCTATTATACTACCTTCTTTACAGCCTTACAAGCTCCACCTACCTATTTAACATTCCTTTCTCCAACATATCCGACCTACCACAAATTTGCTCCCTACAAACATTCCAACAGGAGACCTACCAGATACATTCAAATAGAGCCTTCCTCACCTATATCTACATCTTACCTACATCCCACACAAACCACTCGCATAACCATAGGCCTAATAAATGCAAGATCAATACGTAACAAAGCAAATACTATTATTGATCACATCCAAGAGAACCACATTGACATCCTATGCATTACCGAATCACGGCTAAAGAGCTCCGACCAGGTAATCCTGAATCAAGTAACATCATGCACATTCACAGCATTCAACTGCCCCCAAACCCACTAACAGGGAGGTTGAGTACTAATTCTTGCCCAAACAGACCTAAAGCTCAAGTCATCCACCTCCAAAAGCTCTGAATGCTGCAACATCATCAGCACAGAAAATAAATACCTTTCCATCTGCCTGATCTACCGACCCCCCAATGCCCCCACAGAGGACATATCCAATGTTATAGATATGATTTATGCAGCCAATTCCCCCCACAAGTCTTTTATTGTTCTAGGAGACCTGAACCTCACATCTGCATCCAGAACTCTGGAAATGGCTTTTCACAAAGCAATGGAATCCATTCATCTTAAGCAAGTACTCACGGGTCCTACCCATCACTCTGGTTCTATCCCAGATCTCATATTCACACCAACTAGCATACTAGACCATGGCCACATGACATCACCTAAAATCACACCCATACCGTGGTCAGATCACCATGCTATACTCTTCGAGCTCCATCAGAATATCCAACAGACATCTCAGAGAACAGAGAAACCAACCAGACGCTTCAAAGTATTTAACAAAGAGTAATTCATCAGAGACACAATGCAATTTCTACCCCAAGACTTCAAGGATCTGGATGAGGCTGTCAATGCATGGAACACCACCATCAGTGCCGCATCAAAACTCCCACCTCGAGAGAGCTCTCTTCACAACAAAAACAGGCCAAGATCTACATCATGGTACTCCACTACAATAAGAGAATCCAAGAGGAAATTACGTCAACTTGAACGCCGATGGAGACGAGACAAATCTGAAAACACATTAAACCAATACCAGGAGCTCCAACAAGAATACAATAACCTAATAAACAAACACAAGCAACAATATCACACAAACATTGTTCTAAAAGCCTGCAACAAACCCAAGGAGCTCTTCAACATCATACACAGTCTCACGAAAGACCCAACCATGAAGGATTAAAACAAGATTCACCCTAAAACCTTTGCGGACTTCCTCATATCCAAGAACAGACCCACTCACACCACACCTTATGAAGACACCTCTATTGTGGACACACCAATCATTGATACAAGTTCCGTTTCTACCACTCAGTGGAAGAATTTCAACATTCCATCGACTGAACAAATAACCCAAACTATTACCGCTCCAAACACAACCACTTCTCCAGCTGATCCCTTTGATTAAATCCATCAAAGAGGACCTAATTACATACATCCAAAAGATAATAAGCACCTCACTCAAGCCCAAGGCACTCAAACAAGCTACCATCCACCCTATTCGCAAAATCACCTCAACTAACAGCACCGATCCTCCAGCCTATGGCCCAATATCCAGCCTCCCATTCCTGGTTAAAATAACCGAAAAGCTTGTTCAGAGACAGCTTCAAGACCACATTGACCAACATGCCCCACTGGATCCCCACCAGCATGGATTCCATCCAGATCACAGTGTGGAGACACTACTCACACATCTATTTGACAACTTACTCAAAGGAATAGACAATATGGAGAAAGGCTTCCTACTAATTTTTATTGACATCTCATTCGCCTTCAACACAGTTTCCCATCACATCCTACTGAAGTGCCTAATGAAGATTGGCCTCCAAGACACCACCATCAAATGGTTTCAGTCATACCTCAAAGACAGACAACAGATAGTAAAATCCGGTCACCTTACCTCAGCCCCTTTCCAAACAACTCAAGGGGTCCCTCAAGACTCCTCACTGTCCACCCTTCTCTTCAATATTTATATACAGCCAGTATGAAAGATATTTAATAAATACAAGATACATTATGCCATATATGCCGACAACATTATGGCCTATACCCCCATCCATTTGGACACCCCAGACTATACCACTATATCAACCTACATCCAAGAAATGACATCCTGGCTTACTAACAACAACAACAACCTGAGCATCAACATGAATAAATCTGAAGCAATCAACATTACACGGGAAACCATATTCACCCCTCCCACCTCAATCAATATTGCCAACATACCAATAACAATAAGAAACAAAGTCCAATACCTTGGAGTGATACTCAAACAGCTTACCCTCCAAGTGCATATCAACAAGACCTTCAAGACAGCCTTTTACAAACTAGCAATGATCCGAAGACTAAAGCCTCTCCTCAGCTAAGAACACTTCCATATAATATTCCAGGCCATCATTACACCAGTGCTGGACTACTGTAATCTCTTCTTCCAAGGTTTACCCAAGCAATCCACTCAGCCCCAAAACACTGCTGCCCGTGTCATCATGGGAGTATCACAACAAGACCATATAACCCCCATCCTGCATGACCTGCACTGGTTACCAATTTCCTCATGCGCGAAATACAAATCCGCTCTTACCATCTTTAAAACTGAAAATAACATGTCATCAGGAATGCTACACGATCTCATCGGAACCAGAGTAAGCAAAAGACCTAACAGGAGCAGCATCAAAAACACCATACCAACCCCTAGCTTTTTCACAAAAGCCAATAAATCCACCACCACGAGAGCTCTCTCACTTGCTGCCCCCGCTATTTGGAATTCACTCCCAGAAAAGCTAAGGTCCACAACAGACATTAAATATTTCCAGAAGCAACTCAAAACCTTCATTTTCATTGAATAAAGCACAGTTACTTACCTGTAACAGGTGATCTCTGGGAACAGCAGGAATTAGTCCTCACATATGGGTACGTCGGTACCGACGGAGCCTGCGCGGGAAAGCTCCCCAGCTTCCCAGAAGGAAGCTTTTGGGGCCTCCCACTGCACATGCGCGCTGCCTTCCCGCCTTCCTGACCAGCTCTCCTCAGTTCGAGTTTATAGCTGAGACAATAGAGAGAGGAAAGGAAGATAGATAGAAGATACAACTCCTAGGGGAGGTGGGTGGGTTGTGAGGACTAATTCCTGCTATTCCCAGAGATCACCTGTTACAGGTAAGTAATTGTGCTATCTCCAGGAACAAGCAGGAATAAGTCCTCACATATGGGGACTCCCTAGCTAAGATGCCTGGGAGATCCCGTTCCAAGGGTTCACCATCTTCGTATGGATCTCAGGCATCCATCCTGGGAAGGTGGGCAGGAGTTGTTCAAGTATGGAACAGGTGTTTGAGGACAGCCTGACCAAACAAGGCATCCCGGCGGGAGTCCTTGTCCAAGCAGTAATGGGCTGTGAAGGTATGAACCGACAGATCTGATCTATGGAGACAGAGTGAAGATGAGCCATAGAAGTGGCCATGGCTCTCACATTGTGAGCTGTGACATGGCCTTCCAGAGAAATGTTTTTACTCTGGTAAGCAAAGGAAATACACTGAGCAATCCAATTGGAAAGTGTACGTTTGGAGACTGGAAGTCCCAAATGGGAAGGATCAAAAGCCACAAAAAGTTGGGAACACTTTCGATGTGGCTGAGTCCTGTTGAGGTAAAAGGCAAGAGCTCTTTTACAATCTAAAGTATGAAGGTTCCTCTCTGCATTGGATGCATGAGGAGCCGCAAAAAAGACAGGTAGATATACCTCTTGATTAAGATGAAAAGGCGAGACCACTTTGGGCATAAAGTGGGGATTCGTCCTAAGGACCACCTTATCATGATGAAACCTGGTATAAGGTGGATGAGCCACTAAAGCTTGTAGTTCACTGATGCGGCGAGCCGAAGTGACTGCAATAAGGAAAAGGACCTTCCAGGAAAGAAATTTCAAGGAGGTAGAAACCAACGGTTCAAAAGGTGGCTTCATAAGCTGACCCAGAACTAGGTTCAAGTCCCATGCCACCGGAGGAGGTCGGATGGGAGGCTTAGTTAGAGTCAAGCCTCTCATGAACCTTGCAACAAGAGGATGAGAGGAGACAGGTTGTCCATTTATAGGTTTTAAAGATGCTGCAATAGCACTCAAATGGACTCTTACTGAATTCGTCTTAAGGCCTGCATTGGAAAGATGCAGGAGATAGTCTAGTAGAGAATTCAAAGGAAGTGCTAGAGGGTCAAGACCCTGTTGAGCACACCAAATGGAAAAGCGTTTCCATTTGAAAGCATAGGAACGCCTCGTGGAGGGTTTCCTAGAGGCATGAAGGATATCTTTCACTGGTTGAGAAAGATTGAAGTCATGAAGGCTTAGGCCTTCAGTAACCAAGCTCTGAGGTGTAGGGACTTGGGGTTTGGGTGCCACAAAGTCCCCCCCTCCTGAGACAGAAGGTCTGGCGCAGCTCCCAGGTCCAGAGGGGGTTCCTGGGAGAGGTGCAGAAGTAGAGGGAACCACACTTGGCGTGGCCAGCGTGGAGCTATGAGGATCATCGATCCGTGATCTCTCTGGAGTTTGAACAGAGTCTTGGGAATCAAAGGAATGGGTGGAAAGGCATATAGGAATTCCTGACCCCAATGCAGGAGAAAGGCGTCGTTGGCCTGAGCTCCCTGACACGGATTCCTGGAACAGAACCGGGGAAGTTTGGCATTCCACAGACTTGCAAAGAGGTCTATGTCTGGGGTTCCCCATTCCTGAAAGATTCTGCGTATCTGGTCCATATGTAGGGACCATTCGTGAGGAAGCAGAACTCGACTGAGTCTGTCTGCCCGAGAGTTTTGAACCCCTGGAAGATAGACTGCCAGAAGATGAATTTGTTGCTCTCTGGCGAAGGCCCATAATCTGAGAGCTTCGTTGCAAAGCGACAGAGAGCCTGTCCCTCCTTGTTTGTTTACGTAGAACATGGCCACCTGATTGTCTGTCTGAACTAGGACGGTCAGGTTGACAAGGAGGGTATGGAAGACTTTGAGGGCAAAGAAGATTGCTCGCAGTTCCAGGAGGTTGATGTGAAGGGTGGTCTCCTGCGGAGACCAAGTACCCTGAGTGGAGAGGGATTGTAGATGGGCTCCCCACCCTGTTTGGGAGGCATCTGTTGTGAGGGTTGCTTGGGGCAACAAAGGTTGGAAGGGGGCCCCCAACAACAGATTCTTGGTGGACATCCACCATTGGAGGGACCAAAACAGACGCTTTGAGGTGAGTATTTGGTCAGAGAGCGCTCCTGATGCTTGAGTCCACTGGGTGGCCAAGGTCCATTGAGCTGCTCTCATATGAAGACGAGCGTAGGGCACCACGTGTACCGTGGAGGCCATGTGGCCCAGAAGTTGCAGCATTTCTCTGGCTGTCAAGTGACTGCTGGACTGAGCTTGGGAGGCCAAGCACAGCAGACGTTGGCCCCGGACTTGAGGTAGGTAGGCCCTTGCAGTGGTGGTGTCCAACTGGGCCCCTATGAATTCTAGAGACTGAGTAGGGGTAAGTTGAGACTTGGGAAGGTTTACCACCAGTCCCAGATACTGCAGAAGGTGCCTTGTGCGGTCCAGGGAAATCTTGTCCTCTGACTGAGATGGAGCTCGGATGAGCCAGTCGTCCAGATATGGGAATACAAAAATTCCTAGACCTCTTAGAAATGCGGCAACAACTGCCATGCATTTGGTGAACACTCTTGGAGCAGAGGCTAGACCGAAGGGAAGTACTCTGTACTGGAAATGTTTTCCCTGAAACAGAAATCTTAGATATTTTCTGTGGGATGGGTGGATGAGTATATGTGTGTACGCATCCTTGAGATCTAGAGAACAAAGCCAATCCTGACTCTGAAGGTATGGAAGGAGAATGCCTAGAGAAAGCATTTTGAATTTCTCCTTGTACAGAAATCTGTTCAATTCTCTCAGATCTAGGATAGGTCTGAATCCCCCTGTCTTCTTTGTTATGAGAAAATAAGGGGAGTAGAATCCTGTCCCTTGTTGAAGAAGAGGAACCTCTTCTATTGCCCCTTGGACAAGGAGAGAAGAGACCTCCTGAACCAACAGGTCCAGGAGAGATGGGGGAGAATTGAAGTGCCTCACCATGGTATATGGAGGAAGGTTGGAAAAATGAAGTTTGTAGCCCTCTCTGATGATAGAGAGGGTCCATTGCTCTGATGTGATTTGCTCCCATCTGGGAGCAAAGTGAGCTAACCTTCCGGGAATGGTGAGGGGCTCTGGTTGTTCTAGAGCCAGAAATGTTAAGTTCTCTAGGGGCAAGTCAAAACCCCTGAGGGGGTTGAGCCTGTTGAGGAATGGTAGACGCTGCAGGCTTTGACTTTGCCTGTTTAGGTTGCTGATGTTTAGCAGCAAAGCGAGGCTGAGAAGATTGTTGGCCAGTATTTGTGGAAAATCTGGCCTTCTTGTAGTAAGGCCTCTTGAAAGACTTTTTCTTGGCAGGAGTAGAGGTAGACTTAGAAAGTCTATCCAATGTAGCATTTTCTGCGTCCATTTGAGTGGCTTTAATTTGCCAGTCTTTACCAAATAAGTTCTCACCTGTACAGGGCAGATTCCGTAAGCCATCCAGGACCCAGGGTTCTAGGTCAGAGGCCTGGAGCCAAGGAAGTCGTCGGGCTGCAATAGCAATGCCCGAAGCTCTACCGGCACCCTCAAAGGAATCAAAAGCTTCTCTGTTGGAGAACTTAGAAACATCTAGAAGCTGTTTCACCAGAGAAATGAACTCCTCTTTTCTATCCTCAGGGATAAAGGAGGCAAAATGTCGTATCTTTAGGGCAAGTTCCCTGAGAAACATGCCCATATACAGACTGTAAGAATTAATCCTGGCTATAAGCATAGTAGCCTGGAAAATTTTCTTGCCAAAAGAGTCTAGGGTCTTACATTCTCGTCCTGAAGGGGTAGGAGAGTGCCTTTTGGTACTCTTAATCTTTTTCAGTGCAGACTTCACAACAATGGAATGGTGAGGCAACTGAGTCTTTTGAAAACCAGGAGAAGGAGGGACCCGTACATGGTGTCCAACCTACGAGAATAAGGAGACAACGTTAGAGGAGCCTCCCATAAGTCCATCAAGTGTTCTTGAAGGATTTCATGGATAGGCAGGGTGACTGCCTCTTTAGGAACCTTAGGGTATCCTAAAATATCCAATTTCTTTGACCTAGGGTCTTTTTCAGAGGATGTGGTAATAGAAAGTCCTTTAGCTAGTTCAATAATGAAGTCTTGAAAGGACAAATCCTCTGGTGGAGACATCCTCCTCTTTGGGGAAGAGGGGTCTTCATGAAGAACTAGAGACAGCTCATCAGAGTACTCAGAGGAGTCAAAATCCTCAGAAGAATCAGAGTATTCTCTATTTGCTTCCAACGCACGATACGCATACCGATCGGTATCGACATCGGGCGTACCGGGTATGGGATCGGTATCGGGTGAAAACCCGGATCCGACATGCGGAACCGATCTGCGTTTGGAAGTCGATGGTCTAGGTTCCGGTATGGGAGACGATACCGGAACCGGACCCGGTACCGCTGAACGCGGTACCGAGGGCGTCGCAGCATTAATAAAAGCCAGCATGGCCTGCTGCATGGTTTGAACAGTATTGCTCATAGACGCCACTGCTGCCTGGATGTCGGTACCGGTATGGGCCGGTACCCCAGAGCAGTCTAACAGGTGATCAGTCGAGGCCGTGCCATCGATGTCAACCTGTAACCCCATAGATGGTGCTTTGGAAGCCAGAGCTTCCCGCCGGGGTTGTTTGGCTGGGGCAGGATCCTCAGACTCAAAAGTGAGAGCCTCTCGATGCTTTGAAGGAGATTTGCTCTTTGAGGACCTGCCCGCAGAGGGTTTGGTTACCTGAGATCCATCCGGAGAGGAAGACCTGGATGACTGTGATGCTGGATTATCTGAAGCAAACAGCACATGGAATTTGTTGGCCCGGTTCTGCAAACCACGTTTAGACATCTGGGAGCAGGATGGGCAGTCCGGAATGGAGTGGTCAGGTCCCAAACACTTAAGACACCATTCATGGGTGTCTGTGACAGAAATAACAGCACTACACTTGGTACACTTCTTAAAACCAGGGGCTGGTTTCTCCATGAGGAGAATTTGTGTAGGCCTGAGGCCTAACCGAAGTCACCAAGTTGTGCAGAATAAAGATTTTTTATTTTTTTTTTTAAGAAAAGAAAAGAGAGACCAGCGGTACCGGTTTCGGTATGGGGAAGGCAGGTACGCGGTCTAAAGAAACAAACTAAAACAATAATTTCTTCAGCGGTGACAGGAACACGACCTGCTGGCTCCGCGGAAAAAGAGAAACTGAGGAGAGCTGGTCAGGAAGGCGGGAAGGCAGCGCGCATGTGCAGTGGGAGGCCCCAAAAGCTTCCTTCTGGAAAGCTGGGGAGCTTTCCCGCGCAGGCTCCGTCGGTACCGACGTACCCATATGTGAGGACTTATTCCTGCTTGTTCCTGGAGATTTCAATAAACACCCCTAATTCCCAATCCAGCCTACGGCACCATCCCCACTCCTCCTCATCTGCCGTTTATACGCTACTTTGTATATAAGGTTTGCTTACTGCACCTCACATTTACCCCCTTATGCTTGTTACATTGTATATAAGTTATGCTTTCAGAACTTCCAGTTCACCCTTCCCCCTTATTCTCCACAGAAATTCTTCTGTGATTGTTTGTTTTATTGCTCTACGTGCAAGTTCTCTGTAAAAGTTGAAGTTTAATGTAAACCACCTTGATTAAATGATACGGTGGTATAGAAAAATTGTTAAATAAATACATAAATAAATATATATATACACCCAAGCAGGTGTAAATGTGCACAGGTGCATTTTGTTTGAAATTTCTGCAGATTTTTTGAAGATACTTTATAAAGGCACAAAGGTACTTTGGGCCCCTTTTTTCTAAAGTGCAGTAAGCGTTTACCATGGGGTTCAGCATTCACTAAATTTGTTCAGTAATAAAATGCATTCACCCTCCCCCCTTCTTTGGCTTTCAGTCCCCCTCCTCCATGTTTGCTTCCCACTTTAAATTGAAATGGGGTCAAAATTGAATCTTCTGTTATGTAAGACCAATATTGAGGAAGCACATTCAAGTAAAAAGGTGCATGTAATCATAAAAAAGTAAAACGTACTCATTCCTTAAATCAAGACCATATTCAATTTGAAGCCAATGAAGGTTTTCTACAGTTGCAGTAATACGACCTCTGAACATAGTGCCAGTGACCAGATAGGCAGCAACATTTTGTGCACAGCTCACACATTAGATGCTGGTAATCCCAAATTATGAGATGTTGTAATAATCTATAGGAGTTATTATCAAATGTTGGAAGACTATCCGAAAGTTAGCATAATTCAAATAAGGTTTTAATCTCCTCAATATCTTTAATTTAAAAAATGCAGACTTAACAGCATCTCTCAAATGAGGTTTCATGATAAGTTTTGAGTCAATCAAAATACCCAAGTATGAGACTTTCTGTTGGATTTTAATTAAATGGCCACTGAATCCTATCTCATCAGGAAAATACATTTCTAACTTTAAATTTAATATAATAAATTTACTCTTAGCCATACTTAAGCTTCAATGATGGTCATTATGCATTAGAGAGCCCACCTTTATACCGATTTTCAGCTTTTCTATGGTAAAGATAGCGTTATCATTTGAGGGAAGAAATGGCATAATATCATTGACATACAGCCTACACTTCAAGCCTAGTGACCGTCACTTGTCACCAAGTGTCAAATATATAAACAATAGCAACAATAGGGCAGGCCTCTAGCAGCACTTCCCTTCACTGGAAAAGGAGAGAAAACTTCCTTATCAAGGCACACTGACAATGATTGTTGAAGTAAAACATAAACCACTTCAAAACGGTTGCACCCAATCCAATGGTCTGCAGATGATTTGATAAAGATGACTCTCAGAGTCAAATGCTACACATATGTCTTAAAACACAACCACCACAGGGCTCTTTTCAAGGTATATTAACCAATTATCAATAACAAATGTAAAAAGCAGCTCAGTATTATCAGGTTTGAACCCACATTGAAAATCATCCAACGAAGTCCTTTGATTCACATAATCTTGAAATTGATTCAATACTACCTTTCCAAGTTATCTAAAAATGGTATACTAGAAAAAGACCTGATGTATCAAAAGCTGTTTACTTTTTATGTATACTTACAGTTAGCTTACACCTTTCCAGTAGTATCTCAAAATGAGTTATTTATCTATTTGACAGCTTTTTTTTATACCGCTCTATCCTTACAATGAAACAGAACAATTACAATAAACAGGACAGTCAACTTGGGATAACTCTGAAATATAAAAAAAGGGGGGAATTATATACAATATTATAAACGGGGATGTAAGACGGTAGAAGTAGGAGTGTTTAGAAAGGGGGTTGGGGAGGAAAGGGAGCAGATGAGAGTTATGCTTGAGGGTAGCACTCACAGAAAATATAGGTTTTAAGGGCTTTTCTGAATGAGGCAGCATCAGTTGTAGATCTTAAGGTTTCTGGGACAGAGTTCCATAGAAGTGGTGCATAGAGAGAGAATGCTCTCTTGGATGTGGTGGCAGGTACAATGGGTATATCCCTACCTTTGAAGAGCTTACAATCTAAGGACCCCGTTTACTAAAATGCATTGTTAATGCACAATTTGGTTATGAATTTAGCACAATCTGACCTTAAGGGGTGTGTGTGCATCCATCCTCCCACCATTAGCATGCTGCAACTACATGGCACCAGATTAACCAGTACATAGGTGCATCTAACATCAGCCATTGAGATGGCATTCAGTGTATCTATATTAATGTCAAAGGGCACAGTTAGCACACACGCAAGATGCCCATGCTAAATGTGATGTGCAGTAAATGCACACATTATACCCCTAACCCACCCAGTGTGGGATTTTTATTGCTGAAAGGCATTTACATGGTATATGGATCTGTGCACCATGTAAATGCCGCTGAACAGGATATTAAATGGCACCATCATGGTTAGTGCCACTGAATATCCCCAACTAATGCTGCTACATGCCCCGATGCTAACCATTTAGCATTGGGTCATGTCATGGGGTTCCGGGGTGTGTTGTGGGTAGGGACAGTCGTTTATCGGGTAATGGTGATATTTCAACACTACCCGGTTAGCAACTAGACATTAGTTTTACCTGTGGGAGCTAACCAGATAGCGGTGCATTATTGTCACTACCCAGATAGCTTTTGCTGCATCAGAGGCTTGCAGTGACCTCAGATATTCAATGCCTGGGTAGCATATGACCCTGGCATTGAATATCTGGGGTTAGAGGTTGGCAATGAAGGCTATGCACCCAATTGAATATTGGGCCCCACACTAACAGCACACTTTAGTAAACATGTCCCTAAGTTTGTACCTGAGGCAGTGGGAGGTTAATGTACTTGCCCAAGGCCATAAGGAGTGTCAGTGGGATGTGAATCCTTGTCTGTATGGCTCTCAGGCTGTTTCACTAATAACTAGGAAATTCCTCCACTCACTTTAGAGTAAGATAAATCTTGCAAACTGTCCCAGTCAAGCAAAGTTGTAGTTTCTTTGGAGCACCCTGGCTTGGATATTTCTAAATGACCCACTTCGTTCAAGCAGAACAGTCAGTTGTCATATTGCAGCCTATTAAATCATGTACCAAGTTAGCCCCAATCATGAATCTTAGAAACATAGAAACATGACGGTAGAAAACGACCACATGAACTATCTAGTCTGCCCTTCCATATCAACTACAATGTTGTTGTTAAGTGCCGTCGAGTCGGAGTCGACTCATGGCGACCCTCTGGATAGCTATCCTAAATTGTGTTCGGTCTTCAGTCAGGCAGCTCATTGTTGACAGACTGGTACCTGTAGCTGCTGTTATTGTATCGATCCATCTCATTGCTTGCCTTCCTCTTTTGCGTTGACCTTCTATCTTGCCAAGCATAATGTCTTTCTCTAATGATCTCTCTCTTCGCATGATGTGTCCAAAGTATGAAAGTCGAAGTCTTGTCATCTGAGCTTCTAAAGAAAGCTTAGGTTTGATCTCCTCTAGTATTGACTGGTTTGTTCTTCGGGCAGTCCATGGTATATACAGTATTTGCCGCCAGCACCATAATTCAAAGGCATCAATTTTCTTCCTATCTGTCTTTTTCACTGTCTAGCTTTCACATCCATATGATGTTATTGAAAATACCATGGCCTGAACAAGTTGAATCTTTGTATGGAGAGAGACATCTCTGCTCTTGAGAATCTTATCTAGGTCTTTCATGGCCATTCTGCCAAGAGCAATGCGTCTGATTTCTTGACTGCTTGTTGCTTCTTTATTGATAGTTGATCCAAGTAGGTTAAAGTTGTTCACAATTTCAATTTCTTCTCCTTCAATGATGAACCTGTTGATTATGCCAGTTGTCATGATCTTTGTCTTCTTTACATTAAGGTGCAGGCCCATTTTGAGACTATGGGGCATGTTTACTAAAAACCGTTAATTAGCGCGCCGCAAAATAGCGCACTAAAAGCGGTACTTAAGAGCGCTTAAACGCCCTGCAAACGTGCGATGAAGCCCCGCACACTTGCGCGTCACAGTAACGGGTGCCGCACAAGTACGTGCCCGCAAATGTCCGATAGAGGCGTGGAAAGGCTAACGGAGGGCGGAGGAAGGCCCCGGAGGGGCGGAGAGAAGGGGTTAATGGGCAGGGAAGGGGAGGGGAGAGGCGCCCCGCACATTATCGGGGCTGAATTTCCAAAAAAAAATAGCGCGAGTGAATCACTCGCGTTAGAATGCATTTAAAGGGAAGAGAAACCATTTCCGTCAGCAATGTACAGCAAAACCGGGGAAACCTGCAAAACGTGAGCAGTGTGATACATGTGCACAGCACAAAAGTGCAATTATAAATAGAAAATGACCACCACAAAAATATGAAAAATAGTAATTCAGTTGGGGAACAGTTATAGTGATGGGCAAAACTAGATAACACACCCAGGAAAGCTCCAAAAAAAAGAAATGAGTTATGGAAAGGTGTACGGAGCGGAGACTCGTCCAAAAAACATTTCCCTTTTTCTGGAGCTGTCCTGGGAGTGTATCTAGGGTTGCCCATTAATATCACTGTTGCCCAGCTTGGGTTGCCCATTAATATCACTATTGCCCAGCTTGGGTATATGTTCTCCCCCTTTGTTCCGTGGTCATTCCCGGGTTTTATTTGCACGTTTGTCACCACACAGGGTGAAGGAGCCCACAGTAAAAATGCATACAGCAGGGTTTGTGACTCCATCCTGCCAGGTTTACTACCTCCAGGGGCTGCACTGTCTCTGTGGTGCAGAGGACATAGCCATGACCTCTAGGACTAGAAGCCCAGAAGTTCAAATCCCAGCTGGGGCACTTGCCAGCCCAGTCCATATATTTTACCCACCACTAAACAAAGATAGAGCAGACACCCCTGTATTGCAGGGAACATAAGCATGGGGGAAACACCCATATGTTACCCAACACCGCACACACACCACAACAATGGGCATACCTACAGCCAAGTCCCCCAAATGCAGTCCCGTACTGCCACATTGCAATCAGGTCATCTGCTTTTTCTGAGAGAAGCTCATGCCAGCATGTTGGCGCACGAGTACATGTGGTGCAGGGGACAGTGGCAGCTAGCCACAGAGGACAGAGACCAAGCCATGTGCAGGCTGGCACAGTCCACTGCAACACACAGGCCCTGCCGGATCCACAGGCATGGATGTTCCAGGGAATCCAGCCAATCTGTGGCTACAAGGTGGTGCAGTGCACACAGACAGTGCATACAAGAACAGAAGGTCACAGGTTCAAAGCCCAGCTGGGGCTACCACCAATCCTTCCCACATATTTTCCCCACAGCTACACAGTGATAGTAAGGACAAACCTTTCGTGCGGAGGACATATGCAATGGTATTACGTCTATCTTTTACCCCACTGAGCACAGACACCATGTACAGGGGCAGTACCTAGAGCAGAATCTCCCAAATGCAGTCCTGGTGGGCCACAAACCAGTCAGGGTCCATGCTGCCACTCATACAAATGCCTGTGCTGTATATCTATGCACCACCCCCATGGCATGTAGATGTAGCTCATGCATATTCATGAGGAACAGCAGGTAAACCCGATCAGTGTGATGCAAACCTGGACTGGAGTTGGGAATCTCTGCCGTAAAGCAGCAGCCAACAGGGGCAGACACACCCACACCCACACCCACAGGCCCCATTGGCCAATGTCTCCTGGAGAGGCAGAACATTGGACCCTGCGTGCATCTCCCAATACTAGCACCTGCATACCCTAGCAATGTAACCCTACACCTGAGGTATACGGTACACAGCTCTGAGACGTTTGCTAGGAGTACTGGCAGATAGATATCCATACGTTACGCACATACTGCTAGTTGACCCCATCCGAACAATCTGTTTGGTGTTTGCGGTGCGTGCTCCAGTCCTTGCCTCTGACGGTGTTTACCACCCTGGGGAGTGACCCCCAGCAGTACTGCATAGCATATCCATGCCTTGCCGTGCCCAGCACCAGTTTGGTGGGCAAGGCTAATTACCTCCTCAATAGTAGCACCATGATGGCATAGGTGTGGAATTGTGTGTCTGTCTATACCAGGGGTGGGCACCTCCGGTCCTGGAGGGCCGCAGACCAGTCAGGTTTTCAGGATATCCCTAATGAACATGCATGAGATATATATGCATTAGAGATATCCTGCCAACCTGACTGGTTTGTGGCCCTCCATGGCTGGATTTGGAGACCCCTGCCTTACACCTCTGTCATTTAAGATCATGAGTTGGCAAGGTACAGATGTCCTAGACATCGAAAGGGTATATAGAATGTGTCACATTCCTCCTCGATTCTCACCACCACCAAAAAGTTGTCTAATAGACAATTTTTTGGTGGTGGTGAGAAGTGAGGAGGACTGTGACAAATTCTATCTAACCTTTTTGATGTCTTGGACATCTGCACCTTGTCCACTCACAATCTTAAATGACAGAGGTGTAAGGCAGGGGTCTCCAGATCCAGCCCTGGAGGGCCAAAAACCAGTCAGGTTGGCAGGATATCTCTAATGCAAATATATCTCATGCATATACATTAGAGATATCCCGAAAACCTGACTGGTCTGCGGCCCTCCAGGACCAGGTTTGCCCACCCCTGGTCTATACAGTGGGTGTTGGCTGCATGCCCCTTCCACAGCCCACACTGCCAACACTGTTGCCAGTATTGGCCTGCCAATGTGCATAATGAGTAGCAAGGGACCATGGGTATATCTCAGACAGAGTGGACTGACCAGGATGCAGCTGCACAGGGCATAGGGCACTGGCAGGGGCATGGTAGTGCCCGACCACCACCTACACAGACAGGGTGACCTCTGTATGTGCTGCTGGGGGATCACTCTCACCCTGAGTGTGCAGTGATGGCAGCATGGCTAGGCACCCCCATAGTGCTATACTGTGATTCTCCCATGTGATATGTATGGGTGTACTGTGGGGGCCTCTTCATGGACTTATCTGTCTGTGTGTGCTGCCACCCTAGTTGTGGGTGCATGCATGTTCATCAGGACCAGCCAGCAGACTGTTCACAGCTGATATGTGTTGTGATGGAGTGCCTTGCAGGGTGCAGTGGCTGTTGGCTTGCTGCAGGTGAATATCAGATAGGGGTGGGGTGCATCTTTGAATATCCAGGCCTAATGTCTGTCTGATGGTGTGTGTGTGTGTGTGTGTGTGTGTGTGTGTGGAGCTGCTTGGACTGCCCTGTGGGGTGTCTGTTCCCTAGCAGGACTGGGGTTGATGGTCCACTCTACTGCCATTGGGATGGGGGAAATACTGTTGAGGGGAAGCCCTGTTTTATCCACATGGGGGTCTCCACTAACTGAGCCAGACAGAGATCTCCAAAATGTTTAATGCAGCACCTACCTATTCCACAGGTTATTGCTGCTTTGGAGCTCTGACATGGCCACATTCAGCCATGGCTGGTGTTGTGGACCTGGTCCTGGGTGCAACATCTCACACTCAGGGTGAGCACAGTAACCGCACAATGTGATGGTGTTTAGCTACTCTTTGCCGTTTGTCCACCCACTCAGGACACCCTACCAGGCCGAGGTGCTGTGTGGGTGCACACGGACACTTCCCCCTACCAGGCCGGGGAGCTTTAGGGGTGCATTTCCCATCCTGTGTTCAATCGTGGACAGCTGATTTGCATGTGCAGTGCATCATGGGTACGGGTGGTTCACAACAGCAGACTGTCAGTGAGGTGACGTACAGGCTATCTGCAGCCAGCCAGGTGCTGCTTACAGCTATAGAGCTGTAGCCCAATGGTTACGTCACTGCCTTTGCAGCCAGATGTCATGGATTCAAACCCACAGTGGGGTTATGTGATAGGGGTGTCCACAGATTTATTTTAATTTACTGTACATATGTTGCTGCCAGCAATACCACCCTCAGCGTACTGTACCCATAAGGTGCCTCTGAGGGTGCTTTATGGGGCGCCCTATAGGGCACGTTACGGTTGCCAGCCATTTAGGGTGCACTATACATTATCCTGTGTCGCAGCATACATGCTGTCCTATAGGGGACATTCTAGGGTGCCTTGGCGGACGGTGCACTGTAACATGTGCCTTATGGGCCGCCTTATATTAATATGCTGTGAGAATGCGTTTGCTAGTAGTTATCACAAAATAAAATTAAAAAGCCTCCTACAGCACTCCACAACATATAACATACTGCCTCAGCTAGCCTTTTTCACTGGGCATTGTGAGGGATCAAACCCCTGGTCCCTGCACCATTGGTCAGTGTCTTAACCATTGTGCTGTGGCTGTGTTCCTTTGCTTTGGCATCAGCGCGCCGCCTTATGCCCATCAGCGCGCCACCTCCTGCTGCCCACAATTAGTGCGCCGCCTTGTGCCGCCCAAAAAGAACAGTGCGCTGCCTTGTACCGCCCAGATAGTACAGTGCGCCGCCTTATGCCATACAAAACGAACAGTGTGCCGCCTTATGCCGTCCAAAAGTACTTTGCCTCCTGAACCACTTTTACACATTCAAGGTGTTGCCTCAGCTGGCCTTTTTGTTGCGCACAATGGGGGATTGAATCTGTGGCCCCTGCACCATTGGTTAGTGTGTTCACCGTTGTGCTAAGAGCTCTGTTCTGATATGTGCTCAGCAGCACCCCGCTTAGCCTTCCCACGCGCTAATGTGGGCCCCGCAAATTAGCGCGACGCGCACACGTACGGTCGGGTTTTTTTCTTCTTTCTGCCTGAACCGCCCACTCCTTATATGGCACACGCACACTACCGCAGCCCCGCACGTTAGGAATGTTTAGTAAACATGCCCCTATGTTCTTTGATTGTGAGAAGCAAATGTTTCAGATCATCTTCACTTTCAGCCAGTAATGTGGTATCATCAGCATAGCGAAGGTTGTTGATGAGTCTTCCACCAATCTTCACACCTCTGTTGTCTTCATACAATCCTGCTTCTCTGATGATTTGTTCTGCATATAAAGTAAACAGGTAGGGGGAAAGTATACAGCCTTGTCTTACACCTTTGCTTATTTTAAACCATTCTGTTTCTCCTTGTTCTGTTCGAACTGTTGCTTCTTGATCAATGTACAGATTGTGCAAGAGAACGATCAGGTGTTCTGGTATACCCATGCTTCTTAATGTGGCCCAGAGTTTCTCATGGTTTACACAGTCAAAAGCCTTGCTATAGTCGATAAAGCACAAATAGATATCCTTTTGGTATTCTTTAGTCTTTTCAAGGATCCATCTCACATCTGCAATGATGTCTCTCTTTCCTCGCCCTTTCCTGAACCCTGCTTGCACTTCAGGTAGTTCTTGTTCCAGGTATGGTTGTAGTCTCTTTTGAATAATCTTCAGTAGAATCTTCCTTTTTTCTCTACTAGCTCCACTGGGAAACTATTACACACATTTACCACTCTTTCCATAAAGAAATATTTCCGCATATTACTCAGTGTATAATCTTTAACACTCATCCAATGCCCACTCATAGCAGAGCTTGTTTTCAATCGAAATAGGCTCTCCTCTTATGCATTTATGCCATGGAGATATTTAAATATCCCTATCATATCTCTTCTATCCTGTCTTTCCACCAACATATAGATCTGGGGTCACCAACCTCCAGAGGGCCGCGGGCCGCACAGCCGACTACCGGGAGCCTCGCGGGCCGCACCCCCCTTCTCCCCGCCCCCGCGAAAAAAAACAACAAACGCAAAATTATGAAAACAATGGCTGATCACCTTTATTAAATTTAATGAGATGGCTGATGATTCATGCTAGCAGACAAACGCTTAAAGTCCGGCTTCACAGATGACACTGACAGGAGAAGGGATGCTTGCAGGTGGTCGTCGGTGAGCTGCGAGCGCGTGGATACAATGGCGGGAATCCTTGGCGGGCCGCATGTAATGTTAACCGTGGTAGAGCCTCGCGGGCCGCACGAAGGGATCTCGTGGGCCGCATGCGGCCCGTGGGCCGCAGGTTGGTGACCCCTGATATAGATATAAAGATCTTTAAGTCCGTCCTAATATGTTTTATAACAAAGACCACTAACCATTTTAGTAGCAACCCTCTGCACTGACTCCATTCTGTTTATATCCTTTTGAAGTCATAGTCTCCAGAATTGCACACTACACTCTTAATGAGGTCACACCAGAGACTTACACAGAGGCACTATCACCTTCTTTTTTCTGCTGGACATTCCTCTCCCTATGCACCCAAGCATCCTTCTGACTTTTTCCATTGCCTTTTCTACCTGTTTAGCCACTTTAAGATCAACAGAAACAATCATGCCCAAGTCCCGCTCTTCTTTTGTGAACAGAAGTACTTCACCCCCTACACTGTACCGTTCCCTTGGAATTTTGCAGCCCAAATGCATGACCCTGCATTTTTTAGCATTACATCTAGCTATTGAGTTCTTAACCATTCTTCAAACTTAGCTAGATCCCTCCTCATGGTATCTACTCCTTCCTGGTGTTTACTGCATTGCAGATTTGGTATCATCAGCAAACAGGCAAACCTTACCCGACAGTCCTTCCACAATATCACTAACAAAGATGTTATAAAGAATCGACCAAGGACAGATCCTTGTGGCATACCACTGGTAACCTCCTTCTCCTCAGAGTGAGCTCCATTTATCTGTATCCTTTGTCACCTCCCACTCAACCAATTTTTAACCCAATCAGTCACTTCAGGGTCCAACCCTAGGGTGCTGGATTTGTTTATGCCACCTTTGCGGAACAGTGTCAAAGGCTTACTGAAATTGAAGTACGAGGGTTATTTTTAAAGTAAGGTCAGATTGGCTGTAGCTTTGTAAATTTTTTCCCCCTGTAGAAACAAGCATGTGTGCCAGCTCCCGGCATGCCTTGTGCAAACGCAGATGCCATTTGCAGTCATAGCATCACTTTGTATGGTTTATACTGAGATGTTAAAATGTTTAAGACAATTGAGCGGCCCTCCAACTGTGAAATACGGTCTGTGATTCGGTTTTTGAAAGCAAGGATCATGTCATCAGCGGACATTCATCGCCAGATATGTGAGGTGTATGGCCCCAATGCGATGAGTGACAGCAAAGTGCGTAAATGGGTGAGAATGTTCAAGGACAGGCGGGGCAATGTCCATAATGAACTGCGATAGGGTCGACCTTCAGTAATCACAGAAGATTTGGTGCGCACAGTTGTCGCAAAAATTCATGAAGAACGGTGATTCACAATTTCCACTTTGTCACTGAAATTTCCACAAGTTTCAAGGTCAGTGCTATACAAAATTGTTTCTGAAAAATTGCAGTTCAGAAAACTGTGCTCATGATGGGTTCCCAGGCTGCTTTCCGAGGAACATAGTTGCCATAATCTTGCGTGTTGAGATTGTCTATTTGGCTTTCACTTTGACTGGAGATGACATGTGTCTCCATTCCATCGACTGCCGCTTTGATTCTGGAGTTATGTGAGAAACCCATGTCTCATCCCCTGTGACAATGTGGTCCAAAAGTTCATCTCCTTCCTCATTGTATCGGATCAAAAATGTCAAAGCACTAGCCATTCTCCTTTTTTGGTGTTCCTCGGAAAGCAACCTGGGAACCCATCGTGAGCACAGTTTGTCCTGCTCATCCTTGAACAATCTCACCCATTTATGCACTTTGCTGTCACTCATCGCATTGGGGCCATACACCTCACATATCTGGTGATGAATGTCCACTGATGACATGGTCCTTGCTGTCAAAAACCAAATCACAGACCGTATTTCACAGTTGGAGGGCCGCTCAATTGTCTTAAACATTTTAACATCTCAGTATAAACTGTACAAAGTGACGCTATGACTGCAAATGGCATTTGCTTTTGCACAAGGCATGCCGGGAGCTGGCACGCATGCTTGTTTCTACAGGGGGAAAAAATTTACACCACATCTAGGACTCTCCCTGGGTCCAACTCCCTGGCCCACTCAAAGAAATCAATCAGATTTGTCTGACAAGACATACCTCTTGTAAACACATGCTGCCTCTGATGCTGTGTCCATTGGACTCAATAAACTTCACTATTTTCTGTTTTTAAAGAGTTTCCAATAATTTACTCACCACAGAGGTTAGACTAAACAGCCTGTAGTTTTCAACCTCATCCTTACTTCTGCTTTTGTGTAAAGGGATCACGCGTGCCTTTCTCCAGTCCTCTGGGACCATTCCTGACTCTAATGAAGCATTGAAAAGTTCAGTCAGTGGAGCTGCTAGAACATCCCCAAGTTCCTTCAATAATCTCGGATGTATCCTCACAAACACAGTCTTACGAAAATTGTTCCAGATCCCCATCACTTCTGTTTTTATGAGGTCCTGCTCCTGGCTCTTCATGAACACAACAGAAATATTTGTTAAGCAATTCTGCTTTATCGTCATCAGCTTCTACATATTCCTTCCCTTGCCCCTTCAGTCTGACAGTACCACTTGTGCCCTTCCTCCTCTAACCAACATATCTGAAAATCTCGTATCCCCCCATTTTATTGCATTAGCTATTTCCTCCTCTTTTTGAATTTTTGCTTTCCTGACTACTTTGCTCGCTTCTCTAAGTTTTTCCAAATATAGATGCTTGTCTTCCTCTTTCTGAGGTCTCTTGTATTTTATTAAGACCTTCCTCTTTTTCTTCACTTTTTCATCTATTTCTTTAGAGAACCATAGTGGCATCCTTTTGCTTTTACATTTATTTACCTTTCTCAGAAAAGGCTTTGTTGCCCTTAAAGTATCCCCTTTCAGTTTTGCCCATTGTTTTTCTACATTCCCCAGATGTTCCCATCCCACAAACGACTCCTTGAGGCATTGTCCCATCTTGGCAAAGTTAGTTTTCCTAAAATCTAAGACCCTCACTTTTGAATGGATTTTATCAGGCCTAGTCCTAATACTGAATCACAGCATCTGGTGATCACAGGATATGAGATGATTTCTCACTATGACATCAGAAACACTTTCCCCATTGGTAAGCACAAAGTCCAGTATGACCCCTTCACGTGTGGGTTCTGTTACCGGTTGCCTGAATTGTTCTCCCTGTAGAGAATCTAGGATCTTCTTACTTCTAGATAACACATTAGCAGGGATGTGAGAATCAACATCTGGCATATTTAAATCACCTCACCAGGAAAAACAGCACGCTGCCACGCAAGGTGGTGCAACAAACAGTACAAACGCGTGAGCAGTATAAAACTCACAACTCTTTATTGGTCCACATATAACACAGGGGGGCCAGACCCAACACAGGCTGTGTTTCATGATATACTTCTTCAGGGGTGAGGCACACCAAGAAAAACTTAAAAATGTGGAACTACTGTGTTAAGTTGCTGAATCGCAAGAAGGATATCTGCAATCATCAGAAAATGAATGTGAAACATAGGATCCAGTAAAATACGCAAATTAACAGGCTCCTACAACAAAGCGGTGTACGATAAAATTGAGGATGGGTGAGATAGAGGATGAATGTAGCCTCAATGACAAGGAAGGCAAGAGGAAGTATGTAGACCATCTACAGCAGTGCATTAAGAGCTCATGTTTTTCTCAAATAGAGAGGTCAGTTGGCGGTGATGCTAACATGGCACATCAGCAAAAACCCTTAGAGGATGCCAGCTCAGGCAAACCCTGGCCTCCAACATCAGAAGCTGCTCTCCCCACCACACAGATGTGACTGTGCTTCCAGCAGTGATCCAGATGGTCTGCTGATTTTACCTGCTCACTTATAACTTTCCTCAGATCCCAGTGAGCAAGCACGCTTAAACTAGGATAGCTACTTTGTTTATTAGTAGTGCCAATGAAGGGCGCACGGTGTCACAGATTTGGTATCATGAGACATCTGTAACAGCTTCAAAACACAGCATTTTTTTTTTTTTTTTTTAAACGTTTATTTTCATTTTGCAACAAACAAAAGAAACAACACACCAAAAAAGACAAAACAAGTATACAATAAGGAAAAGTAAACCCATTACCCCCCACCCCGATGCTTCTTCTCTACCCGATTATATCAGCATGTGAGCGCTTCCAATTAACAGTGATTATACATCAAACGATCAAAAGAGTATCTACAATACAGCATGATCATGGGACAGAGATATATACAAAGTTAGACAGTCAGATGAGAGCATTTAGCAAAATGTACATAGTCATTGAGCATCTTCCATTGAGACCAATGAGAAGGAGTCTGAACGGAGGAAGCGAACAGACGAGGTATTTGTTCATATTTACTGTAAAGACAGGCATGATTCCACCATTCATTAGGGCTCATATGGGAGCTAATTGTCCAGTATTACTTAATTAGGGAAATAGCAATGCCAAGCATAAAGTTCGAAAGGAGATAAGCCATTTTTGGGAGAGAGGGGATCCCCGCAACTGGGCGAAGTCCCACTATCCTCCAAGAAAGGGGCTCCTGAGAGTGCGAGATAGACTAAATACGACCCCAAACCCGACGCCAGTAATACTGTAGTGCGGGATATTCATGCATAACATGAGGCAATGAACCAATGGCGGCAGGACGTGTCCAGCAACCATTGCCCTGAGTAGTGTTCCATTTGTCTGATCTGTGAGAAGTGTAAAAAACACCGGTGGGCTAGAAAGAAGAGGGTCTGAATGAGTGAGGCGGATCGGGAACCCGTGTCCCTCAACTCCAGATAAGGCTCTATTGCTCCGAGGTCAAAGTCACATGCAATTCTCTCTCCCATACTTTCTGCGCTATAGGGGTATCTCTAGTTATAGCATTACAGAAGGTTTAGTAAAATTGGATGCTACACCCGGTGAACTACCGAGAGATCGGAAAGTCTCCAATCAACCTTATATAGAGAATGCCGATGGCGGGAGTACTCTAGTGCACCGAAGGCGATGCTGAAGTTGCACTGACCAGAGTCGGGAATCTAAAGATTGCATAAGAGTAGTAAAGGCACCTAAAGTGTCTAAAAGCATTGGTGGATAGTGGGAGTCTGATGGGAGAGTCATACCAGGGAGAAAGGTAAGAGGAATCGGTTTGCAAAGGCCCGCTTCTGTATCTAGCCACACAGATCTACTCGGTACTGGCTCTTCCAACCAACGAGCACCTTGTTTGAGAAGAAAAGATTGAGGGAACACTTGAGTAAAATCGCCACCAAGTATTAATGGAGTATTGGCAGAGGCCAAGGCCAACTGCGCAATACTTGCATAGTAAGCAGGGTTGTCCACATTCGGGGCATAATGCAAATACACGTGAATTCACTATCTCCAACCTCAAGGTGTACACGGGCCCATCTACCCTTCTGGTCAGCGCTAATATCAGGTACAGTAGCGTGCTAAGACTTCTTAACCAGAGTGGCTATCCCGTACCATTTGAAAACGGTGGGAGAATAGGCAGCTACCATGTGAGGCTTAGCATTGAGTTTCAGTGTTTCAGCAGAGTTTAAATGCGTTTCCTGAAGAAACACTAAATCAACATGCTCATGGCTAAGATAGCTAAGGATTTTCTTTCCTTTGAGTGGACCATTAATGCCTTTGACGGTGAATGATAAGATTTTACATAAGGCCATTCAGAAAAGTTAAAATTCTGAGCATGATAGCACACATAATTTCACTATGTCCCTCAAACTGACTGTATCTGGCTGTACACATGACATAGGAAAAATAAACTAATATAATACAATGAAGCGCCCCACATTAACAAAGAAAACCGCAGTACGGTAGAGGAGAAGCAAAACCCCAAAATTACTGGCGACCATGTGTCTGCGGGGAGAAACCCCAGAGAAGGCCGAAATTGAAAAACACATAACCTGTAGGACTGTGCGTGCTCCGAATCTGACCGAGGCACACATCATGAAGGGATAGGAGACCAAAAAACAAAAGTCATATAGAGAAAGAAAGAAAGTCCAGGCTATTTCTGCGCTTGGCTATGACCGCCGCATCGGGCCCTTCAAAATGGCGGATAGAGCCGACAAATAAGAGTCCAAGATTTGGGATTAGCGCATCTGCTCTGCTTCTTTGGAGTCTAAAAATGTTGATAGTAGATCAGGATCTTCGAACGTCCTGGTTTGGTTGTGGAGAGTCACTCGGAGCTTCGCTGGATACAACAGGCCAAAGCGAGCCTGTAGCTGTTGAAGTCGAGGGCGAAAAGCAAGGAGTTTCTTCCGACGGTCAACGGTAGGCTTTGCCAAATCAGGAAAGAAGGAGACCTTACGACCTTCAAATTCCAAATGATGATTCGCTCGGGCAGCATGTAAAATTTGTTCCACTTGTTGATATCGTAGCAAGCTAAAGACAATAGGCCGGGGGGTCGTGCGGTTGAGCGCCATGTGGGCAGGAACACGGTGTGCTCGATCGATTTCCAGTTCTCTGTGAAAAGTGATCTTCAGCAAGGAGGGAAGAGTTTTGAGCAAGAATTCTCTTATATCTCCTGCTTCCACCCCCTCCGGCATTCCGAGGAGCCTCACATTGTTGCGACGGGCTCGATTATTGCTATCTTCTAACTCCTTTTGAAGATTCTGTATCTGGCGCTCAGCCTCGTCCAGTTTGCCCAAGCGCACCTCGTGCGAGTCGAGGACCCCCGCCATGTTGTCCTGCCGTAATGAAAGACTTTCAAGTCGGTCCTGGAGCACTCCAAAGTCTGCTCGCATGGCCCGAAGCGCTTCTCCATTGGACTGCACCAATTCCTTCACGCCGCGTATTTCTTCCAAAATCTCCAGGTGCATCTCGGGGTTTTCACGAAATGGAACCATCTTCTGTGGGGAGGACACCTCTGTTTTGGAGCGTTTTCCGTGAGAAGAAGAAGGAGACCCGAAGTCCAAGCGCGCTGGTTTATGGGCCGCCATTCCCCCCGAGGTGCCCCGGTCAGCTCGGAGCGAAATAGTAAATTTGTATAGGTATTAAGTCAGGATTCTAAGTAGGCCTCTCGGGAGCTTCAACGCAAAGCGTCCTACCCGCTGGACATCAGGCTCCGCCCCCAACACAGCATTTATTTAATTTCCAAACTGACATGATTTTATTAAATTTTGGATGCAGAACTTGAGTTACATAACAGAAGGTGATCAAATCAGATGTATCACTATCCAAATCTAAAGGGAGTATGACCAAACATGAGCAAGATGGTTATAGAAGTCAGAGGACCCCAAAAGTTACATATCAGTGTTTTGTAACATATGAATAAAACAAAAAATAAGAAGGACATAGTTTAGATTACATACCCAGGTATCTTCTATGACATCATAAAATAAAGGCACTGACAGCAATAATGCGCTTGGTTGCGTGCAAGGTTGAAGTTTTCTTTCAAAATAGACGACTGAGCAGAGAATAATAAATCAGAATGGTTGACTTAATCTAATATGCACAGTATTTAATTTGAGTCAGTCGCAGACACTAGATGCATTTCAATAGGATAATCTGATACAACCGGGAAATAGTCTACAAAGTGAATCAGTGTTTCCCATGCAAATGTCCTTCTTTAACCCGAATCTTATTGAGACTGACATCTGCTCAATCAAAAACACCAATCTAACCATCAAAGTCATTTTATTTAAAAACCTCATCACAGCATTAAAATTCTAACATCTGGATAAAATAGCGTCTATTTAAATGCTGGTTTAATAGAGAAAATTTGCAAAAATTAAGCAGTTAAAACCTTTCCCCAAGGTATAATAATGTTTCAGGTAGATTAAACGTAGACCAAAATTTAAATCAAATTATATTGCGTGTACTCAATTTTCTGTAGGGAACCAAAACCCACTAGAGTGTAAAACTTTAATTATGGAGAATACTAATGGTTTTTAAATGAAAAATACTCGGTGTATTTAACTTCACAATACCACTGATTTTCTTAGCACAGAATAGATTGATGAAACATTAACAAAAATAAATGCTAACAATGCAATAATTAGAAACTCATATCTTCTTGTCCTGCTGATACATTAAGGGCCTGATTCACAAAATGTTTTCCCAAAGAAATAGGAAAACATCATTTGAATGAATTAGGTTCTAGGTATACGCTAGTTTCTATCCAATCTACCAATTAAATGCTCGTAAAATAACTTGGAAAAAATGTTCAGAAAATATAGTTAAACAATATGGGATCTTTTCTGTAACACGAATAGTGGGGATGGACGTCCATCTCCGCTATTCGTCCCCCTTTCCTGTCCCTGACAAAGCTCTCCATACAAACAGAGAATTTGTAAGGGCAAGCTAGATGGGGTTAAAAAAGGGGCGGTGAGGATCCACGGTGCCATGGCAACCAGATGCCATTGCACTGCAGCTCCATTCAGGAGCCTTGACTGAGTTAGCCGAGCAGAGGCCTGTATGTGCAGGCAGACCAGAATTGGGTTCCCGCCTGCACATACAGGCCTAGACCAGTTTCAGAATCCCAACTACCTCTGTGTGTCCGCTTCAGACCGGATGCACAGCGCACTGGGGCATCCAAGATAGAATAGGCCTCCATGTATTGTTGCAGTAATGGAAACTATCCCTTCTTATTTGATCTTAGAACACTTAGCATGTGATAACCCGCACACTAAAATTCCCCTAAGTGGACTGCGGTAACTGTTACCAGGTGCTAAAATACTCAGAGTGGTAAAAATCCCATCTCAATCCCTTAGCATGCAGTGGGGCAGATACTGGGCAGCCTAGGGGTGGGCAGTGGACATTGATTTCACATTGTGGCTAGCACAGGGGTCATTAGTATGCATTACATACCAAGGTTGCCTTTAGCATGGGTGCACTTACTGCCACCTCAATGTGTCACTGGTGTTAAGTGCATCCATGTTAATTGCAACTGGTGGTTTAGCACGCAAGATGCTTCTCACCACGGTTACTGCATGAAGACATGCTGGGCATACCTCCATCATTTGGCAAGAGTCTATTACACCTCCCATGCTAATTTTTGGCACTTAACATGTTCTCCCCTATTTCACATTAACAAATTTGCCCTTTAGAATTTTATGGATATACTGTCAATACTTCTGAGAAAAGAAAGCAATTGGAAGCCATATATTTTTGTAAGTATACCCTCTCATTCTATATCTTAAGTTCTTAATTATACAATGGAAGTTCTTATGAAAAAGGAAGAGTATGCAGGTTATTTTTTCATAAAACCTAACTCCTATTAAATTAACTAGCAAATGGAAAAATGACTGATGACTTAATTTGTCTTCTCATATACAAACTCTTCATATCCCATGGTGATGAAAATTGTAGGTATGTTTGGGGTGTAATTTAGGTGGAATGTGGGTAGAGTCATGAAGTATGTGCATAGTTTATAAAATGTGTAAACTTCCTCCTCCATCACCATTACACTGATAATGCAACATATTTACCAATTTGAATTTTCGTATATAATATAATATGGAGGTCATTCACGAATGCGGGTTGTGGGGTTGCATGTCCCAGAGGGGACATGCAGTCCCACAAGGTGTCTGTGCCTGATTCCACTTCCGGCTCTCCCTGTACGTCCTTTGCATCAGGATGGGAAGAGCCGGCGGGGAGCAGGAACGGGGTGGAGCACGTATAGTGCCGATTCATATCAAGGCCCTGTATGTGCTGCTGGGCCCGTGGGGACATGCTGCTTATACCACCTCAAAAGGTGGTATAAGAAGCACTTTTGGCCCGATCGGGTCCGAGGATCCCCCTCAGGGGCCAGGTACGGGGAGTCCCCGCCGCCCGATTCAGGCCGCAGCAGGCCAGCAGTGGGTTGGGCGGTGAGGAAATGGAGGACTGGAGCAACAGATGTTGGGGGCACCTGCAGGGAAGATGTCCTCGCGGGCAGAAAGGGCATGCCAGGCTGTCCTCAGGCCCTATTTTGGCTCCCGCTTGAACATTTTGTTTCCGCGGACCAGAATCGGGTCCACACAGCCCTGTCTTCATTGGGGACGTCCAGATGGCCTGGACTTCCCCTTCGTGAATTGGGCTCCACATGTCCCTAAAGTGAATGTTGAGTATATAGCCATATAAGAGTATATACAACAAACATAAGACATCCTTTTAAATCCTATATGATTTTACAGAACACAGAAAAAAATATGGTATTATGATTATGATTATTATTATTTTGAATTCTTCATTGGAAGACACAGTCTAGGACTGTTTTTAATCTTGCGATTCTGGTTCTAACAAAGAATCTAGGAATCATGCAAGTATTGATGCAGGATATTCCAAGTAGAGTTATCCTTTGTAAGATTTGTGAAGTCAAGTCCAGTAAGTCTAAAATTTGTAAAAATTTAGGAAATCCCTTAGGTATAGCCCTGGAATCTCCAACCACAACTGGAATTACAGTAGATTTTTTCTTCCAAAGCTTTGGTATCTATATTTTGTCAGTTTTTCTCATTCTTTATCTTCAATTTGAGTACCACATGGGTTTGACACATCTATAAACTTTACTTTTTTTTCCTCCATATCAGGGACATTGCATTCTATTTTTTTTTATTTAATAATTTTCAATCAACTTACAAAAGCAAAGTACAAGCAACTTAAGTGGTGTTATAGTATTAAAAAGAAAAACAATTGCAGTACAGACCATAAGGGGAAATGCATACAAACTAACAACACTTACATCTAGCCCTCTATATTGGGGAGATACAAAATTAGGAAATAAGAAAAGGAAAAAACATTAAGAGTTAAATCACTCTAGTTACTGAACAGCTTAAACGATCACTCCACACCCTCCCTACCGTTACTCTGACTCTCCTTGCCAACCAAAAATAATTCCAATTGAGAAGGTTCCATGAAAGTAAATTTTGATCCCTGCAACGTAATTAAACATTTGCAGGGATAACGAAGAAAAAAAGAAGCAGTGAGGGCTAACACTCTAGGTTTCAGTGCCAAAAAGGCCTGTCTCCTAACCTGCGTAGCCCTACACACATCTGGAAATATTTGTATTTTTGCACCACAAAACAAAGAGGACATTTTCTTGAAATAGCTACGTAATACCAGAACCTTATCCTTATCAGATACAAATGTTACAATCAAAGTGGCACGTGATAGAATAATATCCTGGGAATCTTCCAAGAATTTGGTGAGCTCAAGCTCAGAACGGGCCTGAACCACATCAAATTTACCCAAAGAATTAGGCACAACCCCACAGCGCCCGGATTGCGAGAGAACAGGCTCCTGCTCCGGTGGCCCCGACGTCATCAGGGGGCCTCGTTATAAGTCCATCTCACCAGCGCAGCCGGAGGCGCGAGCCCGGGGCAGCGATCTAAGGGGCTAGTTACAAGGGGCGTGATAGGCCCCTTGGGAGCCCCTTGGAGAACCGCAGGAGAAGTGTAGTCGGGACCCTGGGCTACACAGCATTTGGATGGGTAAGAGAAAGAAGATTATCCCTGAAGCTACGGCTGAGGCTGCTGCAACAGTGGGTCCTATGGACAAACATATTAAGGTACTGTCTACTACTGATGTGCCTTTGGGCCCTGACTTTCTGACTCTGCGGTCACCCGCTGCTTCCCTTAGTTCTCCGGATCGCACTCCTCCTTCCCCGCCATGTATAATCTCCCCTGTGCCCTTGTCTACTGCGGGGGGTCAGTTTCAGCAGAGTACCCCAGTGTTCCTGGAGGACAAGCTGAAGCCTGTTACTTGGTCAGCCATTACGGGTGCTGCAGGTGATGTACCTGATGCTCAGGTCACCCTTGCAGACATCTGGAAAGCTGTTAACCGGATTGAAAATTCCCTAGTTTCTACTGTTAAAATGTTGTGTGAGTTTTCTTCTGAGACTTCTCGTAAGATTAGTGAGGTAGACACGCATATGGGTAATATTCTTTCTCGTGTGTCAGTTTGTGAAAACCAATGTCTCTCCTTAAAAACTGTGTATTCCTCTACTATTAAGGATAGTTTAAATATTCACCACAAATTAGAATTATATGAAAATTTGTTGAGGTTTAAGAATCTTCGTTTTTTGAATTTCCCAGTTTGCCATTTACTTTCTCCTGAAATTCTTCTTGTGAAATATTTTAGAGAAGTGTTGGGTTTAGCTACTGCGGACTCAATTGCTATTTCTAAATTATATTACCTGACGGGACATTGCATTCTAAATGCTTCTTTGTATTCATAAGTCCCACAGGATCTTGACCAATTCATTTTTTATAACCTTCTCTGCAGCATGTTACCAGAAGCTTTTCCAACAGGAATATCATATTTTTTTACATAGATTCCAGTGGATGATCTTTGACACTCTATCTTGTCTTTGTAGTCAGTCTCTGCATTTTTGCTACAGTTGCTAATTATATGATTCACAGTTTCATCCTTGGGTTTATAAAATCAATATTGACTGTCACGCCAATGATCCCATGACGCCGACAAACCCAGCCCATTAATATCATGCAGCTGGTAGAGACACACCAAAAATAGCCACCCAAATCTGCCCCCACAAATGACCAGACGCATAAATAACCGAATGGAGCTGGCCTCTTGCCAAGATACATCAGACAAAGGGTATGCAGAACATATCAGAGGTTCACAAGATGACTCAGATGATCTATTCACAGAAATGATTACCAGCAACCACCAACACTCCCCTCTTTCACAAATACTACTAAGAAGGAACAACCCCAGCCACACATAACGGCTCCCCATAAACTGTGAAAGTTGCTAACTGCAAGCTCCGCAGAAAAGGATACAAACTAGTGGATGTGAGAAGCACATGCATATCAATACAACCAACAACAGCCAGGCCTGTACTATAAAGATTATATCCAATACCTAGACCTTTAAATCATAACTCCTGTCAGCAACACTGTGTTGGGTCTCAAAGTACCACCCAGACTTGAAAAGCACATAGTTAATCACATCCATTCAAATACTCAAAATCAAACTTTGTGGCTTATTTGTTCCTTGTGAAATTGCCTAGCTATTGAATATTCTTACTCATGCCCTGATTTTTAACAGATAAGATTATTGGAAGTCCTTGTTAATAGGCTCTCCTGCTTACAATTTAAAAAGACTCCAACTTGTTCAGAATATGGCTGTTAGAATTATGTACAGGGCTAAACATATGGACCCTTATGACAATACTTAAATATAGAAATATCATACTGTCATGATCAACCAACCAAATCAGCCCTTCACAATTATCCCTCTCTGTAATGTAAATGATCCACCCCACCACACTTGCTCCTCCGTTGAACTACCCCAATTCCTCTCCCCACTGTTAACCCCATATTTATCGCCACGTTATTTCTCCCTGTTTAATGTAAAACAAATCCGTTGAGATTATGTTATATTGATCAATGTAAACCCCTTTGGACAAAGGCAGTATAAAAATACTGTTAAATAAATAAATATGGACTATGCCTCTCCTTTACTTAAAGAATTATCAAGGCTGTCAGCCTTTTACAGGATCAAGTATAAAATTCTCTCCGTCAGACACAGGCTTCACTATATCTCCATCCTACTTGTCCATTCTTATCATCCCCCATTTTCCCAGGGTGCTTGCTAAGATTTTTGCAGTTCAACTTACTTACTATACCATCCTTACCTCAGTTCAGGCTTGAAGTAACTCACCCTGCTGCCTTCGGCTTTGTGGTTCCATCGCTTTGGAATTTGTTATCTCCAGATCTGCATTGGGAGACTTCTCTAAAGAAATTTGAAATAGGCTTGTGAAACTGGCTCCTTTGGAATGCATTTGAAGGGATCTAGGCTATTGAGATCATGATGTAGTAAGTGGGGACTTCCCTGTTTTCGTCGTCCTTGTGTGTCTCTGGTATTTCATATGTTGCTGCAAGGAATATCATTGTTGTGCTATGAATTTCTGAGCCTCTTGTGTGTTGTCTTATATTTATTGTTTGCCATGTTGTTTCTGGATCTCTTGAAGATTGCAAACCGCTGTTTTGGCTGTATATGGACCAAATAGCAATCTATCAAATCCATTCAAATAAATAAATCATTAAATAAACCCACTGGACTCTGAAACAGACACTGCTGCAGATGCTCCACCAAGCTTCCGTGCCCTGACAAAGCCCCAGCCAATCATTTTGCCAATGAGCGTAGGAGGCAAAGAGAGGATGACTCACTCCCCCAACCCTCCTCCAGCGAGATGCCCCTTTAGCATTCCCAGCTGCACAATCAACCCTGTGCAGGGCCCCATAACTACTGCAGGCACCTCTGTGGTGTCCCTGACTGCAGCTGAAGATGCCCATCTGTGAAATGGGCAAGCCACATCGCCTAGTCGTGCTGTCTCTAAGGGCATTGTGCACTCCCATGACCACTTGCTACAGGATATGCCAGCTCCCAGACACAACTCCAGACTGCAATTCCCCTCCCTGCTTCCATCTATGCCTTTGTAAGTCATTCAGGGTATTACCTATTTCTGCTTTGTTTTTCTCTATAATCTGTTCGATCATATAGCCAGCACTGTGATGACATTTAATTGAGTGTACTGCCATAGCCTCATCTATCACCACAGCTGGTTCTTTAACAGACAGCATATTTTTTTAGGTAAGAAGATGAATGCCAGTCAGACACGTACAGACAATATTAAGAGTGTCATATGCGATTGCACATAAAATTGTATTTGAAAAGCAGCAATACAATTTGGCATCATATATTTTGTTGTAGAATCATGAAGACATAGTATGACAGGTCAGCTGCTTTTATCCTCATGTGTCATGTAGCATGAATCAATGTTGTATTTCTCTCATGTACACGTCCCCTTTAGGTTTGAGCAAAAAATAATATATACAAAATAACAGTGGGTTGACCTGTTTTAAGGTTACAGTTATTCTATTGAGGACCGATGATGACGACCTTTGAGCATGTCTGACTGTGAAGCCTGGAAGTTTGTTCCAGCTCTTTTGCTAGAAGCAACTTTTGCTCAATTATTTTGAGGTCCTCATTAATAAATATTTAATAAAAAAATTGTTGCTCAGAAGCCTGTAGGTTTCAAGGCACATTGTATTCTAGAAATGGATGTTCAACGCTACTATCCACAGGAACGGTGGTGCTGAATATATGCATACAATTGTAGGAATAGTCAGTGATGTTCAGCTTCTATCCTTATAGCTATACAGATAAATCAAACATATAGGTATGCGGATAGTGGCTGAATATCTCCATCTATTTGTAGACTTAAGCAAAATGCCCACCCTCTACCTTCACTCCAGCCTGGCACTATCCTCAGTGGTCCAAAGGAATTTTCAGCGGCAGAATGTGTATAGAGCTGGTGAAAATTCACAGATGGAGGGTTTATACATTTATTGACTGCCACTAAACATGCAAATCCTTTTGAATATAGGCCCAATGTCGTTCTGTGATTGCATAGGAACATACAATTTTTAAAACCAATACAGTTTAGCTCATTTGGGGGTATGCAATAAGTTAGCATGCAGTAAGCTACCAAAATTAGTGTAGGAGGTGGTGTAGACCCACGCTGTTGGGCGCTTGCCTGGCGTGTCCCCGTGCATTTACCACAGGGAGGGTGCATCTCACTGTACTAACCAGCCAGCATATCTAACGTGGGTGCGCTTCCACCAGCCCACTGAAGAAGTGGTGAGTACTCTCAAGCTAAAGACAGCAATCGTGATTATCATGTGCCAGTGATGATTACATTAACTACAATGTGCCATCAATGCCTGTACACAACCCCTAACCTTCCCAGCTACTACCTTTCCCAAATTAATATTTTACTTGGGATTTTTATCGTGCTGTCAACGCATCATGATTAGTGTGCGGTAAATTCCGTTCTTTAGTCAACATGTTGCTTTATTTCTACTATTAAAATATCTTTTGCTTTTATCTCAGTCTTATTTCAGCGCTTGACCTAACTTTGCTATCAGTCTTTTAAGCTGCTATTCACTTCAAACTCTGAGGCAGACTCACACCTAGACATGGTTATAATACTAGCAAAATTACTTGTGATTGCTTTGGCAAAAATATAAAAATGACAATTTGAAAACATTCTCCATTTGGTATTCCAGTCAAACTTAAAAAAATATATATCATTTTATCTATTTCAGCTACATTTATTCATTTATTTATTTGCTTGATTTTATATAACACACACTTTCAAAATCAGTGTGGTTTACACAGAACAAGAATAAACAGTCTGCATTGAACATGCATCACAGAACAAAACAATAAACATCTAGCACTGCACAATAAACAATAAACATTACATTGAACAAGGCTGTCAACCTGGGTAGTAACAGGGAGGACAAGCTGCAAGCTGGTATGTGGGCTGTAAGCAACTAGGGTGGTAGGAGCTGGGGCTAGCAGTCAAAGTTTATAGCTATGATATATAGACGTAGTATAGTTAGAACAAATGAGTCTTTAGTGCTTTCCTTAAGGTTGACAGGTCAGAAATAGATTGGATGGGGCAGGGAGGGTGTTCCAAAGAGTTGGTGTGTATAATGAGAAAGCTAGGTTCTTAGCAACTTGGGAACTCTTTCTTATTGTTAAAGGGGTGGTGAGTGTGTTTGCCATGTTTGTTCTTCTCATTCTATTGTTCTGTGTCCATTGTATGATTTCATAAAGGGAGTCTGTGGAGAGATTATGCAGTACTTTAAATGTCGTCAGAGCTTTGTAATTTAGATGACTCTCTATTAGGAGCCAATTGCCTTAGGATGGGTGTGACATGTTCAAATCTGGAGGTTCAATACAGAATTCAGGCTGCATTGTTCAAGGCCATTTGAAGAGGATGAAGTGTGTAAGCTGGCTGACCATGGAGAATGATATTTGTATAGTCAAAATATAGAAAGAGAAGAGTCTGGAATATGGTGCGTAAATCGGCACCCTCCAGCCGTGGGCGTAGGTGACAGAGGGTCCTTATTCTGTGGTATACAGCCTCGGTAACATTATTTATGTGAGATTCCATACTTAGTCATTGATCCAGGGTGACTCTTAGGTAACACACTTCTTGCTCTATCATCAGTTCTGCATCTTCTGGTGGGATGAAGATTGGCTGTTTTGTGATAAACAACATTTCATTCTTCTTGCAGTTCAATCTCAGGTTGTGTGTACAGAGTCAGTCTACTAGACTGCTTTAAAGCATTCCATAACCTTGGTGTAAATGGGGTGTATAGTAGTACATCATCGGCATAGATGTGGTATAGAATATTGTACAGTATGATTGGATTATAGAGAAGATTGGCTGGATGTAGATGTTGAAGAGCAAGGCAGATAGAGATGAACCCTGGGAAACTCCTTGCATTTGCTGGTATGTGGATGATGCCTGAGCACCTATGCACACCAGTTGTTGGTGACCTATTAAGTAGGATCTGCACCAGTCAAGGGCCAAGTTCTATCTTTCTGTTGTTAGTGAGAAAGTAGGAGATTGTAACTGACCATGTCAAAGGCCAATACGATATCCAGGAATATTAGAATGGATCTCTGCTTCACTTTGTTCATTCATATAATGAGATTCTCCAGGAGAGTAGCCAGAAGGGTTCGATATCATGTTATTGATGGAACCCATGCTGCTGTTGGTCGAGGGGAGTGTAGATGTCAATGTCATCTTGGATTTGTTGTTGGGCTATCTTCTCAGTTATCTAAGCCAGGAATGGGAGGATTGATATGAGCCTATAGGAATTTATGTCAAGTAGGTCCAGTTTGTCTTTTTTTAGTAGTGGTCTTACAGTGGCAGTTTTCAGGGGTGATGGTACCACACCCATGGTAAAGGAGAGGTGTATGATTCTGGTAATGAATGCACTAAGGTCAGATCGGGCTGACTTGATCCAGTGTGCGTGACATGGATCAGTTGGGAAGTGGTGGTGTTGAGCCCACTTATGTGTTCTTAATGTGCTCAGAGGAGCATAGGTGGAAGGAATGGTTATAGACAATCCACTTTGCAGTGTGAAACTGGACATGACTTTAATTAAACAGAAAAATCATCTTTTTTTGGGGAGGGAAAAGCAACTTTTGTAGTTTATGCTATCATTTTAAAATGACAAAAAACTATAACATTCGTTTCTTTACAGCATGTTCTGCCATTTTCTATAAAATGACAAAAATAATACCAAAATATATTTTTTACCATTCCTAGCATTTTAACCTATGATGGTTATATAAATGGTGTACCATGTAAACATCCTGAGCTTTTGGGAAGAAGGCAGGGAATCACAAATTGGAGCTCCCTCTGAATCCAAAACACGTGCCTTCTGAATCCCATAGGTAAGTGTCACTGTACCACACATTGATATTCCATGTATGCGTGTTATAAATAACATGGCAACTGACCGGGATTCCTTCCTCTTAGAGACTGTGAACATTGTCTTAGGATGCATTTTTGTTGTAAGTTAAGCACTACTTTTTTTTTAAAAATCAAATTCACACTCAAACTTTGGCAGTTGACTTATATCGTCTAGATATTTGTGTGTTTTTTTTTAAAGTATGCCAGTCATACTATGTGGATATTTCTTGTTCTTTTTAATGCTCATAATTTAGTGTATCCACCTGTAGGGTGTAAAAAGAATATATCAAAAGGCTAATGATTTCCTTTAGTTATTTAAATCATCTTTTGTTTGTGGGAAAGCTTTCCAGCCTTATATTCTGCATGGAAAATGAGGGGAGCGTATTCAGCAGCAGGAGCAAAGTTATTTAAAGCACTTAGTTGCCACTGTTTTAATTAAATCCAGATATTCACACTGAAACCTAGCCATTTTCTGGTGCTGGATATTCAGGTTCTCTGGATGGTATTTATTTAATTTACTAGGGGGTATGTTTACTAAACCACACAATTGTGCGGGGCGCACTTGAGCGTGTGCTAAGGTACCTTAGCGCACGCTAATAGTGCGTTTTTGGGCCCCGCACACGTGCGCGCTGCACTAACGGGCCCGCACAAGAGAGCGGCGCGCTGATGTGCGATAGAGGCGTGGAAAGGCATTCCGAGGGCGGAGGAAGGCTCCCGAGGGGCAGAGGGACGGGGTAAATGGGCGGAGAGTGGGAGGGGAGAGGCTCCCCGCACAGGAGCAGGGCTGAATTTCGATGAAAATAATACCGCAAGTGAAAACCTCGCATTAGAGCCGATTTAAAGGGAAGAGAAACCATTTCCGTCAGCAATGTACAGCAAAACCGGGGAAACCAACACAACGTGAGCAGTGTGATACATGTGCACAGAACAAAATAGCAAATAAAACGTGAAAATGACCACAACAAAATACAAAAAAATTATAATCCAGCTGGCCAATAGTGATATCAATGGGCAACATTAAAAAACACTCCCAGGAAAGCTCAAAAAAAAAGGAAATGATTTTTGGAAGGGTCTACGGAGCGTAGACCCTTCCAAAAATCATTTCTTTTTTTGGAGCTTTCCTGGGAGTGTTTTTTAATGTTGCCCATTGATATCACTATTGGCCAGCTTGGTTATGTTTTTTTCCCCTTTTTTCGAGGTCATTTGTGAGGTTTATTTGCCTTTCTGTCTCCATACAAGATGAATGAGCCCACAGTCAAATTGTGCAGAGCAGGGTTTCTGACTCGTCCGGACAGGTTTCCTATCTCCAGGGACTGCACTGTCTCTGTTGCCACAGTGTGGTGCAGCAGACACAGCCAGTGCCTATAGGACCAGAGGGTCACAGGTTCAAATCCCAGCTGGGGCTCCTGCCAACCCAGTCCACATTTTTTACCCACCACTAAACAGAGATAGTAAAGACACTCCTTTATTGCAGAGAACATAAGCATGGTTCAAACACCTATATTTTACCCTACACCGCATACACACCATAACAATGGGCATTACCGACAGCCGAGTCCCCCAAATGCAGTACTGGAGTGCCACAACTCAATCAGGTCAAATGTTGTTTCCAAGATAAGGACATGTCAGCATGTTGGCGGAAGGGTGCAGGTGGTGGAGGGGGCAGTGGTTGCTAGCCACAGCAGACAGTGGCCTAGCTGTGTGCAGGCTGGCACCGTCCACTGCAACAGACTGGATCTGTTGGATGTACAGTCATGGACTCCCCAGGGAATGCAGCTCATCTGTGGCAACACGGTGGTGCAGTGCACACAGAGAGTGTGTGCAAGAACAGAAGGTCACAGATTCAAAGCCCAGCTGGGGCTACTGCCAATCCAGTCCACATATTTTACCCACAACTAAACCGTGATAGTAAAGACAAACCTGTATTGCTGAGAACATACGCATGGTTAATACGCCTATATTTTACCCCACTGAGCACAGACACCATAAACAGGCGCATTACCTAGAGCAGAGTCTCCCAAAAGCAGTCCTGGAGGGCCACACACCATTTCGGTTCCATGCTGCCTCTAATAAAGATGCCTGTGCTGCATATCTATGCACCACCCCCATGGTATGCAGATGTAGCTCATGCATATTCATGAGGGACAGCAGGAAACCCAAACAGTGTTTGGAACACCAGGACTGGAGTTGGGAACCTCTGCCGTAAAGCAGCAGCCAACAGGGGCAGACACACCCACACCCACACCCACAGGCCCCATTGGCCAATGCCTCCTGGAGAGGCAGGACATTGGGCCCTGCGTGCATCTCCCAATACTAGCACTTGCATACCTTAGTAATGCAACCCTAAACCTGGGTATACGGTACACAGCTTGCAAACGTTTGCTATGAGTACTGGCAGATAGAAAATCCTACGTTAAGCAAAATTTGCTGATTGAGCTCCATCATAACAATCATTATGATGTCTGCGGTGTGTGCTTCAGGTCTGGTCTCTGACAGTGTTTACCACCCTGGGGAGTGACCCCCAACAGTATTGCGTACCATATCCATGCCTGTACTGTGCCCAGGACTGGTGTGGTGGGCATGGCTGCTGAACTCCTCTATAGTAGCACAATGCTGGCATAGGTGTCGGAGTGTGTGTCTGTCTATACAGTGTGTGGTGGCTGCAAACACCTTCCCCAGCCCACACTGCCAGCACTGTTGCCAGTATTGGCCTGCCAATGTGCATAATGAGGAGCAAGGTACCATGGGTATAGCCCGGACAGGGTGACCTGGCCAGGATGCATCTGCACAAGGCATAGGTCACTGGCTGGGACATTTTAGTGCCCGGCCACCACCTACACAGACAGGGTGACCTCAGTATGTCCTGCTGGGGGATCACTCTCACCCTGACTGTGCAGTGACGACAGCATGGCTAGGCACCCCCTTAGTGCTACATAGTATTTCTCTCATGTGATATTTATGGGTTTCCTTTTGGGGCCCAGTCACTGATTTATCTGCTTGTTTATGCTGACATCCCAGTTCTGGGTGCATGCATTTCCACCAGGAACATGCACTATGGACTAGCTAGCAGACTGTTTGCAGCTGGTATGTGTCTTGATGGAGTGGCTTGCAGGGTGCAGTGGCTGAAGGCTTGCTGCAGGAGAATATCAGATAGTGGTGGGGTGCAGCTTAGCATATCCAGGCCTAAAGTCTGTCTGCCATTGTGTTATGGATGTGTTCAGAGCTGCATTGACTGCCCTGTAGGGTGTCTGTTCCCCAGCAGGACTGGGGTTGATGGTCCCCTCTACTGCCACCATTGCAGGGAGGTAGAAAGTGGATCTGTTGATAGGAGACCCTATTTGTCACCCTGGGCTGGGCTGGTGGTGGCCCACCTGGGGATAGGGGCTGCACCTGACTGAGACAGATGGAGATATCCAAGGTGTTTCTGCAGAAACTACCTAATATCACAGTTTAACACTGCTTTGGACCTCCAGCATGGCCTCATTCAGCCATGGAAGGTGCTGTGGACCTGGTGCTGGGCGCCTCACCACACCCTCAGTGTGAGCACAGTACCCGCACAATGTGACGATGTGTAGCTACTCTGTGCCAGTAAAACACACAGTCAGTACCCCCTACCAGGCCGAGGTGCTGTGGGGGTGCATTCCCCATCTTGTGTTTATCTGTGGACAGCTGATTTGCATGTGCAGTGCATCATGGGTACGGGTGTGCTAACCCTATCCTGGTGACCACAACAGACTGTCTGTGTGGTGACGTGCAGGCTCTCTACAGCCAGCCTGGGGCTTACTAGTAGCTATAGAGCTGTAGCCCATTGGTTACTTCACTACCTGTGAAGCCAGAGGTCATGGGTTCAAACCCACAGTGGGTTTATTTGACATGGCTGCCCAAAGCATTACCTCATTTTAATGTACATTTTTGCTGCCAGCAAAAACACCCTCAGCGTACTGTACCCATAGGGTGCCTCTGAGGGCGCTTTATAGGGCGCCCATAGGGCACCTTATGGTTCCCGTCCATGTAAGGTGCACTATACATTATCCTGTGATGCAACTTATAGGGTGCTCTTTAGGGGACATTTTAGGGTGCCGTGGCAGACAGTGCACTTTATAATGTGTCCTATGGAGTGCCTTATAGGGTGCCTTATACGGCACCTTCAATTACGGCACGTAAGGGCATGTTTGCTGGCAGCAATTAATAAAATAAAGATAAAGTGCTGCAGGAAACAAAATGTACATTGCAAAGCTGATGCCTCAGCCAGCCTTACGTATTAGGCACACTGGGGAGCAAACTCATGACCCCTGTATCAGCAGTTAGTGCCTTAACCATTGTGCTCCACTGCTGCTCCTCCTTGTAAGTCAGCGCACCTACCTGTGCTTTTCATTCCCTAAACTGCACAGTGCTGCCATCAAAAAACATACTCTGACCTTGTGGTACCTCATACAGCACCCTATAAGGCACCCTATAAGCAACAGTCTAGGGTGCCTTGGCGGACAGTGCACTTTAAAATGTGCCTTATGGGGCGCCTTATGTTAACACGCTTTGAGAGTGCGTTTGCTAGTAGTGATAATTAAAAGAAAAATAAAATGCCTCCTAAAGCAATCTTCCCCATAATAGGTAATGCCTCAACCAGCCTTGTTCATTGGGCACTGTGGGGGATTGAACCCCTGATCCTTGCACCATTGGTCAGTGTCTTAACCATTGTGCTGCGGTTCTGTTCCTGTGCTTGCACATCAGCGCGCCGCCTTATGCCGCCCAATATTAACATGCCTCCTAAAGCAATAGTGCGCTGCCTTATGCCGCCCAATATTAATCTGGCTCCTAAAGTAGTGCCTCAGCCAGCTGTCTTTGTTAGGTATTGAACACCTGCTCCCTGCACCATTGGTCAGTGCCTTAACCATTGTGCTGTGGCTCTGCTCTTCTGCTTGCACATCAGCGCGCCACTTATGCCTCCCGCGCAGCTTTCTCAAGCGCTAATGTGCAGGACGCACATGTGTGCCGTGCACCTTGGCGCATATTTAAATCCTGGTGTTTCTTTTTCAGAGAGAAATGCCCACTCCTTATATGGCACCTGCACACTAGCGCGGCCCGCACTTTACCGGAGTTTTAGTAAACATACCCTTTGGTCTTTTATGTTGTTTTATTGTTTCAACCAAGGTGGTTTACATTGCAACTTAAACTTGGTAATGTATGTTAAACAGGGACATTGATAACTTGGATTTTTCTGAAGCAATGGAGCATTAAGTGACTTGCCCAAGGCCACAAGGAGTGCTAGTGGGAATTAAACCTTGTTTGCTTGGTTCCCAAGCCAGTGCTCCAACCACTAGGCTATTCCTCCCCCTTGCTATCCTCTTAATGCTGATACTCAGCTCATTGGATAGCAAAATCCTGTGAACTTTAGGCTAGTTATTCAGTTAACTTAACTCTAACCAGTTAAGCTACCCAGTTAGCAACTGAATATGGCCACAAAGCAGATAGAGATCAGCACTGCCCCTGATCTGCGTACAGACTGCCCTGGTAAAAACAGGGTGTTTTTAGGCCAGGGGTTCTCAAACCTGTCCTGGAGCCCTCCTAGCAAGTCCGTTTTTTCTGATATCCACAATGAATATGCATAAGAGAGATTTGCATACAATGGAGGCAGTGGGCATGCAAATATCTCTCATGCATATTCATTGTGGATATCCTGAACCCCAACTGGCTGGGAGGCAGGTTTGGGAACCCCTGTTTTAGGCAGTCTGTGGAGACATTCAGCAGCACTAAGTGGTTAGTTCAGTTAAGTATCAGGCTCAGTATGTTTTAATTGGTTAGCAGGTCTAATACCTGGCTAAAATGCTTTGAATATCTTCCCCTGTTCCTTTAGAGAAGGAGGGTCATGGTTGGAACATCTGCTGGATGAAAAGATTTAACTCAATAAGAGCCAGTTCAAACTAGTGAGCTTTGATTAGGCTATACCAAAGAACAGAGGAATCTTCCGGTGCAAGTAGTCATAAATAGTGTTCATTTCGAAATTATTTTTTTTACATACATAGAAACAAGCCCCCATTAATAAAAACCCACCTTTAAAAAATCCGAATATCATCTGTACCAGCCTGACACAGCTATGTTTCAACATATTGTCTACATTAGTGGCATATAGGGCTGGCCATTTTTTAAATGCCCAGGCCAGCTGCCGTACAGGCAGACTGCTAAAACTGGCACTTGAAAAGCCATTTTTTTTGTGGCTGGTGGGCAGAACTGCCGTCATAGGCAGGTTTCTGTTCTTCCATCCTATGAGGAGCTGCTATTCTGCCAGGCTGAGACTAGTCAACCGGATGAGCCAATGAGACAGCAGAGGGAGGGTCTAGAGAGTAGTGGGAGCTGAGTAAGAGTCAGCTGAATGAGCCAATGAGACAACAGAGGGAGGGACTACAGATTAGTGGAAGCTGAGTAAGTCAGCCAAAGGAGCCAATGAGACAACAGAGGGAGGGACTAGGGAGTAGTGGAGGGAGATTCCAGCACAAGGTTTTTCATCAACTAGTGGAAAGAGAGAGACAGCCAGTCAGACACAGCCAGAGCCAGCCAAATGACGGTGAGTGGGTCTGAACAGTGTTATGGGACTTCCCAGGGTCTTAAAAAAAAGACCTGCTGTTGTGCTGTGCTACACTGCCTGAACTCTGGTCCTTGGTTCACTTAAATAAATGTCCATGTCGTCACTTATTTTTAACTTCCAACTATTCAGATGCTCACTGTTGCCAAGGACTTTTCATGTCAATATATATGCTTGCAGCCAATCAATGTAATGTCACTCAAACTCTCAGCATTATATATTTTATTAAATGCAAATCAGACACACACTTAACAGGTTTTTTTTGTAACTCATCAGCATTTCAGTCTTCAAAACATGGTGCCTCGGCGTCCCTGCATCACTGTGGGTCCTGGGACTGACTAGTAGGTTACTCACACCATGTAAGGGCAGCCCACCACTTTAGGTTTCATAGTTACTGCCTAAGGAGTTAGCTCAGTGAATGAAATCCAAGCTTTACACTGCAATGCATTACTCCAATGACAGTCTTCATCCTGCAGTGCACTGAGAATATTAGTTGTGAAGGATTGGAGTAGGTTCTTGTGTGGATTCCTTCAATATATAGGATTATTTAGTTTAAGTAGCTCTCCTATTTGGGCAATATTATTACATTTGGTTCACCTTGGGGGTCAGGAAATTCATAAATAAATCCACAGCACACAGTGAGGTATACTGAACTGCAACTTTACTGAAATATCATTGAGTTTCAGCATTCACAGTATTTCCCTAGAAGACACTCAAACACAGTATTCACATTTCTAATAATAGACCTATATAATCTCATCCTTTCAACTTTAGAGTTTCTCCCCTACAGCTGCCTGCACTTGCCCTCAGTAATTTTTGTGGGTGGGGCTGGGGTGGAGCGTGGGTGGGGCTGGGGTAGGACAGGAGTGAGACTGGGGGCGGGGAATGGGCAGAGCATGGCGAGCCACAGGTGTCGGGTTTTTCTCGGTGAAAAAGTTGTCAACCCTAGGGGCATATATGCTACGATGATAAATAACTTAAAGAATTACAAGTAATACATAATTGCAATGCATCAGTTCTGGCAGCAGAAAACAAAGAACTAAGATCACCAGTTCAGAAAGAGAAAAGAGAAAAATAGGGAGGAAAATAAAAAAATAAAGAAATCAGTTGAAATCGAAGAAGCCTAAAAATAAATGGCTCGATATTCTGTGGTGGCAGCTAGTGTGAGTACAGTGCCTAGCCCTCTCCGCTGAAGCGTTAACCCAGATATTCAATGTTGGGACTATATTTGGCCAACAGTATTGAATATTCGGGTTTGACACACAGCCACGCATGGTGTAGAAGCTAACTGGGCAGTGACAATATTCAGCCTCTGCCTGGTTAGCTTCAGTGGCAAACGTTAGGATAGCTTTTTTGCTGTGTCTAACTTTTGCCGCTGAAGGATAACCAAGCAACGGCTGAATAGTGTCGCTGACTGGTTATCCCCGGGTAACCAGTCAGCGACATGCCTCGATGTGCGCCAACATGCCTCGATGCTAAGCAGTTACCATCGGGGTGCATAGTGATATTACTCGGGGATGTTCAGTGGCACTAACCACGTTAGTCCTGCCTAATATCCTGCTTAGGGGCATTTACACAGTTTATAGCTCTGTAAACCATGTAAATGCCCTGCAATATCAGGCCCAAAATGTCTTTCAAAAGCTAACTTAGCTCAATAAACGATAACAAAAACCCCCCATTAGGCACAAGCCTTTAAATTGTGTATATTATAGAGTCAAGTAGCATTAAAATAGTATTACCTGTGCTGCACTTAACCTGGTCCCTGCAGCTTTAATCGAAAAGACTGTCCTAAGAAGCAGTGTTGAGGAGATGGGGTGGTCTGGATGTGCTTACGATGGAGACATGGATTCCCCGTTTTATAGTAGGAATCCATATCTCCCAGGGAATAAATAAGTGACTGCTGCCAAGGATATTTGTGCCACCTCCCATTAGTGCCCTGATCAACCAAGGACCCTCCCCCCCCAAACACATAACCCAATCAGCCAGGCAATATCCCTCCATATTGTGGTGGCCAAAATGTTCCTGTGCCCTTAGAAATAGGAGAAAGACACACTTTTACCTTGAGGGAGAGAAACAGGAAGCGGGGATGTGAAACACAAAATGTTCAGGAACAGGAAAAAACTCATCTAGTTCCTAGCTGCAAGCCACACCCTAGCTCAGGAACAAGCTGGAAGGCTAATGAGAGCCAGCTGAGGGGCAGCTCAATCACGTTCAGGGAGAGTCCCTAGGGGATTACAAAAGGAGGTGGGCAATAACAGGAGATATGTTGATGTTGATGATGGTGCAGAAGAGGAGGAGGATCCTGAGGCCGAGGTAGATGCTGAGGTTGAGGGTCAGCATCACAGGAGGAGTGAGGGAGTTCCCAGGGGAGGAGCTACCCGAGACTCAGAACACAGCAGAAGTCCTAACCTGCTGGAAGGAGGAGGAAGTTCCCGGGCAGCTAGAGTGAAAGATATTTCCCAGGACAGCCCAGGGGAGGAGAAGGAACTGCTGAGACAGACTTCTATGAGAAGCCCCGCCTCAGAGGACGCTATAGGATCTGCTGAAGCACTCAGGAGAAAAAGCCATAAGCCAGGGAGGAATCCTGAATGCATTAGAGTTGCTTTGGAGCCTGGAGGCAAGAGATTCTCTTCTGAGAGAGCCCTAAATGAGAACACTTTTACTGCAAGTCAAAGGCTTGGTGAAAGCTTATCTGCTACAAAGAAAACCGTGAGTAACCCTGTGTCCAACAGCAAGTTAAGCCAGCTGCAGACAATAAGCCAGTTAATGAGAGAGAGAATTGCCAGTATATGCTGAGAATTCTAGAGGCAAAGAAAAGTCTTGCTGGAAAAAAATTCTTGAGCTGTTAGAAAGGGCAGAGCCTGGGTTTACACGGAGAAGTTTAAACCACGATTCACAAGAGTCAGCTATTGAGGAAATGGAGACAGAAAGCTATCCTTCTGATATTGACTCTGAATCTTCTGCAATGGAATGTGCTGTGTGTCACATGACAAGTTAAGTGTTTGAGCACTATAGAGTGTGAAGCTCAAAGAACTGCATTAGCCAGTAAAGAAAAGGAAACAGGCTGGACAGTGTTTTAAAGCCCTGTTTGCTTTTAGAAAGGTTTTCCTTGAATGAAGCCAGAAAGTTTGTTTTGAATGTGTGGAAGTTTCAAGAAGGGCAAACTGGCATTTATGTTTAAAGGCTAGAAGAAGTAATGAAGCCTGATTTGTGAATTCTGGAAGTGATAGAAGCTAATTGTGTTAGGAGAAGAAATTCTACTTTTTTTTCTTTCTTCTTGCCCTTGCGCTGAGCTTTCTAAAAGCTCTGTATGGAGTAGTAGTAAAAATCAATAAATTTTCCTGTGTTAGTCTTATGCCTCTCGGACTTCAATTTATTTGAAAACCCACAACTACAGAAAGAGTGCTGGCCCTACCTTAGGCAACTGCCTAGGGTGGCAAAAAGGCCACAATAGCCAATCTGATCCTGCACCCCACAAAGTCCCCCATAATAAATATAGTCTCCCTCCAGACCCCCCAGCAAGCTGCCACACCCCAATCCCCAACTGCAGGCGTACCGGGGGAAGATTATTAGTAGACAGTGGGAGTAGGAGCGATGCCCACTTGCTCCTGCTCAGCACACAGTAGAATCTAAAATGGCACTAATGACACATTTAAAAAGGGTGAAAATTTAGTTTTCATCTCTGGAAACATACTTTACAATACTTTACAACTAGGAAAACAAGCCTCACTCATCCAAGAGTAAGAAGGTTATTCTGTCCTATTCGTGGCCCTCCCCACTGGTGTCTAACTTCCCTGATGATTGTATGGGAAAGTTAGATGGGGCAGGGAGGGGGCGGAGTTAGGGCAGATGGTGGGCAGTTGCCGGCCCTGGATGTACAGGGCTGATTCTAATGTCGGCCCTGTATGTCCGGGGCCGGTGACTTGTACAGGGAAGTTATTCCACCTCCGAGGTGGAATAACGTCCCCAGACATTGTGGATCGGCCAACCCAGGGTGTGGATGGGGCAGGGGGGCCGAGGACATTCCCCGCAGCCAGACCCAGGCCATAGGTGGCCGGAGTATGGGTTGGGCTGCTGGGAATGCTTTGAAGGAGCCAGCGACCAGAATTGTGGCTTTACAATGGAGCCACGGTGCCATGGCAACTGGACACCATGGTGCTGCTGCTCCATTGTAAAGCCCTGACTGAGTTAGTCAGGCATGTCCTGTAAGTGCAGGCTGAGTTGAATCGCAGTCCTGGCCTGCACGTGCAGGACTGTTCATGATTCTGATCCCGTGGTTCAGACCAGATGTACAGAGGGCTTCTACGTCCGGGACAGAATAGGACCTTAAGCAAACTGAAATGCACATTCAGGCACCCACCTGATGGAGAGCGGCATATGACAAATCCATTGCTAGTCCAAAACAAAGACTCAACCACAAAAAAAACCTCCACTTATGATGGAAAATCCAAAGTATCTATTACAAAACCATCATTAAAAAACCCCAATATCTATATGCAATTTCTTATGTCGGAGCCTGCCGAGGGAGGGCTGGAACGGTATATCCAACCCCCTCCTGACGGCAAACTTCTTTTATTTTATTTCTCACCCCAATACCAGTGTATTAAATAGTCACTTATCTTTAAGAAATAGCAAAAAAACTCTTCTTATTTTCGTCTATGCTGCTAGACTTAAAGTTGCACAACGTGCACGTTTCGGGCGGAAGCCCTGTTTCAAGTGCTTTGGTCTTTTCATTCATGCAACAAAAACGCCGTCTCTGCGGTCCCGGGTAATCTTCATTCAATGGCATCACAAAATCTCAAAGCTTTAAACAGGGGAGCAACCAATCAGAAGCGGGAATATCCCCACCAATAGGGGTATCCACACTGCCATTGGTGAAAACTTCAGTACGACTGAGAACTCCAAAGCTGACGTCACAAAATAGTGGTCCATTCAATTTCTCGATTCAGACCATGAGGATGAATGGAATGTAATTCAAAGATCCAGCGTTGTTCTAAACGCTGCAGTTTCAATTCTCGATCCCCTCCCCGTGGATCAAAGGGTACATGATCGATGACCGTCCAAGCCAACTCATCAAAACCATGGGCCAAAGAATCACAATGTTCTGCCAATGGGGCTGTCAAAACCTTATTCTTAATCGAGAAATTGAAAGTTTGCCGTCAGGAGGGGGTTGGATATACCGTTCCAGCCCTCCCTCGGCAGGCTCCGACATAAGAAATTGCATATAGATATTGGGGTTTTTTAATGATGGTTTTGTAATAGAGTCCAAAACAAAGGGCAGCATGCATATCTCGAGTATCAATCATTATTTCCACAAATTATACAGTATACAAAACTTCCAACTGGCTTTATTGAGGTGGCTGTTCTCATCCACAGCCAAAACCCTCTCTAAATTGGAATCCTGTGTTGATCTAGCACCAGCCACAGCTTTCTTCTCAGCACCAAAAGGAACAGTGCTATGTCTGTAAATTTCTCTGTCAGCCCCACCATGAGAGAGATGGGTGGGACGCTCACTTTCCAAGTCTTTGAGATTAAGTCTGCCAGCCTCTACCTCACTTCAACATAGAGTGGCTGGCACAATCTCAGGAGGGGTGGGACAGAAAGCCCCACAGGTACTGGATGCCCTCATTGGTCAAATACCAGAAAAATATCTTCAAGAGAAGTGTTCCTTCATGTAGCCGCAAGACTTCTGAGATTGCATAGCTTTTATGACACAGAGTTCGGGATATTCTTGTCTGCAACTCAGGATGCTAGGGCATTTGTACATCCGTACATCTATCTTGGCCACCATCACTCCCTCCTTGCAGTGGTAGTGAACTCAGAGCTGGAAAGTGTCATAAAAAACATGTGCATTCGAACTTTTTAACACTCCAATTGACAGGTTAACATGCATTGATTAGGAAGCATTAAAAGTTTTGAGCTGTACTAATCAACTAAATCACACTAACAAAAGCATATTCCCATTGAATATACTTCCAAGAGAACTGAGGGTGGAGATGGATTATATGTCTTTGTAAGGATCTGCAGGCATAGCTCTTTCCAAGAAAAGAGTGCAGGGTCCTCATCTATCTCACTTGCTGGGGTATGGTCAGAAGTGAGTCAAGCAGTAGAGGAGTCTGCAATAGACTGGTTTGTTTTTTATTTCATGTATATGGATCATTTTACTGTAAACAGCTTTGGATGGTTCGCTTGAGTTCTGAAGATGATCTATACAATTTTTTAAAATAAACAAATAAATGAAGAAGAGATTATAGCTGGCACATATTTTATCTGCTTTGGAAGCATGAACATCGAATCAATAAATAACGCCATGCTTCCCAATCCATCATAAAAAAACCTGTACAAATACCATGAGACTTAATTTTCTTTTAAGGGTTCACTCATTCATCAAGAAAGTACCCCAAATATTTATCTGCACTTTTCCGGAAAATTCACAGATGTAGTTCATGGGCCAAAACTAATGCTGATGGACTCCTTCCTCAGATCTTCAATACATGCATATTAATTCTATTTTTCAGATTGTTTCTTATTTTTTCCCAAATTTTTATCAATTCTCAAAATTTTATCAGTAAGTATTGCATATCAATCCGCCTTGGTGAAACTAGTACTGAATGCATACAAAAAGATTAAAATTCTTCAAAGTACTCAAACCTATGACAAACTATGCTGGGATAGTCACCTCAAACATAGCAAGTTCAGGTCTAAATTTACGGTAATAGACTTGTACTCAAAGAATGCTTGCTGTGTTTGTTTGCAAACTAGTATACAGTACTTACAAGTCTGTGGTTTTATGGACATATTTTTTCCTATCCTGTGATTCTTAATTGAAACCCCCACTGCTCTGCCAGTCTCTTAAAAAAAGTTTTGTGTTTACTTTTTCATTTAGACAAGATGAACAAATGAGGCCCTTTTCTTAAAGTCGTTTCTTCTGGTAATACCTTTGAAAATAGTAGCCTCAATAAGAAAGAGGGACATCAACAGCATGGATATTGTGCTGACAGCTCTGAATTATACCAGCAGAAGCAAGACATCCTGTGATGCCAATTCCTATCACAGGGGTCCCATATTAATATGAATAAAATACAGCCTCTAAGGGGTATGTTTACTAAACTGCGCTCATGTGTGCGGCGCACATTAGCGTGCGCTAAGGTACCTTAGCGCACGCTAATGATGCGCATTTGTGCCCCGCACACGTGCGCGCCGCACTAAAGTGCCCGCTCATGTGCGCGGCGCGCTGATGTGTGATAGAGGCGTGGAAAGGCTCCCGGAGGGTGGAGGAAGGCTCCCCAGGGGCGGAGAGAAGGGGTCAATGGGTGGAGAGTGGGAGGGGAGAGGCTCCCAGCACACTAGCGAGGTGAAATTTGAAGCCAAAAATAACGCAAGTGAAAACCTCGCATTAGAGCTGATTTAAAGGGAAGAGAAACCATTTCTGTCAGCAATGTACAGCAAAACCAGGGAAACCTACAAAAAAGTGATAAGTGTGATACATGTGCACAGAACAAAAGTACAAATAAACATTGAAAAGGACCCCAACAAAATAAAAAAAAATCATAATCAAGCTGGGCAATAGTGATAGTAATGGGAAACATCAAAACACACTCCCAAGAAAGCTCCAAAAAATAAATATGAATTTTGGAAGGGTCTACGCTCCGTCCCCATACAAGGTGAAAAATCCCACAGTGAAATAGCACTGATCAGGGTTTCCCTCTCCATTGGACAGGTTACCTATGGCATGCACATATTCCACAACAGCAGGGCGGGCAGGTCGGAATGGGCAATTGGACAGATGCTGGGAAAGGGGATACAGAGGGCTGCAGGCGGCACATACAAGCTGGGGCACAGTGCGGACTAGGCAGATGCCTAGATGGCACCTAGGAATGCTGAAACTGAACAGCAGTCAGACAGCAACTGATGAGGGCCCAACATGGGCATGAGAGTGTTTATCACGGTGTCACAGGGGATAGTACCCAGCAGGTACCCCCAAGATCACAGAACATTGTCAGGCGGTGATTGGGGGACGTGCGGGAAAATTTGCAGGCACCCCTACCCCAGAACCCGCACCATAGGCAGCAGCCTACCCGCACACAGGATGGCCTGAGACTGAGTACCACCAGCACCACCAGCAGAAGGGCATGTCAGCAGGGTGGCACAGGGGTACTGGTGGTGGAGGGGGCAGTGGCAGCTGCCCAGAGCCGACCATGGCCTAGCCCTGTGTAGGTGGGTGCCATGCACTGCAACAGACAGGCCCTGCCGGACAAACAGTCATGGTATCACCAGGGAATGCACTGTCTCTGTGGCAACATGGTGGTGCAGTACACACAACCAGTGTGTTTGGAGACAAAAGGTCAAAGGTTCAAGTCCCAGCTATGGTGCCTGCCAACCCAGTCCCCATATTTTACCCACTACTACAACGTGCTAATACAGACAGAACATTTAGTGCAGATGACGTAAACATGCCCAAAACACCTACATTTTACCCTACAGAGCAAAGACACCATAAACAGGCGCATTACCTAGAGCAGAGTCTCCCAAATGCAGTCCTGGAGGGCCAAACACCATTCAGGTTCCATGCTGCCTCTAATAAAGATGCCTGTGCTGCATATCTATGCACCACCCCCATGGTATGCAGATGTATCTCATGCATATTCATGAGGGACAGCATGAAAACCCGAACAGTGTTTGGCACACCAGGACTGGAGTTGGGAACCTCTGCCGTAAAGCAGCAGCCAACAGGGGCAGACACACCCACACCCACACCCACGGGCTCCATTAGCCAATGCCTCCTGGAGAGGCAGGACATTGGGCCCTGCGTGCATCTTCCAATACTAGCACTTGCATACCTTAGCAATGCCACCCTACACCTGGGAATACGGTACACAGCTATGAAACGTTTGCTATGATTACTGGCAGATAGCAATTCCTACGTTAAGCACAGTTTGCTGATTGAGCTCCATCATAGCAACCTTTCTGATATCTGTGGAATGTGCTTCAGGTCTGGTCTCTGACAGTGTTTACCACCCTGGGGAGTGACCCCAACAGTATTGCGTACCATATCCATGCCTGCACTGTGCCCAGGACTGGTGTGGTGGCCAGGGCTGCTAAACTCCTCTACAGTAGAACAATGCTGGCATAGGTGTGGGAGTGTGTGTCTGTCTATCCAGTGTGTGGTGGCTGCAAACACCCTCCACAGCCCACACTGCCAGCACTGTTGCCAGTATTTGCCTGCTAATGTGCATAATGAGGAGCAAGGTACCATGGGTATAGCCCGGACAGGGTGACCTGGCCAGGATGCATCTGTACAGGGCATAGGGCACAGGCTGGGACATTGTAGTGCCCGGCCACCACCTGCACAGAGAGGTTGCCCACAGCATGTCCTGCTGGGAGATCACTCTCACCCTGACTGTGCAGTGACCACAGCATGGCTAGGCACCCCCATATTGCAATATAGCGTTTTTTCCATGTGATATTTATGGGTTTTCTTTTGGGACCCAGTCACTGATTTATCTGCTTGGTGTGTATGCTGACATCCCAGTTCTGGATGCACGCATTTCCACCAGGAACATACACTATGGACTAGCTAGCAGACTGTCTGCAGCTGGTATGTGTCTTGATGGAGCGCCTTGCAGAGTGCAGCGGCTGAAGGCTTGCTGCAGGAGAATATCAGATAGTGGTGGGGTGCAGCTTAGCATATCCGGGCCTAATGCCTGTCTGCTATTGCGTTATGGATGTGTCCAGAGCTGCATTGACTGCCCTGTAGGTGTCTGTTCCCCAGCAGGACTGGGGTTGATGGTCCCTTCTACTGCCACCATTGCAAGGGGGTAGAATGTGGATCGGTTGGTGGGAGACCCTCTTTACCACCCTCAGCCCTGGAGGAGGAGGGTGGTGGTACATAATTCTCCTAGGGGTCCATAGGGGCTACACCTGACTGAGACATACGGGTATGTTTACTAAACTGCATTAGTGCAATTCGCGTTAGGAGCCGCGGTAGTGACAGAAACCCCAAATAAGGACATGGGCGGTACATCGTTACCACTAACGCGCGTTCCAAAAACTAATGAGCGTTACAGGGCGCCGTGGCGCATTAATCGTAAGAAGGCGTACAGACACAAAGCACTGAAACAGAGCTGTAGCACAATGGTTACGGTACTGATCGCTGTTACAGGCAGCATGGGTTCGAGTCCCTAGTGTGCCTAACGCAGAAGGCTGGCCCAGGCATCACCCTATAGGGAATGAGGAGGCATGTTTTTCTTTACGTGGAGTAGTGGTGTCAAAAACACACCCTCGGAGTGTGCCTAGCCACGTACGTTGGTGCGTGCGAGGCTGCGTGCGTGGCTGCGTGCGTTGGTACGTGCGTTGGTACGGGCGTAGCTGCGTGCGTATAATCGTGCGTGGGTATGTATGTTTTTACCCGCGTGGGCACCTTATATTACAGACTCTTTAGGGTGTCTTGCACCTATGCATTATGCTAACAGATGCACGTGTGATGGCCTATGGTTTATCAGAGCCTGTGAGCAGGTGCTGGATTTTCCCAGGGTTGGATTGTGCCAGTCACACCCATGATGCACTGCACATGCAAATCAGCTGTCCACAGATACACACCATGGGGAATGCACCCCCACAGCACCTCGGCCTGGTAGAGGGAAGTGACCATGTGCACCCCCACAGCACCTCGGCCTTGTAGGGGGTACTGACCGTGTGTTGTACTGGCACAGAGTAGCTACACACCGTTACATTGTGCGGGTACTGTGCTCACCCTGAGGGTGCAGTGAGGCGCCCAGCACCAGGTCCACAGCACCGTCCATGGCTAAAAGAGGCCATGGCGCTGGTCCAAAGCAGTGCTAATGTGTGAGATAGGTAGTTTCTGTAGAAACACCTTGGATATCTCTGTCTGTTTCAGTCAGGTGTTAGCCTTCATGGACCCCTAGGTGGCCCATGTACCCCCCCCCCCCCCCAAGGGTGGCAAACAAGGCCTCCCAACAATAGATCCACATTCTACCTCCCTGCAAAGGTGGCAGTAGAGAGGAACAGAAACCCCCACAGGGCAGTCAATGCAGCTCTGTACACATCCATAACACAATAGCAGACAGACATTAGGCCTGGATCACTATCTGATATGCTCCTGCTGCAAGCCATCAGCCACTGCACCCTGCAAACCACTCCATCAAGACACATACCAGCTGCAAACAGCCTACTAGTTAGTTCACAGTGCATGTGCCCAGTGGAGATGCATACACAGCAAGCAGATAAATCAGTGACTAAGCCCCAAAAGGAAACCCATATCTATTACATGAGAGAAATACTATATAGTACTATGGGGGTGCCTAGCCATGCTGTGGTCACTGCACAGTCAGGGTGAGAGTGATCTCTCAGCAGGACATACTGAGGTCACCCTGTCTGTGTAGGTGGTAGCCGGGCACTAAAATGTCCCAGTCAGTGCCCTATGCCCTGTGCAGATGCACCCTGGCCAGGCCACCCTGTCCGGCCTATACCCATGGTACCTTGCTCCTCATTATGCACATTGGCAGTCCAATACTGGCAACATTGCTGGCAGTGTGGGCTGTGGAAAGTGTTTGCAGCCACCCCACACTGGATAGACAGATAGCCACCCCCACACCTATGCCAGCATTGTGCTACTATAGAGGTGTTCAGCAGCCATACCCACCACACCAGTCCTGGGCACAGTACAGGCATGGATATGGTACGCAATACTATTGGGGGTCACTCCCCGGGGTGGTAAACACTATCAGAGACCAGACCTGCAGCACACACCGCAGACATCAGAATGATTGTTATGGTGGGGCTCAATGAGCAAAATGTGCTTAACGTAGGAAATGATATCTGCCAGTTATCATAGGAAACGTTTGATAGCTGTGTACCATATACCCAGGTGTAGGGTGGCATTGCTAAGGTATGCAACTGCAAGTATTGGGAGATACAGGCAGGGCCCAATGTCCTGCCTCTCCAGGAGGCATTGGCCAATGGGGCCTGTGGGTGTGGGTGTGGGTGTGTCTGCCCCTGTTGGCTGCTGCTTTACGGCAGAGTTTCCCAACTCCAGTCCTGGTGTTCCAAACACTGTTCGTGCTTTCATGCTGTCCCTCATAAATATGCATGAGCTACATCTGCATACCATGGGGGTGGTGCATAGATATGCAGCACAGGCATCTTTATTAGAGGTAGCATGGAACCTGAATGGTGTGGGGCCCTCCAGGACTGCATTTTCAGGACTCTGCTCTAGGTAATGCACCTGTTTCTGGTGTCTGTGTTTGGTGTGGTAAAATATAGGCGTATTAACCATGCATATGTTCTCTGCAATAAAGGAGTGTCTTTCCTATCACTGTTTAGTGGTGGGTAAAACTATGGGGACAGGGTTGGCAGGAGCCCCAGCTGGGATTTGAACCTGTGACCCTCTGGTCTTACAGGCACTGGCTGTGTCTGTTGCACCACACTGTGGCCACAGTGACAGTGCAGTCCCTGGAGATAGGAAAACTGGCCTGATGAGTCAGAAACTCTGCACTGCACAATTGTACTGTGGGCTCATTTACCTTGTATGGAGACAAAAGTGCCCATAAACCTCAAAAACAACCTCGCAAAAAGGGGCAAACACCCATAACCAAGCTGGGCAACAATGATAACATTGGGCGACATTAACAAACACTCCCAGGAAAACTCCAATAAAATGAAATGATTTTTGAAAGGGTCTACGGAGCGTAGACCCTTCCAAACATCATTTCTTTTTTTTTTTTTGGAGCTTTCCTGGGAGTGTTTTTTATTGTTGCCCATTGCTATCACTGTTGCCCAGCTGAATTATACTTTTTACAATGTTTCTTGTGGTCAGTTTAATGTTTTATTTGTAATTTTGTTCTGTGCACATGTATCACACTGCTCACGTTTTGTCGGTTTCCCCGGTTTTGCTGTACATTGCTGACGGAAATGGTTTCTCTTCCCTTTAATATGCCTTTAACGACAGGTTTTCATTCGCGTTGGAATTGAGCTCTGAAATTCAGCGCGGTAGTGTGAGGGGAGTCTCTCCCTGCCCACTCTCCGCCCACTCTCCCCCTTCTGCAGTGTTTTAACACACCACAGGGGTTTACAATCATTAACTGCAATTAACACACGTAACACACACTTAACAATCGTTCGCACGTAAGAACGCACGTTATTCACACTTACTGCAGTTTAGTAAACATACCCCATAAAGTTATATCCAAGGTGTGTCTGCAGAAAATACCTATCTCACACATTAGCACTGCTGGGGACCTACAGCATAGCCTATCTCTGCTGTGGACCTGGTGCTGGGCGCCCCACCTCACCCTCAGGGTGAGTGCAGTACCTGCACAATGTGACGGTGTGTAGCTACTCTGTGCCAGTACCACACACGGTCAGTTCCCCCTACCAGGCCGAGGTGCTGTGGGGGTGCATACCCCATCTTGTGATCATCTGTAGACTGTTGATTTGCATGTGCAGTGCATCATGGGTATGGGTGGGTTAACCCTATCCTGGTGACCACAGCAGACTGTGTGGTGACTTGCAGTCCTTCTACAGCCAGCCAGGGGTTTGCTAGCAGTTATAGAGCTGTAGCCCACTGGTTACTTCACTGCCAGAGGTCATCGGTTGAAATCCACAGTGGGGTTATTTGATAGGGCTGTCCAAAGCATTATCTATTTTTAATGTAAATTAGTGCTGCCAGCAATAACATCCTCAGCGTACTGTACCCATAAGGTGCCTCAGAGGGCGCTTTATGGTTACCGTCCATATAAGGTGCACTATACAGTATCCTATGGAGCGACTGATAGGGTGCCCTATAGGGGACATTATAGGGTGCCGTGGCGGATAGTGCACTTTATAATGTGCCCTATGGAGTGCCTTATAGGGTGCCTTATGCGGCACCTTAGGTTACGGCACATGAGGGTGTATTTGCTGGCAGCAATTAATAAAATACAAATAAAGTGCCTCAGGAAACAATACTTACATGTCAAAGCTGATGCCTCAGCCAGCCTTACGTATTAGGCACACTGGGGATTGAACTCATGACCCATGTATTATCAGTCAGTGCCTTAACCATTGTGCTACACTGCTATTTCGCCTTGCATGTCAGTGCACCTACTTAAGATTTCCATGCGTTTAAATGCACAGTGCTGCCATCAAAAACAGTGCTATGACCTTGCTGTGCCTCAGAGGGCACCCTATATGGCGCCCTATAGGCCACCCTTTCAGCAACATTGTAGGGTGCCGTGGCTGACAGTGCACTTTAAAATGTGCCCTCTGGGATACCTTATGGGGTGCCTTATGCAGCACCTTATGTTACAGTGCTTTGAGAGTGCGTTTGCTAGCAGCAGTAATTAAAATAAAATTAAAAAGCCTCATAATGCAATATTACACATAACAGGTAGTGCCTCAGCCAGCCTTATTCACTGGGCACAGTGGGGGATTGAACCCATGACCCTTGCACCATCTGTCAGTGTCTTCCCCATTGTACTGCAGCCCTGTTCCTCTGTTTGCACATCAGCACGCCTGCTTATGCTTGCCACGCGCGTTACTCGTGCGCTAATGTGCGCGGCACACAAGAGCGCGCTCGCTAATCCTGTTTTGCTATTTTTGACCGGACCGCCCACTCCTTATATGGCATCCTGCAGACTAACGCGGCGCACACGTTAAGAAACTTTAGTAAACATACCCCTTAATTTTTCTTAACCTTTATCACAACACACAAATCCACACAATTTATCAAATATCTAAATACATCAAAGCATGGAAGATCTTCCCATTCATTCACATCAATTATAACTAAAAATGCAATTTGGAGAATATATCACCAATCATTTTTTTTCCAAAGTATCCAGAGACATAAGAAGCACCGAGGAATAGTGTTTCTAATAATATTTTTCAGCATTTGCATTATTACACATAGAATGGAATCAGTAGATAAATTCTCATAACCCAAACTAAGTTCAGATCCATGACCTAGAAAACAAAACTTATTTACTATACATACACAAGTAAAAGAAATGGTTAATCACATTGTGAGTTTTTTTTTTTTAACTTCCCCAATAAGGCTTATGGTTAATCTAACAAAAGAAAATCTTACCGCGGTAGCTCAAGACTTTCTTCCTGCTAATACGGCAGTCATGCCAAGCTGTTATCTGCGCCGGAAACCTCCAAATTATTACTGCAGTATACTACACAGCACACTTCCCTAACCACTAAATTAGAGAACACAAACTCCATACTACAATTATGACATGAAAATCAGTCCTTCAAAACTTTGCTTGATTAATTCTATTTTGTCATAGAGCAATGATTTAAGTTTTTCCTTGTAAGTTTCAGTTTCTTTTATATTTATACTATCCATCCCAAACACTTGATTTTTAAATTTTTTCAAAACACAGAGTCAGTGGCTTGCTGCACTTTTTAGCAGCCTCAAACTTCCACCAACTATACATGACCCATTCATGACTGGTATGAGATTTGCTTAAATCCTCAAAAAGCCAACTCATACTGTAACCAGCTCAATTTGCCCTCCTGAAATGTTCCCCCAAGGGGAAACTGCAAATTGGGATTACTGGCAGTCAATGAATGCCATCTAATCTAAGGCACTGTCACCAAACTTGTGCCTCATTTCATAATTAGGGCTTCCTTTCTTTTGCCCTATCTCACGAGCCTTCTCGCTCCACTTATCTAACCGAGATCTGCATTTAACCTTACCGGCTTTACATTACAGTCACAATATACACACAGATATCTGTCAATTCTTTAGTATACTCACTCACGGTAACCACTGCCTATGTCCTGGAGACTTGTCTGCTGTTTCCAACTGCAGAAGAAACACAGAGATCCAAGAACGGCACCAACTGAAGAAAACCCCGTGGTCTGGCCACAATACCACGGCTCTTTCGGTCTCTGGTCCCTCAAGCAGTGAGAAACAGGCAGATAGTAACACAGAATACAATCAAACACAAAGTTCTACTTTCTTTGAGCTCAGAGGGAAAATGACAGTCTGTGGACACACACAGTTCCACGCCTGCCAGATTCAAATTCTTCCTCCTGAAAAGCTCTTTTTATTAAAGAAAAAGGGGAAGTAACAGTCATTTATTATAAACGTGAAATAACACAAGGTGTCGCCAACGTTCTTTTTACAGAGTAAGAGTTTATTACAGTGTATTAGATGAAATTTACTTGATTATGACAAAATTATTTATAATTGCAAAGTTGCAAAAATTATGTTGTGTCAACCTTGATTGTACAATGAACTATGGTTGCGCAGTTCATAGCCTATGTTTACTCTTTATGCTTGCGTTAACAATGTTACACAGAACTCATGATCATGACAGCCTATTCTATTTAAGAGAAAGTAGGTGAAAAGCCAAACTTCAAAACACATTCTGCATCAAGAAATTCATCCATATTTAATTACATATTGGGGTTTGTGGTATCCCTTTACCTGTCCATTTCTACAGTTCACCTTTTCGGATGCCTCCACCTTGATGCACCCTGATGATGAATGCAACTTAACCACACAGGGAGGGTTCTGTGAACACCACAGGAATCTGCCCTACAGATCAGCCTGCTATAACTATGAGCACTGACACGTGCTCTTTGGGTTTTTCATCCCCAACCATCGGGGCAACCTGTTCTTTTTTTTTTTTTTTTTTAATATTTATTTATGAAGATACCTTTTACACAGTTATACTGTGAAACAGTTACAACCATGAAATATAAAGAAATAAACAAAAAAGGGGGGGCGGAGCCCGATGTCCAGCGGGATGGTCGCAAACGCTGAGGCTCCCGAGAGGCCTACTCAGAATCCTGAATTAACACCAGACAAACTTGAATTTCTGCTCTGATCTTGCCGGGGCACATTGGTGAGATGGCGGGGACCAAACCCACGCGCCTGGAATTTGGCTCTCCAGCGGCTTCTCACGGTAAACGCTCCAAAACTGAACCCCCGTCCCCGCAGAAGGGGCTGGCTTTGCGCGAGGGCCCCGAAATGCAGCAGGAAATCCTCGCAGAAATTAGAGGGGTTAAGGACCTCGTGCAGTCAAACGGTGAAGCACTTCGAGCGCTGAGGGAAGATCTTGGTGTACTGCATGGCAGGCTAGAGGGGCTCTCTTTGCGTCAGGACAAAATGGAGAGTATATTAGACTCCCATGCGGTCCGGCTGTCCAAACTTGACAAAGTTGAACGTCAGGTGCGGGCCTTGCAGAAAGAAGTGGAAGATGGCAACAATAGAGCGCGCCGCAACAACCTACGACTCGTGGGCATACCGGAGGGAGCGGAATTGGGAGACATGAAGGAGTTCTTAAGTAAAATCCTCCCTTCCCTGCTCCAAATCACCTTTACCAAAGAATTGGAGATCGATCGCGCTCATCGTGTACCCACAAACATAACGCTCAACAGGAAGACCCCGCGGCCTATCATCTTTCGACTTTTGAGATATCAACATGTGGAACAAATTCTCAGTGCCTCCCGGGCAAAGGGCCATATGGAGTTTGAGAGCCACAAGGTCTCCTTCTATCCTGACTTGGCTAAACCCACGGTCGACCGCCGAAAGCGCTTTCTGGAATTTCGGCCGAGGCTTCAACAACTACAAGCACGCTATGGCCTGATGTACCCGGCCAAGCTCCGAGTCACGCTTCACAATCAGACAAGAACATTTGAGGACCCTGATCTACTAGCGGAGTTTTTGGACTCTAAAGAAGCCGACTTGATGCGCTGATTTCCAGAATATTCCTGCCAGTACTCTCATATCCGCTGTGCCTGCCATATTGGATTTACTGCGGCTCAGCGAAGAGTCTGTCGAGGGAGGTCTATCGCCTTATTTTGAAGATATCTGGGACCCGACTCCATCTACCCATAGTAGCCTCGACGAGTATCAGAGACAGTGTTTCTTATGGACTCTGGTGTTTCTTTTCTTTTATTATGTCTTTATCTTCCTCTCTAGGGCCTCCTCCCGCAGACATCTGGTCGCCATATTCATTGGGGGTTTGCTTCTTCTCTAAGCTACTTTGGTACATACTTTTCAATATGGGTGTATTGGCCAGCATACTTGGTGCTTATGTCATTATTGTACAGATTCTGATTATGTTGTAAGTTTTCAAGCGCTTTTACCTAAAATGTCTAGTATCGACTGATGGCACCATGTAAGATTTTTTCATTGAACGTACAAGGAATCAATAATCCGATAAAACGGAGGAAACTCCTAAGCTATCTAAGTCATGAGGCTGCGGACCTGATTTTCCTCCAAGAAACACATTTCAATTCGAAGGAAACTTTCCACCTCAATATTAAACCTTACATGGTGGCCGCCTACTCCCCAGCTGTTTCTAGGAAATGTGGGGTTGCTATATTGGATAGGAAATCTCTGCATGCTACTATTGCTGTGACTTGCTTAGACACAGCGGGTAGATGGCCCAGAGTTCACCTCAAGATGGGTAACTTTAAAATTACATGTATATGCCTTCATGCTCCTAATCTGGATGACCCTGCCCTGTTGCTATTACTGCTCAGGCTGCGCAGGCCTCTGCTAATTCTTCATTGATAGTGGGGGGGATTTCAATTCAGTTCTTGATCCTCTGATTGACAAATAGTCGCCCAGGATAAGTGGTCCCCCCAAGAGTCATATCGCGCTTACCTCTATGATTAAAGATATTGTTCTAGTCGATCTACGGAGGCTACTACACCCCAATGAGCTAGACTTTACCTTCTTCTCTTCCCCTCACAAATCCCAGTTTCGCATAGATTTCTTTCTAATATCAACACTGTTAGTTCCCCAGGTGGACGCTGCAAAGATACACTCCCAGCATATTTCAGATCATGCTGCTATTTCTTTTCACTACCATACTACTGCACTTCAAGGGAATCCGGGGGCCTGGTTCTTTGATAGAGCCCTATTAACTCAGCCAGAGTTTCGGTTTGAAATTCGAGCAGCCATGTATGATTACTTCCAGACCCTGGTACTCCAGGGGGATCAGGACACCCCAACAGCTCTTTTCTGCAGCTCGTTGGAAAACCTTTTCTGATCTATACAGGGGATTTGCGTTACTAGCGAAACATTATTTTCAATTGATGCAGCTTACATGCTGCCTCAAAAGTGCTCCACTCATGCCGCCCTCTGTCCCTACTAAGGATGGGCTATTAGAACTAATTCGCTCTATTAGTAGCACACATGGGGTAACCTCTAACTTTTATAAACTATTATGTCAGGGTACAGATACTGCCACTTGTAGAATCCAACAAGCCTGGGCTTGCTAACCACAAACCACTTTAACCCCTGTGCATTGGAGCGTTTTCTGGAGCAAAACAATGCGGGTTTCCCGATCTGCTTTAGCTATCCAAACTCAACTCTCGTCTTTTTGCACATAGATGTTCTTATATTCCAGGAAAATAGTCAAATGGAACACAACTGCCAGGGGCCTGTGTAGGTCTTGCCATACTGATGTGGGAACCCTCGTTCATGTTCTTGTAAATGTCCTTAACTACAGGTTTACTGGGGGCGGGTCTGGGGTCGTATTTCCTTATCTTGCACCTTCACGAGCCTCTTTCTTGGACGACTGTGGGACTCCGCTCAGTGGCGGGGGTCCCCTCTCTTCCTAAGAAGGGTCGCCTTCTCCTGATTTCATGCTGGGTATAGCCATATGTTTGATTACGGGGACTTGGAGGGATAGCTCTCGACTTGCTGTCAATGAATAGTGGAACCTTGTCTGCTTATATAGTAAATATGAGCAGATATCTCGGAGAGCTATTTTCCATACCCAATTTCATTCTTGCTTGTCTAAATGGCAGATGCTCAATGATCATGTACCATCTGCTCATTGCTTCGACATGTCTGTTTAATGTACACTCATCATGTTTCAGATCGCTGTAAGGTTTTGTAACATAATAATGTTTCAGATCGCTGTAAGGTTTTGTAACACAATAATGTCAGTACACGCCCGCATCGCTAATGTTTTCGTTTTCTAGCGCAGACGCAGGGGGGAGGGGGGTGGTGGGGGTTTACTTTGGTGTATGTATCACATTACATGTATGTATTTGTCTCTTAGTTGTATGTCTTCCTTTCCTTTGTTGTTGCAAAACGAAAATAAAGAATTAAAAAAAAAAGAAATAAACAAAAAAGGAAATTATACATATATAATATAACAAAAAATTACAGTCCACATCTCGGGGAGACCTTCAACAAAACCAAACAATATGTCAATAGAAAACAAGGCACAGACCCAAATGGGTCAAAAGCCAACTAATACAGCCGGAAGAGTCCCCTCGCTTCCCACTCTAAACAATCATGAGACATTACGTGCCTTTTCCCGATCCAAAATCCACTGTTCTAAATCAGATGAGGAGAAAAATACAAACTTATCATAATGTAATGAAATACAACATTTACAAGGATATTTTAAAACGAACGTGGCCTCCAAAGCAAGTACTCTAGGTTTCAACAACAAAAAATATTTCCTGAAAAGTTGCGTAGAACGGGAAACATCTGGAAATATAGATACTTTATCGCCACAGAATTGGAACTCCCTTCTTTTGAAATAAGACTTCCAGATAGAAATCTTATCTCCCTCTAAGGATAGAGTCACCAATAAGATGGCCCTAGTGGTAATCACATCTTGAGTTTCCTCTAAAAATGCAGTTAAATTGAAATCATCCCTATCTGAGGGAGAAACCTCATCCTTATCCCCAAGGCCAGTAGAAATTTTAGAAGACAAATAATAACATTTAGTAACCGAACAAGACTCAGCCTGCGGGTAAAGGAGGGTATCCTTCAGATATTTCCTAAAGAGTACTAAAGGAGACAGTAACGGACAAGTGGGAAAATTTAATAATCAAAGATTCTTACTACGACCTAAGTTTTCAAGATTCTCCAGCTTCTGATGCAAAAGAAAGCTATCTTTAGCATGAGTGGCTGTAAAATCAGAAAATGTTTTAACTTGAGGCTCCAATTTTGCCAGAGCAGATCCAAAAGCCCCAATCTTGGAATCAAGAGACTGAAACTTTTGTACAGAGTCCTTTGTAAATTGATATAACTTGGGAACAGTCTCTGTAAGCATTTGTTCTGTACGCAAGACCACACACCAAATATCCAAAAGAGAGACAGTGGAAGCAGAGGGTTTAGCAGGTAAAGGAGAAGGACGACTCCAAGAAACTTCTTTAGGAACCACATTCAAGAATACCAAAACAGGAGACGAATCCCCAGACAATTCAAGAAAATCTGGGGGAAGCGGGGGTGTTCACTCAAAAGAGCTTAAACTCGCACCATCAATTACGGGATCCAAAGGCACAGTACCTGGAGTGGTAACACGCGGTGTAGAAATCAGATGTTTCTCAATCGCACCAGCTTGAAAATCCTCAGCAGGGGGTTTCTTCTTGCGCTTCCCACCCGACATAGCTCATCGAGGCATACCTCATGCAGCTCCAACCCGGCTCCAAAGGGGCTCACAAGGGGAAAAATAAGCCCCTTTGAAAAACGCCCCTTAGAAAACGCGCCGACGGCTGAGCGCCATAGAAGATCTATTATATGGCACCTGAAGATAACATCAGCAGGCTGTCCGCTCAATTGCCAGCCACGAAACCGGCCTCCTCTCCCACGATGGAACCGGGCTGAAGGTGAAGACGCTCCTGAGGAGAGCAGCAAAGCAGGAGCTTTAATCAGGGCCTGAAGATGATGTCAGCAGGCTGCCCGCTCAATCGCCAGCCATGAAACCGGCCTCCTCTCCCACGATGGAACTGGGCTGAAGGTGAAGACGCTCCCGATGAGAGCAGCAAAGCAGGAGCTTTAATCAGGGCCTGAAGATGACGTCAGCAGGCTTCCCGCTCAATTGCCAGCCACGAAACCGGCCTCCTCTCCCACGTTGGAACCGGGCTGAAGGTGAAGACGCTCCCCCGGGGCAACCTGTTCTAGTCAGAATGGATACCCAAGTTGCCATGTTCTATGTGAACAAATGGGGGAACGGGGTCTTGTCCCCTCTGCGAAGAAGCGATTCACCTATGGTCCTTTGCCATCTCTCGCCGCATTCACCTCAGAGTGGTGTACCTCCTGGGTGAATTCAATCTCCTAGCAGATAGGCTAAGCTGTATCCTCCATCCACACAAATGGACCTTGCATTGGGAGACGGCTGCTCGGATCTTCCAAATGTGGGGAACTCCACTCATATATCTTTTTGCCACTCTGCAAAACACACAGCTTCCACTCTTCTGTTCCAGGGCTCTGTCACTGCACTAACAAGGCCCGGACACCTTCCTTCTCCATTGGGGACAGGGACTACTCTTTGCATTCCCTCACATCCCCTTGATACCCAAGATGCTGTTCAAACTACAGGCCGACACTAGCTCAGTGATTCTCATAGAACCCTTTTGGCCCTGTCAACTGTGGTTTCCTCTGCTTCTTTGCCTTGCGCAGACTCATCCATTCAACCTAGGATGTGCGCCTTACCTGGTCTCTCAGGATCATGGGGCGCTGCTCCATCCCAGTCTTCACTTAACTAGCTAATTTCTCAACAAACAGGGGGGGGGGGCCTACATGAAGCGGTAGGTTTACCCATAAACAAAGACTTGGGAAGGGGTGACCTGCACAGAGTGATAGGTGCACCTACTCTTGCCACCTTGCTGGGCAGACTAGATGGACCATACTGGTCTTTATCTGCCGTCATTTACTATGTTACTATGTTACTTGGCAAAAGTGATCATAGCATGATGGCATTTGATTTAATAAATGGAAGAAGGTCAGCAAGGAAATCCACTGTACTATCTTTTAACTTCCAAAAAGGATACTATGATAAAATGAGGAAAATAGTTAAGAAAAAACTAAAAGGAGTAGCATCAAAGGTTAAAGATTTACATCAAGCATTGGAGTTGTTTAAAAGTACTATCTTGAAAGCCCAGACTAGATGTATTCTACACTATAAGAAAAGTAGAAGGAAGGCCAAAAAATGGCCAGCACGGTTTAAAGGCGAGGTCAGGGAGGCTTCAGGAAATGGAAAAGGGAGCCTGACGAACACTGGAAACAACATAAGAATTGGCAAGTTAGATGCAAGGCATTGATAAGGCAGGCAAAGAGAAAATTTGAAAAGAAGCTTGCTGTACAAGCAAAAATACATAATAAGAACTTTTTCAAATACATTTGTAGCAAAAAAAAACAAACTGTGTGCGAGTCAGTTAGACCATTGGACGATAGAGGGTTAAAAAAAGCACTAAAGGGAAGAAAATGCCACAGTGGAGAAACTGAATGAATTCTTTGCTTTGGTCTTTACTGAAGATGTAAGGAAGTTACCCATTCCTGAAATTATATATAAAGGTAATGTAGCAGAAGAATTGAAAGAAATATCAATAAACTGGGAGGATATATTACAACTGTTTGATAAACTGAAGAGTAGCAATTCACCTGGATCAGATGGTATACATCCAAGGGTATTGAAAGAACTAAAATATGAGACTGCAGTCCTACTATTAGTAATCTGTGAACTATCATTAAAATCATCTATAGTACCTGAGAATTGGAGGGTGACCAATGTAACTCCATTTTTTATGGTTAAATCTTTTTTATTATTTTACAAAGGTCAACATAGTAATCATATACATGTAAATACACTTCAAACGAGTGGAACAAACTACTGCAGACATATGGAAATAGTAAAACAACAGCAGACCTGTCATAACACAGTGAACACTAAAGAAAGGCAAAAAATAACAATGCTTAGACCCGTGGGACACCGTCCATGAATGAAGTTGGAAAACAGCAGAGCTATGAGAACATGGCAAGAGAAGGAACATGTGGCAACAATGTAATAAGCAACAATGTAATAGACTTCCTCCTTGTCACATGGTAATGTGCTACAAACCTGATACATAGGGATCTAACCTGCTACTAAGCACCAGCTCCTAGTATTGAGAAAACCAACCAGCAGTGACCAGCATCGCTGCTGGCGAAAGTGCCCCGCACAAGGCCAAAAGCTAGGTGTCCTTAGCGGATATCCGCTAGCGAGGGGGTGGCAGAAAGAACCCCCACCCATGGGCAGTATGGGACAGTCCAGGGGGAACGACCCGTACCCATATGAGCAACGCCCCTCCTAGGAACAATAACAACCTTGTACAAGATTCCCTCAAAAGAAAGTGGAGACTAAAATGCAGAGGCAATGGCAGAGAGTACTTATCGAAGAGTTGTGCGCCCACTCTAGACAGGTACTAGGCTCTACCAAACCAAGGGACTACTCCCAACAGGCCCCTAGCGCCTATTACTAACACCCCCCCAGCTACCTCCCCTCCAACAGCCAAGTCCCCCTCCCATGCGCTTCCCTTCCCTCCCCTCCCCCCCCTCCTCCCCAGGGCGTGCTAGCTACCTTCTCCAGCGCTCCCCGATCCAGACTACCTACGTGAACAAACTCCAGCAAGCCCGAGGTTTGGTTCTTCTCCCAGGCCCACCCCATCCATTTCAAGTTGCTGAGCCAGGGAGCTCTCCTGGAGCTGCTAGCCCATCCCCTTCCCTCCCTCCTTCCCCCCCCCTCTTCCCCCCCACCTCCTACAAGCCTCATATAACAAACCAAGGATGAATCACTAGAGAGGCCGACCACCCCTCCAGGTGTGGACAGATCCACCAAGACAAATCCTCTGCTCCTCAACAAAGGTCTATATCCCCAAGAAAAATCAAGGCGGCCCCCCAAGGCGGCGGCGCGCTCCTGCCGGTAGTAAGCGCATGTGAGGTCCCACATCTGTAAGAAGGCCGTCCAACGCCGTTCCACCCCTGCAGCATGTAATCGGTCCATTAGCAGGACTTTATGCAGTCGAAGTCTCCAAAGCCCATAGCTGGGCCCCCGCTCGTCCCAGGGGTGTTCCAGTAAGCTACAGACCAGTGAGACTGACATCAGTAGTAATCAAAATGGTAGAAACCATTATATAAATACATTTACTGAACATGTAGACAGCTATGTAGATAGTCATGATTTAATGGATTTAGCCAAGGAAAAGTTTTGTCTGACAAATCTGTTTTATTTTTTTGAAAGTGTGACTAAAGGTAGATAAAGATAAGCCTGTAGATATAGTGTATCTGGATTTTCAGAAAGTCTTTGACAAGGTCCCTCATGAGAGACTCTTGGCAAAATTAAAAAGTCATGGGATTGGAGATAGTGTAATATTGTGTATCATGGACTGGTTAAAAGATACAAAGCAGAGAGTAGTTCTAAATGACCATTTTTCTCAATGGAGAAAGGTAAATAGTGCAGTACACCAGGGATCTGTGCTGGGTTCGCTGTTTTTTAACATATTCATGAATGACCTGGAAATAAGAATAATGAGTGAGGTGATCAAAGTTGCAGATGACACAAAATTATTCAAAGTTGATAAAACACAGGAAGATTGTGAAAAATTGCAAGAGGACCTTGGAAAGCTTGAAGATGAAATTTAATGTGGACAAGTTCAAGGTTATGCACCTAGGAAAGAACAACCCAAACTCTGGTTACACAATGCAAGGTACCACCTTAGAAATCACCACCCAGAAAAAAAGATTTAGGCATCATCATGGATAATACATTGAGACTCTCTGCCTAGTGTGCAGCAGCGGCCAAGAAAGCAAATAGAATGCTAGGAATCATAAGGAAAGGAATGGGGAATAAAACAAAGGATATTATTATGCCTCTGTATTGTTCCATGGTGCGATCACACCTTGAATATTGTGTGCAATTTTGGTCATCATATCTTAAAAAGGATTAACCGAGGCATGCCGGAACGTGCTTGCCCTTCCACCCCCCTCCCTTTTACTATTACATACCTTCTTTTCCCCCCCAATCCCACAGCCCCCCTCCCCACGCACACCGCCCAACAAAAACAGTCTTAGACACTAGTTGGGGATTCAAAACCGGTCGCAGCTTTATTTGAACTTGAACAATAACCAATGCAATTCAACATAACTATCAATTCTGGCGGTCCAGCCTCACCCGCCATGTGATTAGCAACATAAGAACATAAGAACATAAGATATGCCATACTGGGTCAGACCAAGGTCCATCAAGCCCAGTATTCTGTTTCCAACAGTGGCCAATCTAGATCATACTTTATTTATTTATTTATTTAATTGCTTTTCTATACCGCACTATTTATTATCAGCGCGGTTTACAGGAAACTTATTTGTGCAAAGAGGGCATTTCAATGCACTTACAATAAACAGGGTAAATAAACATGGATAACAGGTTAACAGGTAAACAACTATTTACAATTTAGTATGCAGGCTTGTACAATTATCTCGTTAGTAAGTACAGTTGATACGACAATGACATTCTGTAAATTAAATAGAGGTGGGTTCGGAAGGTAGAGGTGTTGTGGGTATGGGGCTCGTGTGGAGAGAGTTGGACATGATTGAAGGTGGCTGAGAGCTGTCATTTGAGATGGAGAAGTACTGGGTAAATAGGTGACGTTTCAACGCTTTCCTAAATTGAAGAAGGTTGTTGATGGCGCGGATGTCAGGTGGGAGAGCATTCCAGCAGGAGGGTGCGTAGAAGGCAAAGGCACGGTTGCTCGTAGTCTTGGAGCATTTAATGATTGCTTTGGGAAGGATGAGAGTGTTAGTAGCAGCTGACCTCCTCATCCTGTTGGGGGGAGTTATCTGGACTAAGTCAGAGAGGGAGGTGGACGTGCAGTTATAGATGGCCTTGAAAGTCATTGTTAGAATCTTAAATGAAATCCTGTAGTGGACAGGGAGCCAGTGTAGGTGTTTCAGTATGGGGGTAATGTGTTCCATTCTAGAGGCTCCATGTAGAGTTCTTGCTGCAGCGTTCATTGCCAACTGTAAAGGATGTAGGGTGCTCTTTGGAAGTCCGTGCAGTATGGAGTTAATGTGGTCGAAATGAGGCATTACTAGAGCTTGAAATACTGTTCTGAAGTCAGTCGGGTCTAGCAGTTGTCTAATGTGGCGCAGTGTTCGGATTTTATGGTATACTGCCTTTACCATATTAGATATCTGCTCCTTCATATTGAGTTGTTGGTCAAGGATGATACCAAGGTATCGTATCGTAGGTTTGATGAAGAGTTCGGCATCACGCACTTTTATGGATGATGGTGGAGTGAATGCTTGGTCTCTGCAGACGAATAGGACTTCTGTTTTCTTGAAGTTTATTTTTAGCTTCTGAGTGTGTAGCCAGTCTGTAACCGCGTCGAAGCATGAGGACAAGCGGGAGAGATCTGGGTGCTCAGTTGATATTGTTGTGTACATCAGTACGTCATCAGTGTATATTAGACAGTTGATGTGGAAGGATCTAATGATAGCGCAGATGGGTTGCATGTAAACATTAAAAAGAAGTGCTGAAAGTGAGGACCCTTGTGGTACACCCTTCGCTTGCAGGAATGGATCTGATCTTGAGGGGCCAGAGCGAACATGTTGCCATCTTTCATTTAGATATGATGTGCACCATGATAGCGCAGTGCCGTGAACTCCCTTCTCAGCAAGGCGGGAAAGAAGTAGGTCGTGACTGATGGAGTCGAAGGCAGCTGCGATGTCTAGGAAAATGAGAGCGAAGGCTTGCCTGAGGTTGTCGATACCTACAGTTAGGGTGTTAAATAACATGGTTAAGAGAGTTTCAACCCCATGTGACTCACGGAACCCATGTTGGCAGGTGTCCAAGGGTGAGTTATTTTCAATGTGGTGGTCTAGTTGTCGTTGGACTATTTTTTCCATAATTTTGGCTAGGAACGGGATGCTTGATATTGGTCTGTAGGAGTCCATTTTAGCAGGGTCAAGTCTGTTGTTTTTGAGCAGGGGTCTGATTGAAGTTTGCTTCAGGCTGTTGGGGAAGGTTCCGGTCAGGAAGGAAGTGTTAATAAGATTGGTAAGGAATGGGCTGAGTTCAACACGTAGTGTTTTTATCCATTGTGCTGGGCAAGGATCATTCGGTGCCGTGGTGGTGTTTATGCTGTTGATTATGTCTTGGAGTTCTCTGGTGGATGGGGTTATGAATGTCATGAGCATTTGATGGGTGCCGGCTAAATCAGAGGTTAAGGTGGAGAGGGGGAGCCACCCGGATTTGTCATCCAGGACAACGGTATTGGAAGGTACGTTGACCTGACTGGTTTTGGTTCGGAGGTATTCGGCATATTCTTGGGGGTCAGGATGGTTAGGTTGGCTGGGGGAAGGTTCTTTTGCTAGTGAGCTGACAATGTTGAAGAGATCGTGTGGCTTATTCAATGATTTGTGCAGCCTTTTAGCGTAGTATTGTTTCATGTTTGTTGAGACTGCTGCACGATGTTTAGCTAGTTGAGTAGTGTAGGATTCATGATTCTCAGTTGATCTTGAGTGCCTCCAGCGCTTTTCGAGATGTCTGAGCAGTTGTAGAGACTTCTTCAACTCGGGTGAGTACCATGGTGCTTTTGTTCTCCTGCGAGGTTCTCTGGTGGAGGGTAGGTCAATTCTGGCATCTAGGTTTGAGTTCCATGCTGCAATCATATCATTTAGGTTCTGTTTAGGTGGGTTAAGGAGAAGGTGTGCTTTTTTCAGGATTTCATCTTTGTTAAATGGACGGAAAGACTTATGCGTTGAGGCATAAGATTTGTCTGAGGACTGGGGGATGGTGGGCTCAGGGCATCCTGGTATTGAGAAGCTGATTAAGCTATGGTCAGACCAGGGTACTGGGCTTATAGTAATCTTAGGGTCATAGGTGGGGCTAAGAGAAGTGGGCGGTGCAAAAATCATGTCAAGCGTGTTTCCCTTGATGTGAGTTGGTGCGTTAACTAATTGGGTGTATCCTAACATACGTACCTAGCAGTTTCCCCAAGAGACACAGGATCCACAATGCTTGTATTGGTTCAAGCATTGATATCCTGGGTCCCTTCTTAATAATGGTTTATGGATCTTTCCTCCAGGAACTTGTCCAAACCTTTTTTAAACCCAGCTACACTAACAGCCTTTACTACATACTACTCCGCCACCGCCGAGGACAAGCCCCACGGCTAGCTTGACCACACCGCACCTTACCTGGCTTAGCCATATGATTAGCAAAAGCCCAACGGGGCTGCCCGGGCGGGGGCCCCTCACCCCTGCCCCATTATTACCTCCAGCTCCGGACCCCGGGCCCTCCGGGTTCCCACCACCCCCTGCTGCAACAACCCCCCACCCTCCGTGTTCCTTCTCATCGGGGTGGGATGGGAGGGACAACTGCTGCGACCGATCACCACCGCCCGCCGATCGTGACTGCTCTCTCCACACCCCCCTCCCGCAAACAAAACGCTCACTTGCCTGAGTGAGCCACCTTATTGGCTCCCGCGGCTCTCCTTCAAGCCATGGGGCCAATCCCTTTAAATTTCGCGTCACGCCGCCCCTGCGGCGTGTGTGCGCAACCCCCACACCGGCTTTCCTTTCAGGCTGCTCACACCTGAACGGCCCGGTTACAGAGGCCCACGAGGGACTTCGCCCCGGGGTCTCCTATATAGCTGAATTTGAAAAGTTACAAAGAAGAATGACAAAAATGGTAAAGCGAATGGAAGGATACTCCTAAGAGGAGAGGCTTAAAAGATTGGGGCTCTTCAACTTGGAAAATTGACAGCCGAAGGGGGATATGATAGAGGTCTACAAATTAATGAATGGAATGGGATGGAACAGGTAAACGTAGATTGGTTGTTTGCACCATCAAAAAGTAGAAAGGCTAGAGGACACACAATAAAGCTACAATGCAACCCATTTAAGAGTAATAGCAGAAAATATTTTTTTACTCAACGTGTAATCAAACTCTGGAATTTGTTACCAGAGAATGTAGTAAAAGCTGTTAATGTAGATGGGTTTTAAAAAAGGTTTGGACAAGTTCCTGGAGGAAAGGTCCATAAACCATTATTAAAGAGGACTCAGGAAATCTACCGCTTGCTCTGGAAGAAGCATTGTGTAACATGTGTGCCTCCTTGGGAACTTGCCAGATACTTGTGACCTGGATTGGCCACTGTTGGAAACAGTATACTGGGGCTTGATGGACCTTGGTCTGACCCAGTAAGGCATGTCTTATGTTCTTATGTTTTCATGATAGTTAAAAAAGAAGTAGCTGCTGATAAGTATGTGTGTGTATGGGGGGGGGGGCAGGGGTGTAGTGGAATTCAGCACTATAGCAAGTATACTATGGAAGTGTGGAAGTCAGGACTTGGTGTTCATTCTAATCATGCATTATGATAATTAACTGTATCAGTCTATGAACCCTTCTCCATCTTGAATGGTATTGTCAATGGAGTTTATGGTTGGTACACATGGCTTGCAGTATTGCAGACTGTGACAATGCTGGGTTGGTCAAGCAAGCCACATGGAGGCATATTCCAAATGGGACGTCCAAGTGAAATTTGGGACATCAAAGCCAGAATGTCTGAAAAGAAAGACAGGCACATCCAAGTTCAGGCACAATTGCAGAAATGTAGACGTGCCTGATAGGCATGTGTATCAAATATCTATATAAACGTCCCCAGGAAAAAACTTCTTAGCCAAAAGAACTGATAGCAAATTGGTTTTAGTAGTGGTTTGCAAGCTAGGGGCCAGGGTTCAAATCCCAGTGTGGGACTTTGTAATCTAAAGCTAGTTACTTAATTCTACACTCTGGCTGTTTTAAAGTGAAAACAAACACTTTCCTGATATCTGTTCAGCCTGGAGCAGGAATAAACATGCACATGCCTGCAGACTGCTCTGCTGCTTCTGGGATCAAACAGGGGCATGTAAGTCCATTGTCCCTCTCCAGACAACGCAGCCCTGTGCCTACTTGAATGCCCCTGTATTGGACGTCTGTGATTCTGAATGGTATTTGTGGCATGGTTACGGAGACGTGTCTGTAATTTTGACATCCAAGTGCATGTCTGCAGATGTCCAAACCACAACCACAAACAAACCTTTTAGAACAACTCTCATACTGTATATAGATGATGACCAGGTAAATATGGCAGGTTCACTGCAGATGGGTTGGTCTAAGAAGGCTGAGAAGTAGTAGTATTCAAAGGAATAGTCCAACACTGACTGTCTTGGAAACTGAATGATTGAATCACAGCACTAGGGTCCCAAATGATACAAAATTCTATTTGCTATGATATTTATTGAGTTGTACTTCTGTAAATAAAATAAAACTACAGCCAATTTTTTTCCTACCAGTTACTTTCTCCTAGTGAATTTTGAGCAGACATGGATAGGCAAGTAAAAGGATATGGACCAGCTATAGGTGCTCTTGTTATAGTCATTACAGAATTTTGGCAGAATGAACAGGATACCATTGCAAGGTTGACAGAATTTTCTATTTCTATTTAGAAATGATTTTTTGATGTATCACGCTGTGTTAGCTGCTTTGAGTCATTGTAAGAAAAACAGGTTACACTGAAGAATAGATTAGAATAAATGCATAACATGCTTTGTTTCATTATGACATTTACCATTGTCAGTATGCTGGGTGCATGTGCTGGCCTTCTCCTGACCTACCTCAAAGAAAAACGGACTTCAAGGAACAAGTTGACCAGTTTCCAAAGATCTAGATGCTTATTATGTTGATCACGGTTTAGTATCTTGATCAGGTAAACGAAAAATTGCCCCTACTGAGCATCTCAATTTATTCAGGTGCTTTAAAAGGGGAGTAGACCAGAAGTGGGAATGAAATTATATACTCAACATCAATTTCCAGTGCTGTATGCCTAGTTAGGAGAAATACTAACAAGCTCAACTTTAATTTAGGAGACTATTTTCAACCCAAACGTTAAGGGGGAGGTATATTCAAAGGGATTTATGCAGTTTTCAGACTTGCATACTGCATAAATCCCGCTGCCCAGGATATTAAGTGGCACTAATCCGTTTATTGACAATGAATATCTACTCCAAGTGGTTTAAAGGCACCGTCTCTATTCAATTAATGACCACACACCCCAGGGGTGGAACGGGAGCAATACCTTTAGCTGGGCAGTTAGAGGCAATATCTAGCTGCTAACCGGTTAGCTAGACCTCCTAAAGTTAGGACAGGTGAAAGGTCATCCTAAATTTAAGAGGTTTTGCAATCCAGTTAGCGGCTAAATATCACCACTAACCAGATTGCAAAGGATCAATCCGGTGAAACTGGATATTCAGTACCGGTGTCAGATATACCCCAGCACTAAATATCTGGGTTTAGTTTAAAGCGGTGATAGCCAACCACTTTAGCAGCACTGGCCACTGTTGCTGAAAATGCCATCCTAGGTGCCCAAATCAGCTGAAATTTGCACCTGACAGCTAGAATTTTTAACATGGATTCCTGTCTTAGCAAGTGCTAATACTGTTAACACATTATTGGCCATGAGTTCCATTTCATCCACTGGGATTTAGTTACTAATAATGGGGCATGTTTCTAAAATGTGCTAAGTCTGAAAGATAGAAACAGAGGAACAAAGAAACATTTCTTTCAATAAAGAAATATTTCCATATATTACTCCAGAGTCTATCTCCTTTCAACTTCATCCTATGTCCCCTCATAGCAGAGCTTGCTTTCAATAGAAAGAGGCTCTCTGTGCATTTATGCCACAGAGGTATTTAAATATCTCCATCATTTCTCCTCTATCCCGCCTTTCCTCTAACGTATACATAGTAACATCTTTAAGTCTGTCCTCATATTCTTTATAACGAAGACCACTAACCATTTTAGTAGTCGCCCTCTGCACCGACTCCATCCTATTTACGTATATCTTTTTGAAGGTGTGGTCTCCAGAATTACACACCTGGATATTCCTCTCCCTATGCACTCAAGCATCCTTTTGGCTTTCACTGTCACTTTTTCTACCTGTTAAGCCACTTTAAGATCATCATAAACAATTGCATGTAGGTCTCATTCTTCTTTCATAGAAGTATTTCACCCCCTACACTGTAGCACTCCCTTGGAGTTTTGCAGTCCAAGTGCATGACCCTGCATTTTTTAGCATTAAATCTCAGTTGCCAAATTCTTGACCATTCTTCATGCTTAGCTAGATCCCTCTTCATGTTATCTACTCCTTCCTGAATGTCTACTCGATAGCAGATATTGATATCCTCCAAAAAGAAGCAAACCTTACCCAACAGACCTTCTGCAATATCACTAACAAAGATGTTAAAAAGAACCAGACCAAAGACAGATCCCTGCGGCACACCACTGGAAACCTCCTTCTCCTCAGATTGAGCACCATTTACCTGTACCTTTTGCTCCTCCCACTCCACCAATTTCTAACTCAGTCAGTAACTTTAGGGTCCAACCCTATGCTGTGCAGTTTGTTTATAAGTTGCCTGTGCGGAACAATGTCAACTGCTTTACTGAAAGCTAAGCACACTACATTTAGGGCTCTTTTCAACATCTTTGTTAGTGATATAGCAGAAGGGCTGTCAGGTAAGGTTTGCCTCTTTGCGGACGATACCCAAATCTGCAATAGACACCCAGGAAGGTATAGACAACATGAGGAGGGATCTAACTAAGCTTGAGGAATGGTATATAATTTGGCAGCTGGGATTTAATGTTAAAAAAGTCAGGGCATACGTTTGGGCTGCAGCAATCCAAGGGAGCAATATAGTATAGGGGGTGAATTACTTTTGTCCACTAAAGAAGAGCGGGACCTAGGCGTGGTTGTGTCTGATGATCTTAAAATAGCTAAACAAGTAGAAAAGGTGACATCAAAAATTAGAAGGATGCTTGGGTGCATATGGAGAGGAATGGCTAGCAGAAAAAAGGAATTGATAATGCCTCTGTATAAGTCTTTGGTACAACTTCATTTGGAGTATTGTGTGCAATTCTGGAGACCACACCTTCAAAAGGATATAAACAGGATGGAGTCAGTACAGAGGGTGGCTACTAAAATGGTCAGTGGTCTTCATTATAAAGAATATGAGGACAGACTTAAGTATCTTAATATGTACACCTTACAGGAAAGGTGGGATAGAGGTGATATGATTGAGACATTTAAATACCTCTGTGGCATAAATGCACAGGGGAGGAGGGCCTCTTTCAATTGAAAGCAAGTTCTGCTACAAGGCGACATGGGATGAGGGTGAAAGGGGATAGATTCAGAAGTGATATGCAGAAATATTTATTTACGGAAAGATTGATGGATCCGTGGAATTGTCTCCCAGTGGAGGTGGTAGAGATGAGGACAGTATCTGAATTCAAAAAAGCATGGGGCAAATACAGAGGATCTCTAAAGGAAAAAAGGGGACTGTTGTAGTTGTTGATATGGAAGAACAGACTAGATAGACCATGTGGTCTTTTTCTGTCATCATTTTTCTATGTTTCTAGGACTCTCCCTCATTTCAACTCCCTGGTCACCCAGTCAGAGAAATCAATCATATTTATTTTATAAGAACTGCCTCTAATAAACTCATGCTACATTGGATCTTGCAATCCATTGGACTCCAGAAACCTCACTATCCTTCTATTTAGCAGTGTTTCTAATAATTTACTCACCACAGAGGTTAGACTAACCAGGCTGTAGTTTTCAATCTCATCCTTACTTCTGCTTTTGTGTAAAGGGACTATATGTGCCTTTCTCCAGTCCTCTGGGATCACTCCCAACTCTAAAGAAGCACTGAAAAAGTCCATCAGTGGTGTTGCTAGAAAATCCCCAAGTTCCTTCAATATTCTTGTATATGTCCCCTCTGGTCCCATTGCTTTGCTACGTTTAGTTTAGCTAGTTTCTCATGAACACAGTCTTCTGAAAATTATTCAAGATCTCCATCAGTTCTGTTCCCCTTTGTGTGTGTTTTCTGAGGTCCTGCTCTTGGTCCTTCATCTGTGAATAGAATATAAATATTTGTTAAGCAATTCCACTTTATTCTCATGAGCTTCTACATAATCTTCCCCTTCACTCTTGAATCTGACAATACCATTTTGCACTTCCTTCCCTCACTAACATATCTGAAAAATGTCTTATCCCCCATTTTATTGCACTAGCCTTTTGTTCTTCTTTTTGTATCCTGACTACTTTGATAGCTTCTCTAATTTTTTTGAAATATAGATGCCTGTTTTCCTCTCTCTGTGATCTCTTGTATTTTATGAAGACCACCCTCTTTTTCTTCACTTTTTCAGCTACTTTTTTTGAGAACCATAGCGGTCTCCTTTTTCCTTTTGCATTTATTTATCTTTCTAACAAAAACGTTTGCTGCCCTTAAAAAGTCCCCTTTCAGTTTTGCCCATTGCTTTTCTACATCCCCCAGCTGTTCCCATCCCACAAACGACTCCTTAAGGTATTGTTCCATCTTGGCAAAGTTAGTTTTCCTAAAATCTAAGACCCTCATTTTTGAATGGATTTTTATCAGCTCTAGTCCATTACTGAACCACAGCATCTGGTGATCACTGGATGCAAGATGATTTCCCACTATGACATCAGAAACACTTTCCCCATTGGTAAGCATCAAGTCCAGTATGGCCCCTTCATGTGTGGGTTCTGTTACCAGTTGCCTGAATAGTTCTCTCTGTAGAGAATCCCGAAACTCCAGATGACACCAAAGCAGGAAAGTGCCAATTAACATCCATCATATTGAAATCATCTATCAGTAGCACTTCTTTCATGTAAATATTGTGTATGTCTCCTATTAAATCACCGTCTACTTCTTTTCCCTATGAAGGAGACCTGTATATCACACCAGTGCAAATGGATTTCCCTTTCCCTCTTTCTAGTTTAACCCATAGTGCCTTCTTGCTCTCTTTTAAGCCCTGTAATTGTATAGCTTTAATATTAATTTTTACATATAGTACCACTCCTCCTCCCCTTCTTCCTACCCTGGCCTTCCTGAATAAACTATAGCCTGGTATAATTATATCCTAGTCATGGTTGTCCATGAACCTTGTCTCCATAACCACCACTAAATCCAAGTCAGCCTCTTCCATTAAAGCCTCAACATCTGGGATTGTATTTCCCATACTAAGAGGATTTATATATACCACATTTCAGATGTTGTCCCTTTTACCCATTTCTACTGGGGGACCTTCGCTTACCTGGGGGTTTTCTTCACCCATCCCCACTGAATCTAGTTTAAATCCCACTTCAGTTAGTTAGCCAGTCTGCTGCAGAAGACAATTTGACACTTCTTGGACAGATGGACACCATTTCAGCTCTGCAGCCCTTAGAATATCATCCCATGGTCCAGGAAACCAAAACTCTCTTGAAGACACCATCTACACAGTCATGCATTCATCTTCAGGATGAGTCTCTCTGCCTTGGCCTTTACTCTCAACAGGGAGGATTGACTAGAACATCACTTGCACACCTATCTGCTTCATCCTCTATCCCAGAGCCATGAAGTCATTTTTGATATGCTCAGAAGGATACCTTGTGGTATTATTTGTGCTGACATGGATGAACAACATCAGATAATAGTCAGTAGGCTTGATGAGTCTCAGCAAACTCTGTAATATCTCAGATTTTGGCATCATAGTAAAATAGAAACATAGTAAATGACGGCAGAGAAAGACCAGTATGGTCCATCTAGTCTGCCCAGTAAGATGGCAAGAGTAGATGCACCTGCCCCTGCAGGCCACCCCTCCCCATGTCTTTGTTTTAGGGGTGAACCCACTGCTCCGTGTAGGACACCCCTGTATGTTGAGAAATTAGATAGTTAAGTTTATTTTGATTTTATCATGTTGCTGTAAAGGGATCCACTGTGTCTGTCTCATGCCATTTTGAATTCTGTCACTGTATTTGCCCCCACCACTTCAATCGGGAGGGCATTCCAAGCATCCACCACCCTTTCAGTGAAAAAGTATTTCCTGACATTGCCTTTCAATTTATCACCTTGCAGCTTCATGTTATGCCCTCTAGCTTTACAGTGTCCCCGTCTTTGGAAGAGGTTTGTTTGTTCATTATTTCTCTTTAAGTATATAAAGGTCTGAATCATATCTCCCCTGTCCCTTCTCTCCTCCAGAGGGTACATATTTAGGTCTTCAAGTCTGTTCTCATAAGGCTTCTCATGCAGGCTCCAAATCATTTTGGTTGCCTTCCTCTGAACAGTTTCCAGTCTTTTTATATCCTTTGTGAGATACTGTATGGTCTCCAAAACTGAACACAGTATTCCAAGTGAGGCCTCACCAGTGACTTATACAGTGACATTAGTACCTCTTCCTTTCTGCTGGTAATTCCTCTTTGTATGCAGCCTAACATCCTCCTGATTGGCAGATGTATGCCTCAGAACCCCTCAGAAAAGAGTCACCAATCACCACTACCCTTTGTTTCCTTGTGGTCACTGATTCTGCAAATTTGGGGTGCTTGAGCTCTGGTTCTCCCCTTTCCTGGGATGTTTTCACCTCTTCTACTTCCAGGACTGCATACTGGTTCTTAAATTCAAGGACTGCTGGAGTTGGATTGTTGATTCTGCAGGCTCTGGTGACTCTTGTCCAACTCTCTTCATTTTGTAGCCTCTTATCCTCACCACTGTTGGAAAGCCTGGATGTTTTAAGAGTAACCTTACAAAAAAGCCCCTTGAGCAACAAACACCACCTGCCCAGTAATACCAAAAGAGAAATGGTAGGTCCAAAAACAGAGAAAAACTTCCCAAAATCTCTAAGTGAATCTCTGTAACCATATTGCGTTTAGAATAAAAGTCAGAAGTCTTATACCTAACAATAAAAGCCATAAAAAATAGTAGTCAAATAAACAAAGAAAAAAAAGGAGATTTTAAGAGAGGGTAAAACACATGTAACAATGACATCATGAAATTATATAAACTTTCAATATATGGTTCAATCAAAGCATATAATATATATATATATATATATATAGGGCCCGATTCAGCAAGGTGACTTGCGGGGCTGGATGTCCCAGTGGGATGTGCAGCCCCACAAGCTGTCCTGCATGGATTCTGCAACATCCATTTCCCACACGGTCAGAGCAGCAGTGCAGGAAGAGCCAGAGGGGGGCGGGAGGGGGCAGAGAGGGGCCGGCTGAGGTGGCAGGACATACAGGGCCAATTCAGGGGTGGACATGCTGCTTATTCCACCTCAGAGGTGGAACTAGCAGTGGGGATGGCAGAGATTAGGTCCAGAACCCCCCCCTCCCCCCCAGGCCAGGATCTGGTGAAGGTAGGTCCCAGCCTCCTAATCTGGGCTCGACTGGTTCCACCTAGGATTGGGCAGCAGGGAAACAAGGGTCATCACGATGGCAAGTTTAACAAACTTCATGTTGCCTAGATAATGAGATAAAATGATATTAAAGTACAACACAGACTGCTAAATGTCATAGAGCAGCAGTGTTGGCATTAAAGTGGATTACTGTGGAATGATATTTTCTTTCTTTCTTTTTTATACTGTGCTCTTTAGAATCAGTGTGGTTTATATGTATACTAACAGATACTTTGTATTCCCTTGTCCCCGAAGGGCTCACAATCTAAGTGTACCTGAGGCAATGGAGGGTTAAGTGGCTTGCTCAAGGCCACAAGGAGTGGCTATGGGACTAGAGACCCCAGTCCCTCTGGCCTGAAGTTGCTTGTCCCCATGTGGGAACTGAACCCCCAGCCTTCTGTAACCTGTCCCAACCACTGAGCCACTCCTCCCCCAAAGGAAGGAAGTGAAACAGTAAGGGGCACAATTGTGTGGCTAAAGCAGAGTATATGGGGATCCATAAGAAACTAAAGTAATTCTGAATGTTGCATATCATTGGAGCATTTAATGCAATTATAAGAATGGTGACAAACTGCTTGGACCAGCCAACGTCTAGCTTGTACCAATTATGATGCCAAAAATAGGTGAAGTTAGGGACGCCTCTCTCCAAGTGTTAATACAATCACTATTAGAGATATTACCTTAGTCCAAATATATGGAACCTGCAAGAACATTTCATCTACTGTTGGGATTTAGCAAAAGCTCTTAGTGTGCAAGATCGGTATTTTAAAGCCTATTTGGTGCCCAGGGAGGGTAACTGTGATAATATGTAAAGAAGACTAAGGCAGCATGAAATGACACCATCTGATAGTGATGATTAAGAACGTAACAACTAAAAAAGGATTAATATCATTCAGATTGCTAAAAATCTGTAAAATTTAATAAAAACAAAAGTAAAAATGATAAATAACTATAGGTGAAAAATAAGAACTAAAACGTAGAATGAGATCTAAGAATTGGGCGGTATGACAACATTGGAGGAAAATCTGTGTGAATGGCCACATGGTTATGGTTAAATAGCAATGAAGAGATCCTGTCTGACTAATGAGGCACAAACCAGTGACATTGGTAGTCCGTGATTATAAGTATTCAAAGTAGACAAGGAAAGCCATCCATAAAGATGGGTGTCAAGGTAGAAACCTCTACTGAAAGGAAGAAGGCAAAAAAAAAAAAAAAAGAGAAAAATTGTATGTTCACACAAAATACCGGATCCAAGTCAACATTAGTCCTGAATTCAAAAACCGCATGATTGACACTGGAATAACCTGGATTTCTAAAAGACAATTTTGGTCATATTTGTTGGACTGCATGCAGCAAGAAAAGATAAAGAACAAAGCTTCAAGACAAAACAGGATTTAATGGCGGATTCCCCAAGGATCGCTCTCTCTGCCATTCTTTTTAATCTACTGTACATATCCAACCCATCTACAACATAATCCAAAAGTGCAAGACAAAGTACCATATTTATGTAGATGATCTTATGTTACGTATATACCATACAACCCAGATATCTCCTTTTTACATGCATTCCTCACTGAAGTGAAACATCGCCTAATGGATCACAGTCTTTCAATCAATTATAACAAAATCAAGTTCTCTTAATCAATTGCGACCACCCCCTTGACATCAATCACTGTCTATGACCAACAACTACAGTGGCCTATGCCTGTCACATATGGTGTCCCCCTACAAAGCTTTTGGCAGAGAGCATTGAACATAGTGCCATGCTTGTACGCCCATATAATGTCATGCCCTTAGCCATGGACACTGCAAAACTGGCCAGTGCAGCACATGCACACTCCCATGCTGCAGACACAGTGTCGTCCCCCCCCCCCCATAGTGCATGGAAGAATGTCAGGTTGGACTTGGGGTTAGATATTGGTTCAGTTGCTAGCAACACATATGCCACCATTCCCTGCCTCTTTGTACTCTAACAACACATGTGGTGCCCAGGGGGAGCAAGTGAGGCTGTCATGCAGGCCCTCTATTGTAACATATGCAGACACCGAGCTTCTGGGCATGTGAACATAGGCTTTGGCCAACAATACCACCTAGGAAGGGCACATTCTCAATATGTATGGTACTGTTCCCCCCATTCCTACCCCACCACAACATTCACCTCCAGGCACTGTCTTCCCATATGGTGGCAGGCAATGCAGAGACCAACATGGCAGCCTGTGGCACATTTCAAAAGCTCAAATTGTGCACACACCATTCAGAGCTCAGTGCCCCACAGTCACAATCAAGCAAAGAAGTGCATTTTGACTCTCTTTTGGGGTAAGACGTAATGTACTGCTGAATGCTTTGGTTAATGATCGGTAGACAGTGTTGAGATGGTGTATATTGTGTGCAAATTTGCCTGATACGAACCTGCCTGTATGTGCATATTGTGCAAGGAGTAGTCACCCAGATTGCACTCTGCGACTGCAGCATAGGACAAGAGCAACGTGCTTGCAGGCAAATCACATTATCTTTCCAATGTCATCAACTAGCTGACTGAATTGGACATTCACAGGGCCATCCCTCTAGCTGTTATGGCAGTTGGCATTAATCAGACCTCTCATGGAAACCTTTGAATAAAATTCTCCCCTCATCTTCTCTAATCTCACGAGACATTACCAAAATTATAAGGGACGAGTGGCTCATTTTACAGACCTTGCCTGCTTTTGAAGATCAACATAGAAATATAGAAATATGACGACAGAAAAAGACCACATGGCCTATCTAGTCTGTCCTTCCATATCAACAACTACAACAGTCCCCTTTTTACGTTTAGAGATCCTCTGTGTTTGTCCCATGCTTTTTTGAATTCAATTACTGTCCTCATCTCTACCACCTCCACTGGGAGACTATTCCATGGATCCACCACTCTTTCCATAAAGAAATATTTCCGCATATCACTCCTGAATCTATCCCCTTCACCTTCATCCCATGTCCCCTTGTAACAGAACTTGCTTTCAATTGAAAGAGGCTCTCTCCCTGAACATTTATGCCACGGAGGTATTTAAACATCTCAATCATATCACCTCTATCCTGCCTTTCCTCTAAGGTGTACATATTAAGATCCTTCAGTCTGTCCTCATATGCTTTATAATGAAGACCACTAACCATTTTAGTAGCCACCCTCTGCACTGACTCCATCCTGTTCACATCCTTTTGAAGGTGCGGTCTCCAGAATTGCACACTATACTCCAAATGAGGTTGCACCAAAGACTTATACAGAGGCACTATTACCTCCTTTTTTCTGCTAGCCATTCCTCTCCGTATGCACCCAAGCTCCTTCTAGCTTTTGCCATCACCTTTTCTGCCTGTTTAGCTACTTTAAGATCATCAGACACAACCACTCCTAGGTCCCGCTCTTCTTTAGTGGACAAAAGTACTTCACCCCCTATACTATATTACTCCCTTGGATTGCTGCAGCCCAAATGCATGTCCTTACTTTTTTAACATTAAATCCCAGCTGCCAAATTCTAGACCATTCTTCAAGCTTAGCTAGATCCCTCCTCATGTTATCTACACCTTCCTAGGTGTATACTCTATTGCAGATTTTGGTATCATCTGCAAAGAGGCAAACCTTACCCGACATCCCTTCCGCTATATCACTAACAAAGATGTTAAAAAGAATAAAATCAAGGACAGATCCCTGGGGCACACCACTGGTAACATCCTTTTCCTCAGAGTGAGCTCCATTTACCTGTACTCTTTGTCGCCTCCCACCCAACCAATTTCTAATCCAAGCAGTAACTTTAGGGTCCATCCCTAGGGTGCTCAGTTTGTTTATAAGTCACCTGTGAGGAACAGTGTCAAAGGCTTTACTGAAATCTAAATACACCACATCTAGGGCTCTCCCTCGGTCCAACTCCCCGGTCACCCAGTCAAAGAAATCAATCACCAAAGAAATCAACAAATCACCATTGCTTATAAAAGGAACCAAAATTTGGCCCACCATTTGGTGCCCTCCACCCTTCCGGAGAGATGCTTAAAAGGTCATTTCCAATGCAGGAGATGCTCAGTGTGTCTTCATATGACTTCAGTAAGAAACTGATCTTTCAAAAAAAGTATCTGATTTTGGACTTTTCAAACTGCTCCACTGAAAATGTTATTTATGTCATTGTGTTGCCACTTTTTCGGCACAGTTTTTGACCTCCCACTGGACTTCTTCAGTTGACTTCCTTATGTTTCCTACCCGCCCCTCCTCCTCTCTCACCACCCTCCTCCAGCCTTGCCTTCTCGCATCTCATTTTCCCCTCTCTCCGATACATACCGCCATTCTTTTTATTTTCCTGTTTCAGTTTTTATTGTATTCTATTATAAACTGCTTTGCTGTACCCACATTAAGAAGTATATCAAATCTTAAATAAATGAAATGAAATGTTATTTACTTTACATAGGCAAGACCAAAAAAGCAGTATGGACGTTCATTATTGAACATAGAAGCTGTTTGAAGAGGCTCATGCCTGACAAACTCTTGGGTAGAGAAGGCACATCGTATTTCAGACCTTAAGTTCTTCGTAACAAGGGCCGTGAAAGTGAACTGGAGAAGCGGGGACTTTGATAAGGCCTCTTGCAACTGGAACAAAGATATATATTTTTTATTGAATATTGGGTCCCCTATGGACCTAATGCAGATGCAGATCTTTCTGTTTGTCTATAATTTTATTTCCAGTTCCTCCTCCACTTTCTCACCTCCCCCTTTCACCTTCCCCTCTCCCCCACCTCCCCACTCTCTCCCTCCCCCTCCTCCTCCTTTCCCTCCCTTCCCCTTCCCCTCTTCCTCTCTATATTTCCTTTCCCTTCCCTCCCCTCCCCCTCTCTACTCTTCCCTCCCCTCCTTCCCCCTCTTTTTTTTACCTTTTTATCTTTTATTTATTTATTTAATTGATAATGAATTGGTCCAATTTTATTCAATCCTTTTATTAGTTTTAATGTGTCATTCACATTTTATTTTTCCCTCATCTACCGGCATCCCTCATTTACAGGATCCCCGTGCCTCCGTGGTTTATATACTCATGTCTTTCTTCATAGGTTCTTTAAAGCTCTATTCAATATTTGCTCATTTGACAAGCTCAATATTCAATTTCTTTATTCAGCCCTTTGGGTTTATTATAATCTCGACCCATATTATGATTAGGTTTCATTTTTAACACTAATATACTTATGGTTCTGCAACTCGTTTAGCTTTTTATTTGTTGGCTGAACTCGCACTTGTTGAGCTTTTAATTATCTATATTTATTTAATGATTTGACTATTTATTAATTTTTTAATTACTCGCCTTTTACTACCCCCGTTTTATAAGTTGAGGTATGTCTATGCACACCTAGAAATAGAGCCTGCAACTTATGTCATTTTGATCATACTGATGGTTTTTGATTCGGGACTAATGTTGACTCGGGTCCCGTATTTTGTGTGAACATACAATTTTTTTCTTTTTCTTTTTTTTTTGCATTCTTCCTTTTAGTAGAGATTTCTGCCTTGACACCCATCTTTATAGACATCTTTCCTCATCTACTTTGAATACTTATGACGGACTACCGATGCCTCTGGTACCTCATTGGTTTCTTCCTCATTAGTCGAACAGGATCTCTTCATGGTTATTTAACCATAATCATGCAGCTATTTGCAATGATTTTCCTCCAGTGTGATCATATCCCCCCCCAATTCTGAGGTCTGATTCTACATTTTACTTCTTATATTCCACCTAGAGTTATTATGATTTTTACGTTCGTCTTTATTAATTTTACAGATTGTTAGCAATCTGCATGATTTGAATCCCCTTTTTTAGTTGTTATGTTCTTAATCATCACTACTGGATGGTGTCATTTAATGTTTCCTTGGTCTTGTTTACACATCACCATGGTTACCATACCTTGGTGCCAAATCGGCTTTTAAACCCCAATCTTACACACCCGTTCTTATAATTGCATTAAATATTACAATGATATACAACATTCAGAATTACATTAGTTTCCTATGGAACCTCATATACTCTGTTCTAGCCATACAGTTTTGCCCCTTACTGTTTTGCTCCCTTCCTTTGGGATTAATATCATTCCACAGTAATCCACTTTTATACTGACACTGCTGCTCTATGATGATCAGCAGTCTGTGATGTATTTTAATATTGTTTTATCCCATTTTCTAGGCAACATGAAGTTTGTTAAAGCCACAGTTTTGCCCAAGTGTAATGGGCTTCTGAAGACCCTGTTATGTAAGTTTATTTTACCCCTCCCCCTATCACTCCATGAGTAAATGACATATAGTCATCCTATGTATGCATTTCTATTGATTCAGCACATACATATATATTTTATGCACTATGGGGGACCTTACGATCCTTGGGATAGCAGCTGCATATGTGTGGGCCAGATAGGCAACCAGCAAACAACCCACGGGGCATACTCCACTGTGCATGGGCAGGAGAGGGTGGTCCAGGGGTGGAGCGGGGGATTGACCAGCTGCTAGAACATACAGAACTGATTCAGAAAAGGGTTTTGCAAGTTCCCTGGCACCCCTAAGGATGTCCAGCATATTCCACCCCAAAGGTGAATTAAATCCAGAGGGCTTCTCTGTTCACTTGTCGTAGCCCCCAACACCCCATGGCGTTGGCGTAGCCCAGCACCTGTAGCCATGATTCCGGCCATAGGGACTTCTGGTGCTGGCTGGACATTGGTCTGTAGGGACCGATGTGGAGCATAGTTTTCTAGGCCACCATGTAGATGGTTCAGTGCCATGGTACAAGGATGCCACTGCTCTCTCACCCCAGCAGTGGCGTTCTGGCATGAGGGCAGGCAGGTTCCCATATGTTGATCTCCTCAACATATGGGAAGTGCCTGGATGCGTACCTCCCTGATTCCGCCATCGTGGGTACACCCAGGCCCCATGGCAGCGGAATTGGATCTATCTCGGGCCTGTCTATATTTTGGTGGGCATTACGGCCAGGCATTCAGGGGACTGAATTGGCCCGCACATGTATATTACATGCTTTTATTGACCCAAATATTAGAAGTTTGTATAGTTTTGCAATGTCATTATTTCATGTGTTTTACCCTCTTTTAAAATCCCCCTTTTATGTTTGTTTATTTGACTACTACATTTTATGTTCTTTAATGACTTTTATTGTTTATTTATAAGACCTTTGCCTTTTATTCTAAATTCAATGGCTGACATTCTGACCCCGAATAGTGGGGTTGGATGTCCAGGTTGGACATCCAACCCCCGTTCAGTCCTGGCAATGTATTCCGAGCCTTCTGCTCCCTGTACTCACAGAGGACTTGTGCAAGGAGCACTGGATGGTGGCGGGATGGTGAAGGCCAGAGGCATAGAGTGGGCACTGCATGTCTGGCAGGGGAGAGATAGACATGGTACTTATTCCACCTCAGAGATGGAATAGGTCACAACAAAGATGGCATTTGGGTCAGTAGCCCCCCACCAGCAAATGAGACATGGCAGTGAGGCCCTCCGCCTTACCCCAGCCCTGGCAGGCCCCACCGAGGGTCGGGCAGTGGAGAAAAAAGTTTATTGCTGTGGTGGGCTTTCGGGGCTCCTGCTGGGCATCCCAGTACCATGGTGGTGGGATGCCATAGCACCGGCACACCAGCAGGAACATAGGGAGAGTTGGCTAGGTAGATGTAAGGATGTCCTGCTCCACTTAACTGGGGCTACTCCTTTCTGTCTAAGTGCCCGATTCTGCACCACGGGAACATCTATTTCCTGCAGGTGCAGAATCGGGTGCACTTCGGCGCCATACATTTTTTGGTCATCTGGACGGCCTCGATGTTCCCCAATTAGAATTGACTGCAGTATATTTAACATATTTTTAGTACGGTTTCTAATATGTTTTTTAAAATTTTACTTCTATTCTTATCCTGTGTTGTAGTCTTAACCCCTGACAAAAGGCACGCTGAAACACAGCTGTGTGAGATTGAGTACCCCTGTGTGCACAATACCCTGAGTGCTCAAAATAAAAATTTGGTTACATTACTCGCTCAGGAGTTGTGTGCATTGGTACTTCGACTGGCATCAGGCCTTCTGTCTGGACAGAGAGAGGAACTATAATGGGGGCAACAGCTTTGGCAATACAATTTTTCCCAGCCATCTTTCAGTTGGTGGGGCTTTGGTATCTGTTGAAGTAAATGAGAAAGACCTACCAAAAACCCTAACTTTTCCTCATCTGTCTCTTAAGAGAAAAATCAGTTAACCTCTTTTATGTGTGCTTTAACAGTGCTGTTATATGTCCCTGTGTTTAGCGAATTGAGGATTTGCCCTATAAAGCAAGAATTCTCACATGGGAGCTAGTCGATTAGGGAGGGATTTAACACCTGATGAGGTCAGTGGCCTCAAAGAGCTTGTTCTGAATAGAAAATTGGAACAAGAAACTATGAACTTTAACAGAGATTTTCCCAATACTGCCCTAAAGGTCCCCTTTTACAATATAGAAAATGAATTAGCTTTTAAAAATGAAGATCAAAACCGCTTTAAGAGCTCTTGGGCAGAGAGATTGTATTTAAAAGCCGCATAGTATTATCTGGCTTGCAATCGAGTCCCTGTTAGGAAAGTTAGAACACAGTAAGTACCCAAGATTAGATTGTGAGTTGGTGTAGACCTGAGATAACTGTTGTGGCTTTGCCCGGAATGTCCCCTTCAGTTACCATGGGGAGATGCACCACACCATGCTAACTGGACAGCACATTTAATGGGGTGCATTTACCGCCAGTCATTAAGGAAGTGGTAAGTGCAGCCAAGAGAGCAAATAGAATGCTAGGTATCATAAGGAAAGGAATGGAAAATAAAACAAAGGATATTATAATGCCTCTATATCGTTCCATGGTGAGACTGCCCCTTGAATATTGTGTGCAATTCTGGTCGCAGTATCTTAAAAAGGATATAGTGTTATTAGAAAAGGTTCAGAGAAGAGCCACCAAAATGGTAAAGGGGATGGAAGGATACCCCTATGAAGAAAGGCTAAAAAGGTTAGGGCTCTTTAACCTGGAAAAGAGACGGCTGAGGGGAGATATGATAGAAGTCTATAAATTAATGAACGGAGTGGAATGGGTAAACGTAGATCGATTGTTTATGTTATCAGAATATAGAAAGACTAGGGGACACGCAAAGAAGCTACAGGGTAAACTATTTAAGACTAATAAAAGAAAATATTTTTTCACTCAACGTGTAATCAAACTCTGGAATTTGTTACCGGAGGATGTAGTAAAGGCTCAAGCACTGGCAGGTCAAATGCAAGGCATTGATAAAGAAGGCAAAGAGAGAATTTGAGAAGAAGCTTGCTGCGGAAGTAAAAACGAGAAATAAAGATTTTTTCAAGTACATTCGTAGCAAAAAACCTGTGAGAGAGTCAGTTGGACCATTAGATGACAGAGGAGTTAAAGGGGCACTAAGAGGCGACAAGAAAGATGTAGGGATGTTACCCATGACTGAAGTGGTATTTAAAGGTGCAGAAGAATTGAAGGAAATATCGATACATCGGGAAGATGTATTACAACTATTAGATAAACTGAAGAGTAGCAAATCACCTGGGCCGGATGGTATACATCCAAGGATGTTGAAAGAACTGAAATATGAGACCTGCTATTAGTAATCTGTGAACTATCATTAAAATCATCTCTAATACCTGAAGATTGGCGAATCACCAATGTAATACCAACTTTTAAAAATGATTCCAGGGGTGATCCGGGAAACTACAGACCGGTGAGCCTCACGTCAGTACCGGGAAAAATGGTAGAATACATCATAAAGAATAAAATTACTCAGCATGTAGATAGTCATGGCCTAATGGGAGACAGCCAACATGGCTTTAGACAAGGAAGATCTTGTCTTACTAATCTGTTAAGTTTTTTTGAAAGTGTGAATAAACAGGTGGACAAAGGTGAGTCGGTTGATATAGTGTATCTGGACTTTCAGAAAGCCTTTGACAAGGTACCTCATCAGAGACTTTTGGCAAAACTAAAGAGTCATGGGATAGGAGGCAGTGTACTACTGTGGACCAAGAACTGGTTAAAAGATAGAAAGCAGAGAGTTGGGCTAAATGGCCAATTTTCCCAATGGAGAAAGGTGAATAGTGGTGTACCGCAGGGATCTGTGCTGGGTCCGCTTCTTTTTGACATATTCATAAATGACCTGGAAAGTGGAATAACGAGTGAGGTTATCAAATTTGCAGATGACACAAACTATTTAAAGTTGTTAAAACCCAAGAGGATTGTGGAAAATTGCAAGAGGATCTTGATAAATTGGAACACTGGGCATCAAAATGGCAGATGAAATTTAATGTGGGCAAGTGCAAAGTTATGCACCTAGGGAAGAACAACCCAAACTATGGTTACACGATGCAAGGTTCTACATTAGGAACCACCACCCAGGAAAATGATTTAGGCGTCATTGTGGATAACATGTTAAAACCCTCAGCCCAGCGTGCAGCGGCAGCCAAGAGGGCAAACAGAATGCTAGGTATTATAAGGAAAGGAATGGAAAATAAAACAAAAGATATTATAATGCCTCTATACCGTTCCATGGTGAGACCGCACCTTGAATATTGTGTGCAATTCTGGTCACCGTATCTTAAAAAGGATATAGCGTTATTAGAAAAGGTTCAGAGAAGAGCCACCAAAATGGTAAAGGGGATGGAAGGATACTCCTATGAAGAAAGGCTAAAAAGGTTAGGACTCTTTAACCTGGAAAAGAGCCGGCTGAGGGGAGATATGATATAAGTCTATAAATTAATGAACGGAGTGCAACGGGTAAACATAGATCGACTGTTTACATTATCAGAATATAGGAAGACTAGGGGACATGCAATGAAGCTACAGGGTAAACTATTTAAGACTAATAAAAGAAAATATTTTTTCACTCAACGTGTAATCAAATTCTGGAATTTGTTACCGGAGGATGTAGTAAAGGCTGTTAGTGTAGCTGGGTTTAAAAAAGGTTTGGACAAGTCCTGGAGGAAAGGTCCATAAACCATTATTAAGAAGGGACCCAGGATATCAATGCTTGACCCAGTACAAGCATTGCAGAAGCTGTGTCTTTTGGGCAAACTGCTAGGTACGTATGACCTAGATTAGCCACTGTTGGAAACAGGATACTGATCTTGATGGACCTTGGTCTGACCCAGTATGGCATATCTTATTTTCTTATGTACATTTCCCACCCCATTCCACATTATGCACTTTATACGCGAATTAGAACTGTCACGCCACCACCGCTCGCCTCAAGCTAAGAGGGGCGTGGTTATTTTATAGGAACTTTTTGCTGTCTGCTTTTTTAGCCCTTTCCAACTATTTCCCAGTAGTGCCTTCTGGGAAAGGTAGTCTTTGCTTGGCTGTAAGTGTGCATCAGACAAAAAGCTGTAGTTAGGCTCCAAGGGTTAAGGCAAATGACAGAATTTATTTTACACAATGGTTCGTTCTCACCACGTACAGGATATGGGTTCAGGTCTCTGTGAAACAGAGTATTCTCCCAAAAACAAACATAAACTAAAAATGTATATTTAAAGGTTTTCCATATTGCAGGATACACAGTCTTTTAACAGAATGGATAATTCACTTCCTTTGTAGCCTTGCTGGCCAAAAGGACAAACAAAAATCACATTCATTGTCCGTGATAGTATAGCTTCTCTTCAGCTGCATAAACCTTGAAGCAACAAATACAATTCAGGGCACAAGAAAGCTCTGTTACAAAAGCTACTTTCTTACCCCACTGTCCTTCTTACTGCAGCAGGTGCTTAACAAGCTTTCACAGCTTCCAGGGTTACTCCTTAGTCCTTGTGACCTTTCCCTTTACCAACATGAGGGAATCGGGGCCACCGGCTTGTGGACTATGGTTTCCCTTCCCTGGTAAGCTCTCTCTCAGGATTGACTTGTTTTCTCCCTGTTCCTCAGGTTTAAAGCCTTGCACACAGAACAGTCCATAGGAATCTCTTCCCCATTTAGCTTTACCTCAGGTTCTCCCAGCTGCATAGGCTCAGACTCTCCCAGTTCACAGTCCTCAGCCACCAGCCTCCCGGGGAATCCTGGAGTCTCTCCTGTTCCTGGCTTCAAATGCTCTGGCAGATGTGCTATCTTCCACTTCGCACTCTCCTCTCTTGGAAGCTCAAGGGCTCTGCTCTGCTCCGCACCGGTCAAGCTTTGTCAGCATGCAGCTGTGCCTCGGCTCGTGGCAGTTTGGCTTCCTGCTTCTCCTTCTCCCCTGCTGCTCCTCTTGCTGCTACCTATGTCATTGCTGCTTCTCCTCACCACGACGACCCTGCTCTCACACTCTGGCTTCAGTTTATACTTCCAGGGCTCTCTCCTCTACCCCTCCCTAGCCAGGTGATGGCAATCAGCCTGACTTTGTGCACCTGCATACTTGGAGCACTCCCTGCCTAAGGGGTTCTGGGCTCTGTATCCTCTCCCCTCACTTCCACTAGGGGGAGCATGGAATGTGGGCCATGTGGAAGTTTTCTGATTCCTAGCTGTGTTTGTGTCTTTCCTACCCTGCCTCGGTAAAAGGGGGCACTTTACTAGGGTGAATTCCCTGTCTCTTTGTCCTCCCTCATACTCTGGATAGGCCTCCTTGCCACATACCCCCCTACTTAAGATATTATGGGCTGGCGGAGGTTGTTGCGGCTCCTCTGAACAGTCCGTAATTCAGGATAAGGCGTATGCATTGTGGTGTAGCGTCCCTGCCCGATGCTCTACCTTAAAATCAAAAGTTTGCAGGGCCATGTACCATCTGGTTAGTCTTGCATTGTGGTTCTTCATCTGCTGGAGCCACTTCAAAGGTGCGTGATCCGTAACTAGCAGGAACCTTCGTCCGGTGAGGTAGAACTGGAGGGTCTCTATTGCCCATTTGATGGCGAGGCACTCCTTCTCAATCGTAGAGTAGTGTTGCTCTGCCGGGGACAACTTCCTGCTAAGGAACATCACAGGATGCTGGTTTCCTTCATGCTTCTGGGACAGAACGGCCCCTAAGCCTATCTCTGAGGCATCCGTCTGCACAATGAAGGGCTGCGTGAAATCCACTCCGCGTAATACTGGCGCTGTGCATAGCCTTCCTTTTAATCTGGTGAAAGCCCTCTCCGCTTCCGGGGTCCAACGGAGTTGATTTGGGCAATTCTTTTTCAACATGTCTATGAAGATAGAACTTTCTTCCGCAAAGCTTGAGAGGAACCTCCTGTAATAGCCAATCAGGCCTAGAAAGCTTCTTAACTGCTTCTTGGTCGTGGGATGAGGAAAATTCTTGATGCTGTCCACTTTGTCAATCAATGGCTTAATCCTTCCCTGACCTACCATATGGCCCAGGTATTTCACTTCTTGCTTGGCGAAAGCACACTTGCTCGGGTTCAGGGTGAGGCCCGCCTGCCTCATAGATTGCAGGACCGCTTCTGCCCTCAGGATATGTTCTATCCTACTGCAACTGTGGATAATAATATCATCCATATATGCGAAAGCATACTCTTGATGAGGACGCAGGACTTGATCCACTAGTCTCTGGCAGGTCGCTGCGACACCGTGAAGGCCAAAGGACATCCTCTTAAACTGGAATAGCCCAATTGGGGTGCTGAAGGCGGTCTTCAGTTGAGATTCCCTAGTCAACGGAATCTGCCAATACCCCTTCGTCATGTCTAGGGTAGTCAAAAACTGAGTCTGCCCCAAGCGGTCCAAAAGCTCCTCGATACGGGGCATCGGGTAAACGTCGAATACCGAGATGGCATTCACCTGCCTTAAGTCTATGCAGAAGCGTAGTGTACCATCCGATTTCGGAACCAGGACAATGGGACTGCACCACGGGCTCCTTGATTCTTCAATGACACCCATTGCTAACATCTCATGCACCTGTGCCACGACCTCCTGCTTTTTGGCTTCTGGTAAGCAGTAAGGTCGTTGTCTGACCACCTTCCCCGGTGGCGTCAGGATCTCATGTGCCACCAGTCGGGTTTCACCCTGTATCGGGGTCAGTACATCTGGGAACTTCTCCAACAGTCGAGCCAGATCCCATCTCTGGACCAACGATAGTTCTTCCCCTACTTGGGGCTCCAGGTTCTTCCTGCAGTCAGCCACTTGAGGTCCTAGGTCGTCCTTCTCAGTCTCCTCCATTATGTCTCCACAGGTGGCTGTCAGGCTTTTCCTCCCAGCTCCTCCAGTAGAATCAAATCCAGAGGTCCCTCGATCCGTAGGAGATAACATGGGGACTTCTTCCAGTAGGGGAAAACCCACTCTTTCGCACAGCAGCTGGGCAATCCGATCTCCCACCTTCACCTGGAAGTCTTCGTTGCCAAAATTGAACAGTAATATCTTTACACTCCCTCTATAATCAGGGTCGATGACCCCAGTCCCGACGTCCAGGAAATATTTCAGAGCCAGACCTGATCGCAGTGCTATCCGACCATAGCATCCTATGGGCATCTCCATCTGAAGGCCAGTATCAATGAGAGCCTTTCCACGGCTGGGTATCACCCTATCTTCGGCGCTGCATAAATCATATCCCGCGGCTTGCGGTGATGCCCTCCTGGGAGCTTGGGCCTTCTCAGATACCTTACAAAACTTTAATACAAACTTCTGTTTAAGGGGAGCCACACTTCCCAGGGGTTCTTTCCCTGGGTTCTCACTTGGCTTTCGGGGGTTCTCAAAAAGAGGGCCAGGGACCACCGTCATCATCCCCTCCCCTTTTCTCCCAAGGCCCTTCTCTAATCCTTCTCTAAATTGGGGCCAACCCCTTCCTAATACTAAATCATAGGGTAGCTTTGGAACCACTGCCACAAGAACTTCTTTCTGCACCCCCAACCCTTTTATCATTACTTTGTATACAGGGTAGAAAGAAGCAGCTCCATGGATGCACCTAATTTGGACTCGCCCTTCTGGCTTCTTCTGACTAGACTCATCCTGGGCCTCAATTGCCTGCCAAAGCTTCCGTGACACCATGCTTTGGTCGGCCCCAGAGCATGGGTAGTGATCCCCTGTATGTTAACACTTAAGAGAAATCCCTCTCCCAAATGTTTCACCTTGGTACCAGTCAACCCCATGCGGGCTTTGCATCCTCTCTGCAGGTGTCCCACCTCCCCACAACGATAACATTTTTTTTCAGCCCATTTACCCTCATGAGCAGACACACAGGTTTTCATACATTTTACATTATTTCCCTGTTTCTTTTCTGATAAACCAAAACTGGCCTCTGCCTTTACTTTTGGAGGGCCTGCCTTTGTGGGAAACGCCAATTCAGCTTCCATGTAGCGCTCCGTCAAAAGGGTTGCCTCTCCTGTGCTCTGGCAGTTCTGCTGAATCAGAAAAGATTGTACCCTTTTTGGTATTGCAGCCATAAATTGCTCCAATATCACCATATCCGCCACCACATCTATAGTTTTTCCTTCGGGGGTTAGCCACTTTAAAGTTAAGCCTCAAATCCTCTGGCTTAAGGCCTTAGGTGTCTCTCCGGCCTTAAGACCGTGGCTAAAGACATGCGGTGATACAACATTTTTGTTAACCCTAATCGGTCTCTAATTGCAATTTTTACAGCATTATAATCCATGGCCTGGGCAGCTGGCATAGTCCTATATGCGGCTAGTGCTTCTCCTGTTAAGGAGGTTGCCAATCTCACCACCCACTGGTTATCTGGCCATCCCACAGCTTGAGCCACTCACTCAAATGACTCCAAAATATCATCCTCAGGAGAAAGTTTTCCAAAAGTGGATGCCCTGCTGGTGTGTGGGCCTGCTAGACTGTCCATTTGCTGCATTGCTGGTCTCTCCGTGGTTAGTATTCCCCCACTTCCTTGCCTCTGGGAAGTAATAAGGGCTTCCACTAAGTCCAGGATAGGCTTTTGCTGCTCCCCTCATAGCTGCTGCAGCATTCTCCTGCGCTAGCTGTGCCAACTCCTGCTGGCATTGAAATTGAGTGTCCATCCATTGTACCAACTCTTTTGGATCCATCTCCGATGATACCTCGCTCAGGTGTTGCCTCTCGAAGAACAAAAATTGTCCCTTTCTGCCAACCTCTGTGCTACCACTCTGGTAAGCGTAAATCCTTAATGCTGTAAATCCTGAACAGTGGAAATCCTGAGTGATAGAAAGTCCTCACAACTACGCCACTGTCACACCGCCACCGCTCGCCTCAGGCTAAGAGGGGCGTGGTTATTTAATAGGAACTTTTTGCTGTCTGCTTTTTTAGCCCTTTTCAACTATTTCTCCGTAGTGCCTTCTGGGAAAGGTAGTCTTTTCTTGGCTGTATGTGTGCATCAGACAAAAAGCTGTAGTTAGGCTCCAAGGGTTAAGGCCAATGACAGAATTTATTTTACATATCGTTCGTTCTCACCACGTACAGGATATGGGTTCAGGTCTCTGTCAAACAGAGTATTCTCCCAAAAACAAACACAAACTAAAAATGTCTGTTTAAACGTTTTCCATATTGCAGGATACACAGTCTTTTAACAGAATGGATAATTCACTTCCTTTGTAGCCTTGCTGGCCAAAAGCACAAACAAAAATCACATTCACTGTCCGTGATAGTATAGCTTCTCTTCAACTGCATAAACCTTCAAGCAACAAATACAATTCAGGGCACAAGAAAGCTCTGTTACAAAAGCTACTTTCTTACCCCACTGTCCTTGTTCCTGCAGCAGGTGCTTAACAATCTTTCACAGCTTCCAGGGTTACTCCTTAGTCATTGTGATCTTTCCCTTTACCAACATGAGGGAATCGGGGCCACCGGCTTGTGGACTATGGGTTCCCTTCCCTGGTAAGCTCTCTCTCAGGATTGACTTGTTTTCTCCCTGTTCCTCAGGTTTAAAGCCTTGCACACAGAACAGTCCATAGGAATCTCTTCCCCATTTAGCTTTACCTCAGGTTCTCCCAGCTGCATAGGCTCAGACTCTCCCAGCTCACAGTCCTCAGCCACCAGCCTCCCGGGGAATCCTGGAGTCTCTCCTGTTCCTGGCTTCAAATGCTCTGGCAGATGTGCTATCTTCCACTTCGCACTCTCCTCTCTTGGAAGCTCAAGGGCTCTGCTCTGCTCCGCATCGGTCAAGCTTTGCCAGCTTGCAGCTGTGCCTCGGCTCGTGGCAGTTTGGCTTCCTGCTTCTCCTTCTCCCCTGCTGCTCCTCTTGCTGCTACCTATGTCATTGCTGCTTCTCCTCACCACGACTACCCTGCTCTCACACTCTGGCTTCAGTTTATACTTCCAGGGCTCTCTCTTCCACCCCTCCTTAGCCAGGTGATGGCAGTCAGCCTGACTTTGTGCACCTGCATACTTGGAGCACTCCCTGCCTAAGGGGGTTCTGGGCTCTGTATCCTCTCCCCTCCCTTCCGCTAGGGGGAGCATGGAATGTGGGCCATCTGGAAGTTTTCTGATTCCTAGCTGTGTTTGTGTCTTTCCTACCCTGCCTCGGTAAAAGGGGGCCCTTTACTAGGGTGAATCCCTGTCTCTTTGTCCTCCCTCATACTCTGGATAGGCCTCCTTGCCACAGAACTTGCTGCCAAACCACTGTTCTGTTAGTGTAGCCATTCGCTAAAAATTGGTGCACAATAATTCCTGCAATAAGTGCTTATCACCCTTTAGTAACAGGATCCCTTAGTATCAATTGTACTGACAGGTTTTTCTTGTTTTTCCTTTGTGTATTTTTCAAGAACAGGTGTGTATGGTCTTCAAAAGACTTTTTTATTGATAAGTCCAGAGATATATCATAAATGCCATTTATTACCTTGCCTTCAGCATTTAATTATGTCTTGCTGGAAGACTGGTCTCAGCCTTAAGATGTCAAAAAAGATGGGTCACAAATAATGATTTGATTGACTAGGGATAGAGCTTCTGATTTTAAATTTGAACTAATAAACACCTACATTATAAAATACCCACAATGCAAAAATGATAAAATAGAAAATCTTTGTGTCGTAATCTCTCACCCTTCCCCTGTCTTGTTTTATATCCCCCACTCGGTTTTTGTGCCTTTTCCATGGCGACGATTCCAAAGTGACACAAATGTATTAATTTGTTTCCACCAGAAATAATACCTGTGGTACAAAAATGCCAGTAAACTCTGATTTTTGTGTATCACAAAGAACCCCTAATTAGCTGGAAAATAAACACTTATTCAAAGTTCATAGGAATCAAAGATGGAAACCTTAGGTGTATGTCTGCCGAAGGGAAAGTGCTTCTCATTTCATCCTTGATCCCTTTAACTATAAATATGTATCAGGCCCATATAGTGGCAAAAAGGGAATTCTGTCATTTGACTGAGCCAATGCTGCATGTCATTTGTGATTTTCACTATCACACGAAATGACTTTCACCATATCAGCAAGGCTTTATGGAAAAATCTAAAATAAAATCTCAAAAACCACAAAATGTTTTAGAATGATGGTGCAGTAATATATTGCATTTCAGAATTATGACATGAGTAGAAAAACTGTGTCTAAAAAGACCTAAAGGTAGCCAAAGCATTTAATGAATGGCCTTAATTTCAAGATTTTTCCTTAGAGTGAGAAAATTCCTCTTTATAATAGGAGCTCGGGGGGAGGGGGGATGTCCTGGGCCAGTCCAAGATGACAGCTTAAAAACAGAGCTTGAGCAGCTCAACCTGAGAAAAAGCTGGCTCATCATTGCAACAAATTGCAGTTTATGCTGAATACCAACTTTAAACAGCCCAAAACAGATCCATCCACACCAGAGAAAATGGCAACGGGCAAGACCATGATGGATTCAGACTACTGAGATGTACAGCCTCTGCCTGCTAATGGATAGTTAAGTAGCTGCCACAAATGAGCTCAAGGCTAAATTTAAAGTTGATCTTGCTAATTAGGCTGAGCAAATAAAGACATCTCGGGAGCATAGTGAACTAGTTGACAACAACTCACCCGCCTCAAACCTGTAGCACAAATCACTCAGGCTAATGCAAAAGTCATACAAGATATTCAAGCAGATTTAGAAGACCTATCCAACCATAACTGGTGAAACAACATTTGCATACTCAGAGTAAAGGAAGGCCTAGAAGGCAGTGATACTCCTAAAATCCTCACAGAGTTCCTATCCAGCGCTTTGCAGATTAACTTTTCACTGCTATTGGAGACAGAGAGAACTTTATGCACCCTCTCTAACACCCTGTCTAACTCATAGTATCTGAGATAAATTTGCTACGCTATCCTCAAGGACTGCAAATACTCACAAAGGCAAAAGCCACAATGGGACTCTCCCCGGATGATGCCCAAATCCTTATTGTCAAAGACCTTGCTGAATCCATAACACAAAAGCGAAAGGCCGCTCCTGGCCTTTGACCAACACTCAAAGCTATGGACATACAGTATGGACTGTTCTATTCTGCCTGTTTTAGAGTCATTCATTACAATGCAAAGGACCTGAAGAACTATATTTTTCAGCACTCAGGAGCATCTCAGATAGCATTCTCCAGAGTTGTTCATCACCAATGAGATCAACATGGACTTTTACATTCAATTCCTATTATCATTAATGGAGGGGAGCCTGACTGTCAATTGCCTGAAGAAATTGATGCTAAATTGGTCAGTATGAACTGGAGCTGATTGGGATGCTATCCTGCTCTTCACTACTTGGTCTAGTTCTTGTAGTTGATAGCATGTTACCACCAGTTTGATGAAGAGAATGTGCATGAGTGCATGAGTACGAGTATGTTTCATGTATTAGTTGTTTAGATGGAGAAGTAAAAGATTAATTGGAATGAGAGCATTACTTTAAATTTGTGTCCTAAGATAGTATCTTGAACAAATGTTGGTTCAAGTGCCGGTAAGAAAGTGCTATGTCAAGCTCTGGTGCAAAGCATTGTAGCTAATTCGGTGTGCAATGATGCAAATGAGCTGAAAATGATGAGGGTGTGTAGAGTGAAGTTCTCAGCATTACATCTCATTAGTGATATCCTTATGTTTGCTCTGGGACCTTATGTACTACGATATTCCAATATTAGACCCTGGTTTTAAGATCACTGATTTTTGTAAGCAGCCATCTGCTTCCTGCAAGAAACTCATTTGGCTAGGTCTGAAAAAACAAAATTGCATGTCAGCATTATGAGAATATCTCCTCCTCCACAGTAGACAGGAAGAACAATGGTGTTGTTATTCTCTGCAGATTTACTTTGGCCCCCTAAAATTCTGTCTCAGCAAGTAGACTTGGCAGGAAGGTGGACATGTGTCCTCATGGAATTGCAAGGGAATCACTTGCTTCTCTGTAATATCCGTGGACCAGTGGTAGACAATTCAGACACGGGTTCTTCTGATGAATAGTGGGGCCACAAGGATTGTAGGGAGAAATTTCAATTTGGTACAGCATATTATTTTTGATAGAAATTCAAAATATGGCCACTATCCCTAGGGCATCCAAAGCTTTTCAAGCTTTGAAAGGAGAATTGGGAGATACTGTACTTGGAGGACTTTTAATCCCTCAGAGAATATTTGTTTATTTGTATGTCCACCAGACACATACCTGCTCTAGACTCTCTTAGGTCTCCAGAATCCTTCTCCCTGGAATCTCAGAAGTCAGTGTCTTTCACAGGGTCATATCAGACCATTCAGCAGTGAAGTATGTTGTACAATAAAAGGTATTTTTGAGGAAGCCCTATCTGGAGATTTAATTAATTAATTAATTTATTTATTTAACTGCATTTATATACCGCTTTTCACCGGGTCAAAGCGGTAATGCTAGGATGTGGAGTTTTGTAAGAAAATATCAACCTCAATAAAGTAATTTCCCTCATACAACTCAAAAGAAGAAACCTCTCCCTCAACCTTGTAGAATGTATGCAAACCATGTCATCAGGCCTGAAGGAAATATGAATATACTCAAAAGCTTACTCAAATGGAGAGAGAGAGGTAGCTAACCTTGAAAAGAAGTACCGGTTCACTCCCATGGGTGATTGTTTTAATCACCTGATCAACCTAAAAGGGGAATATGGAAATTAAGCAGACAAATATCAGGCCATGGACTCTTCACACAAAATACCACCTACTACAGCATTAATAACAAACTTGATAGGTTATTTGCAAAACAGTTGAAGGACACCCAATCTAGAAGTAGGATTAGTGTCATCATGAACCATCAGGCTATACCTTTAGCAGGAAGTGAGCATATTGCTAAGCATTTTAAAGACTTTAAAAAAAATCTATACACCTCTGAGGTTGAAAGTTCATCAGAGGAGTTAAAATCTTTTTTCCTTGGTACATCCAGATCTCTCTGAGAAGGTCAAGCAGATTTCTAGTTGCTCCATTACCCTTAAAGAGCTGGACAAGGACCTTAAGTTGCTACCTTCTTGGAAAACTCCAGTTCTGGATAGATTTCCAGTTGAATTCTATTGTAAAGTTTTCTCACAAATAGGCCCTCTTCTGCTGGAGGTTTTTCAGTCGTATATAGCTAACGGTGGGGACACAGGTAACCTTGGGGAAGCTCTAAATATGGTCCTAGTCAAGCCTGGGTGGGATGCCGGAAAGGTTGAGAATTATTTATCCATATCCTTGTTAAAGTTCTGGGTAAAATAATCCATCCAGACCAGGTAGGTTTCATGAAGGGGCAATGCACGACTTCTGTAAAATCTTATTGGAATGGCCCATAATGCACAACTACCTGTTGAAGTCTTATCAGTGAATGTGGAAAAGGAGTTCAATAGGGTGGAGTAGGACTAGCTCTTGATAGAATAAATGGGGTATGGTATGGATTTTATTAACCTAATGAAATATATTCCAGGCCCAAATCATGGATTGTAGTTAATAGAATCTTATCAGACTCCTTTTTCCTCAGAAAAGGCACAAGACAGGGATGCTCCTTATTACCCCTTTTATTCTATATTGCTTTGGAACTGCTCCTGTTGGCAATTCGACAACACTCATTAATTAAATACACTGATGTAAGAAGCAGGCAGTATAAGTTACCAGTCTATACAGATGATACTTTGTTCATTCTTTCATCACCAAAAGATTCACTTATACCGTACAGTCAAACCTCGGTTTTCATGATTAATCCGTTCGAAAAAGTCTGACTAAAACCGAAACGTATGAAAACTGAAGCAATATTTCCCATAAGAAATAATGTAAATCCAATTAATCCGTTCCAGACACCCAAAAATATTCACAAAAAATACATTTTATAGAGAATAACTATATTTTTACATACAGAAAACAATGAGAAATAAATATAAATGACTAATAAAATGGATAAATGAACATTTAACATCACTGAAAGCAAGCTAAGTACAGTACTGTACAGTACAGTATGTTAACATCTGGCCTTAGCCACCCCTGACAAGCTGCTGTGCCCAGCTCTCTTCGGAATCACATTGAATTCAGTCCATTAAAATACCTTTACATTATCTGCTCAATGCTTCAGAATGGCAGAAAATCTTAATGATATAGCTTCAGACGTACCCTGCAAGAGAAAGAACTGCCTCCCACATTCATGCAACATCTCCTGCTTACGTTGACAGCTTTTCTTCCCTGCTACCGGGACAAAATCTCAGTCAAAAGACGTTGAAAACCGAAGCAATGCATGAAAACCGGGACAAAATCTCAGTCAGAAAAGACGTTGAAAACCGAAGCGTATGAAAACCGGGGCAAATGAAAACCGAGGTTTGACTGTACTTAGAAACAGTTCAGCAGTATTCAACCTTTTCTAGCTACAAAATAAATGTCACCAAAATACAATTAATACCTCTAAATGATTTGTGCCCCGAAGTTTTGTGAGTCCTCATACTCTAAAGTGGAAGCCAGATAGTTTTTGGTATTTAGGAATCCATATTCACAAGGTTCTGGGGCAAATGATAGAAATTAATATGGACAAGATTAAAAATTTAATAGATAAGCACATTTCTGTCTGTCATTAAAGTCATTATCTTGGTGGGGCAGAGTGGAAGCAATCAAAATAACCCTGGCCGCTCAAATAAATTATATTCTTTCTATGCTCCCTGCCTTGTGTCTTGATCACTTCTTGAAATTATAGATAGGTACTACATATGGAAAGGGAAGTCCTTGCACATTGCTCTCCATAGTGGTGGGCCTCTAAAAGCAATTGTGGCTTGGCTTTACCTGACTTCAGATGTGGCCTTCAATGGCCGTTAGATGATTCTGAAAAGGAACATGCATATATATGGCTGCATTTGGTAAAAGGCTTACCGACTAATCCCTCTCAATATAATTGTGGGTATAGCTCTACCAGAGAGTATAAAAGCTATGGACACCATCATCTCCCCTCAGTGGACCTTGGTAAAGCTGGATAAAACATTTTTGCATCCTTGGTCTTTCAGGGAACAAGGTGATTCTGGCCAAGGTGGTATATGGAAGGCTTTTGGACCATGGTGTAGATTTTGCAGGAAGACAAATACTAGCTCACAAAATTACAAAATTGTTAGGGAACATAAATACCAGACTCTCATTGGTATCCAAGAGATACCAATGAGATACAGATACACAAGATACAGATCTGGAAGTGAAGGTTGTAGCATGGGCTAATTTGGAAATATGCAATAGCTTCCAAAAAGACGCTAACCTGAGTCAAACACATTTCTTTCTGGTGCACGGGATTTCTTGGACCCCATTGAGGATGCACAGGGCAAATCTAATTAATACCAATCTCTGCTGACACTGTCATAGGCAGATTGGTACTCTCTCAAACATGTTGTTTGACTGTATCATAATACACGGAATTTTGAGGGAGGTACAAGCCATTACCTCAAAAATCTTCCAACACAGAATAAAACTTTCCTATGTGTGGGTCACTCTATGCTCCGCTGTGGAAGAAGAGAACCTGTCAGTCTTGGAAAGTAAATTGATTGATGTATTGCTTGCAATAGCTTTACAGCTCATATTCAATATGTGGAGAGAAAACCAGTCTTTAAATGTCAACTTTTGGTGGAACTCAGTATTACATATATATAAAATGGAGAAGGTACAAGCAGAGAAGGAACACCGTTCCCATAATGCACTGCTGTGGCAAGTCCAAGCTATGATTCTCCTTCCATTGAGGAAATAGAGGGGTATTGGATCAATGGTGTAATGTGTTGAAGGATGATGTTTACTGGAGCACTGGAGCACTTATAGTTTTCAGTTGTATGGAAATGAGACAAATGTCATCAAACTCTTGCACTGAATTTATTTGCTTATTCTCTATTATCAAAGAGAAATGATCTCTGTTGTCAACCATCATCTTACCTTAATTATGGGTTGGTCTTTCATTTCCTTAGAAGATAGAGAGGAAGGTAGTGGGAGGGGTTTCTTTTCATTTCTCCTTTTGACTTTCCCTTTTCCTCTCTTTCTTTGCCCTTCTTCTTTAGACATTCTGGTCTTTTTTCTAGTTTCTTTCTTTTTGTACTACATACATTTCATCAATGATATGGGTCATGAAACATTATCATGATTTCTATTTTAGTACTGACTCTCGGTCATAAAAGATTTAAGTGTTGTAATAATCATGATATAGTGTTGTATATGGTGTTTTATACAATAAAAATGATTTATTTAACTTAAAGTAGGAGCTCAGCTAGTTTTTCTATTTAGCCACTTGAAAATTTAGACTGGAAATATCAGTGGTAAATGGTAGGAAGCACGGGTTGTGCTCAAGAAAGAAAAGTTGATAATGCGAACAGATATATTTTGCTATGAAGTTTGTTTTTGCATGTAGTAATGGTTTGAATGAGTTGGTAGATATGAGAAGTAGTAAGTATGGATATTGTCTCCAAAGTTGGCCAACCCGTATAAGATATATTGTTGTATTGTGAGGGTGGGGAACTGTATGAGAGTTGTTGAAAGTGAAAGTGTAAATAAATTTAGTATAGATATGTTGAATTTTAAGTATGTATGGGTTCTCAAAGTATTTGATGTTCAATATCCACCATTTGATATTCACACACTCAGGATTATGTACGGCAGTATTATAGAGGATAGGGATAGAGGATTTTGTGCACATCATGTAAGGTGTTTTTGAATGACAACATTTATGTTATTGCCTTCACAGAATAAAAATGCTTTGACCATTCCCTGAAGCAGCACACAGTGAAACGCTGGTAGAGTCGGGGTAATCAGGATGGGAAAGATCTGAATTGAGACAATTTAAGCATTGAAGATGTGTTCAAGATAAGTGATTGTTTCTAATACCTTTACATATGCTTTGTTCAATGAGATTTTGGGAGTCTTTTTATGATGATGTTACGTGATGTGAGCATGAATGAGCAGGCATAGAGACAAAAAGGCAACAATGTAAAGCTCATTAACCATACCGAGATCGTTTTCTTCCCATTTTAATATTTGAGAATGAAAAAAAAATACAAAAAGAAGAAGGATATATATATATAAGAAACGTTTTGGATTTTGTCTGTGGCATGTGGATCTGAGTAGCATAATATAGGGCTTTACATATGATCCGAGTGCTGTACTGGTCCCCAAGCATAATTTCAGGCCTTGCAGCCAATTTGGGTGCTGTGCTGGTCTCCTCTCCATTTTACTTCTGTCAAAGTGCCTTGATTTGATGCTTTGCCTTCTTCCACTATCTTGAGGTGTTCATTGTGCTCTTTGATTTGCTTTGCTCTTCTGACGATGGTTTCTGGTCCTCATTCAGCCACTGTACATACACTGCACATCTTTAGGTGCCTCAGGAAGCTTGTGACAATCTTGATTGATTGTTGTGGAACTACAGATGCCCACTATTAAGTTTCAAGCAGTTTGGATTGAAAATAGATGGCAAGCCTCACTGTGGCATTGTAATAAATTTCCTCCATTGACTTTATTGAGGAACAAATGGGACAAACACAAGAATGCTTCAGTTTCTGAAGACTAACGAATGGATATATTTTGACGAACAAAAATAAGGACAAAAATCTTTGGCCCTCACAAGTCTAATGTGTGGGGCAGAGTTTGGGCACAGAATGGACAAAGTCACAATTTATACCTAGATATTTTAAAACATGTGCAGCCACAAGTATTTTATATGCTAACAATTGAGTATGTTATCAAGAGGTGTAAAGTCCATGCCTTCAATCTAGACTTGATCTATGCAGGATTTATGTTAGTATTTTATAAAAACATGAAAGCTCTAGTATGTCTTTATAAAATAGGCTTAAAATAAATTTATTTTTTTTTAATTTAATTCGCTTATATACTGCGCTCTTCAACATCAGCGCGGTTTACATGGAACATGAGGTATTTACGGCGGGGGTTAACACCGTGATACATATAACAGGTAGCTTAACTTGGATAACAGTATTAACTATTTACAATTGTAATGATAACAGAATGATAACCATAATTATATACAATACATGAGGGAGGTTGCATGTGGTCGGGTTACATTGCGAGCGGTGGAGTTGGTGTGTGTTCATCAGGGTAGCATTTGAGGAAGAGGTAGTGTTTCAATGCTCTCCTGAATTTAGTTAGTTTCGGGATTGCTCGGATGTCGGATGGAAGAGCGTTCCAGTTTCTGGGAGCATAGAGACTGAAAGCCCTGTTTATGGTTGTCTGAGTACAGTGGGTCATTGCTTTGGGGATTACTAGAGTGTTTCTAGCAGTGGACCGTCTGGTTCTATTCGGGGGGGTAATGTGGGTGAGGTCAGCGAGAGAGGAGGGGGCGAGTCCATTGATGGTTTTGAATGCTAGTAGTAGGGTCTTGAAGGTGATCCTGCTGTGGATTGGGAGCCAGTGGAGACTTTTGAGGATGGGAGTTATATGGTCCCTCCTGGAGGCGCCATGTAGGACTCTGGCTGCAGCGTTCATAGCGAGTTGGAGCGGGCTCAGAGTGGATTGTGCGAGTCCTTGGAGGATTGCGTTGGCGTAATCGAGGTGTGGGATGGTTAGTGCTTGGAAGATTGTTCTGAAGTCGGCTGGTTGAAGGAGGGGGCGTAGATGTTTGAGTGTCCTGATCTTATGGTACGTTGATTTTACTATGTTGCCCACATGTGTCTTCATATCCAGTCTCTGATCCAATGTGACACCCAGATAGCGGATTGAGGGTTTGGTTTGCAGTTCTATATTTCCAATTTTTAGGCAGGTTGGAGGGGAAAAGTTGGGGTTTCTGGAGATGAACAGCACTTCAGTCTTTTTGTGCTGTATTCGAAGATTCTGGTTTAGAAGCCATTTTTCTACTGAGCTAAAACAGTTAGTTAGTGGGGTGAGGTCAGTTTGGTGGGTCTGGAATGGCATGTACATGAGAACGTCATCAGCATAAATCATGCATTCGACGTTGAATGATCGTATGAGGTCGCAAATTGGCTGCATATAGATGTTAAACATTAAGGCTGAGAGGGAGGATCCTTGCGGAATGCCCTGTTTCTGGTGGAACGGTTCTGAGGTGGAGAATCCCGTCTGCACATGTTGCCATCTATCGGACAGGTATGACTTACACCAGGTTAGTGCTAGGTCACAGATGCCCTTCTCTTTGAGCCAGCTCAGGAGGGTTTCGTGACATACTGAGTCGAACGCTGCAGCTATGTCCAGGAATATCAGGGCAACTCCACGGCGGATGTTGTCTATTGCGTAAAGTATATTGTTAAAGAGGGTGGTAAGAAGCGTCTCAACACCATGGGATTCTCTGAATCCATGTTGGCAGTGGTCTAACGGAGAGGTATTGTTGATGTGTTGTTGATTCTGGTGTAGAACATCTTTTTCGATTATCTTTACCAGTAGTGGAATGCTGGCAATGGGTCTATACGATTCTACTTTCTTGGGGTCCAATTTGTTGTTCTTTAGCAGGGGTCTGATGGATGTGTGCTTGAGATTCAGTGGGAAATAGCCTGATGTGAAAGATGCGTCAAAGAGTCTAGCTATGAATGGACTAAATTCTGTCTGTAGTTCCTTTATCCAGAAGGCAGGACAGGGGTTGGTCTGCGCGGTAGTGGTGTTGATTGCAGAGATGGTGTCGATGATTTGCTCATTGGATGGGGTGGTGAACATTGCTAATGTCGTTGTTTTTGATGGTTCCACGGTGTAAGAGGGAGGGTCAGTCTTGTCTGTCTGGCATAGTTTTGATTGTAGGAAGTCCGCGTAGTCCTGGGCGTGAATCTCAGGTGTTTGTTCGGAACCAGGTTCATTCATTAGGTTCTTGACGAGGTTAAATAGGTCGTGTGGTTTCCGTAGTGAACGCATAAGGGTGTCTGTGTGAGTTTGTCTCATTTTCTCAGTTATCGCATTGCGGTGGATGGATAGCTGGAGGTTATAGGCAACCTGGTTCTCTGTGGAACGTGATCGCCTCCATCGCCTTTCAAGTTTTCTGAGTTTGATGAGAGAGGTCCGTAGATCTTTGGAGTACCAGGGGGCAGGAGTTCTTTTCTTAGGGGCTTTCTTTTGGGCTGTGCATAAGGCAATGGAGCTCAGGCTGTCATTCCAGCTGGAGACTAGTGCATCTGGGCTGGTTGACGTTATGTTGAGGAGGGGCTGTGTGTTGTGTAAGATGGAATCCTTGTTAAAAGGTTGGAACCTTCGTGGAGGTAGGCTTGTAGGCTTTGACATGCTTCCAGGGGGCTTCCTGGGCCGTGGATCTAAGGGAATTTGAAATAAGATTAGCTTATGATCGGACCACGGAACTGCGGTGTAGGTAGGTGGGGTGGGGTGGGTGGAGTTGTGGGCAGATAGGGGAGCAAAGATCAGGTCCAGCATGTTTCCCTTTGTGTGAGTTGGTTCATTGATTAGTTGCAGATAGCCTAGGTCCTTGAGTGCATCTTGGAGAGCTGATGCTTGGGAGTCTTGCAGGGATGGCAGATTGAAGTCACCTAGTATCCAGTTTGGGGTGCACAGGTTTGGGGGGTTACAGGCTAGATCGATTATCACAGCTAGGTCGTCAGGGAATGATGATGGGGCTCTGTATACCAGGTTAATGGAGCATTGGTCGTTTGCTATGACTACTATGTCGAGGTTGGTCGTGTTGGTGCTATTGGAGAGGTGGAACTTGAGGTCGGTTTTTGTGAGAATGAGGACTCCTCCGCCCCTTTTGCTGATTCTATGGCAACTGTGGATTGAATAGTTGGGGGGTAGAAGGTGGTTGATGAGGACCATGTCATCATTCGATAGCCACGTCTCTGTGATGAGGAGTACGTCAAGGTTGTGAAGGGTTAGTAGGTCAGTGATGACGGGCCATTTATTGCGGACTGAGCGCACATTTATGAGGGCGGCTTTTAAATCTTGGGGAGGTAGGTTAACTTTTTTTACCCTTGTGGTGTGTTGGATCACAATGTGCAGTAGGTGATGATAGGTTGGTTGCGAGTCCTCTACTGGCTTGTGGGTGGGGTTCCTTGACCATCTCCTCCCGGAACCGTGTAGTATAGGGATGTGTTTGTGAGTATTGGTCAGTGCTAAGGAGCTACTGATCAGCACCAAGAGAAGGTAGCAACAAATGATTGTTGTGGTGGTGTGAGCCATACTATGAGTGATCTATCTATGTTTGTAGGGACGTGTGTGCAGGGTATTGGGTGGGCTATTGGTAGTAGCGGGGGTGGTCAGAATACCACTGTTGTAGCAGGCTACTTGGCAACAGTAAAATAGTACAACTATACCAGGCTACTGGCAACAGTAAAATGGCACAACTATATCAGACTACTGGCAACAGTAAAATAGCACAATTATACCAGGCTACTGGCAACAGTAAAATAGCACAACTATACCAGGCTACTGGCAACAGTAAAATGGCACAACTATATCAGGCTACTGGCAACAGTAAAATGGCACAACTATATCAGGCTACTGGCAACAGTAGAGTGGTACTGGTAACAGTAAATGGCACAACTATATCAGGTCGGTGGCAACAGTGAGATGGTACAACTATCAGGCTATCGGCAATAGTAAAATAGTACAATTATATCAGGCTACTGGTGACAGTAAAGTGGTACTGGTAACAATAAAATGGTACTGCTATGTCGGCCACTAACAACAGTGAGATGGCACAACTATATCAGGCTACTGGCAGAAATAGATCAAGCTATTAGCAACGGTAAAAAGGCACAGTTATATCTGCTGCTGACGACAGTAAAGAGTAGTCAGGGGAGCAGTAGATATGTTAGGGTACTGAGGCCGATGCCGTAAACATAATACTGGTTATAATGTGCTACCGGTAATGGGAGCGACAGTGTGAGGTGTTATGTTTGGTCAGTTTAGACTGCTGTTACTTGTGTTGGTTGGGAGACTGGATGCCTTGATGGTGAGAGCGAGCTCAACCCAGGGGGAGCTCAAGCTACCGAGATTTTTGCAGAGTGGAGAGGGTCTACTTGAGGTTGCTCTGTTGTCTTGGTGTGGGCCGCTGCCTAAGGGCCGTGCCAAAGGGCCCTCTGGCGAGGCCCTCAGGCGCGGGCCTGCAAGGCGCGGGTGCGCCCTCTGGTGCTCCTTTTTAAAGGTGGAGAACTGCCCCGATTGGGCAGAAGGAGCTGGCTGGGACGTCAGCGATGGGCCCGGGTTGGAGATGAGCACACTCCCTCCAGGGAGCTGTGCAGGGCCGGAGAGAGGATCGCTGCTTTTGCCGCTCTTTTTTAAAGGTGGAGGACTGCCGCGATTGGGCAGAAGGAGCTGGCTGGGACGTCGGCGATGGGCCCGGGTTGGAGATGAGCACACTCCCTCCAGGGAGCTGTGCAGGGCCGGAGAGAGGATCGCTGCTTTTGCCGCTCTTTTTTAAAGGTGGAGGACTGCCCCGATTGGGCAGAAGGAGCTGGCTGGGACGTCGGCGATGTGCCCAGGTTGGAGATGAGCACACTCCCTCCAGGGAGCTGTGCAGGGCCGGAGAGAGGATCGCTGCTTTTGCCGCTCTTTTTTAAAGGTGGAGGAATGCCTTCTCTATATCTAAATCTAGACTCCCTGTTCTGAAATTACACTCATAGAGGACAGATCATGCAGAGGGAAAGACTCCACCAGCAACAGAGTTTTCTGTCTACCCTACGTATCTCAAGTGGCCCCTGTCCTAGTAGCTTTGCAAAATATGGGGTCTTGGCGTCGCTACGCAGCCACACAAGAGCTGTAAACCGTGTTTAGTGGTTTTAGCAAATATGTTTGCTCTTGTCTTTTGTAGAAGTCAGTGTTTTTTTTTCCCATCTTTGTTCACAGAAGTTAGCATGAGCGATAATTGTAGAACCAAAACCAACTACCGGAATAAGATAGGTGGAAATCACATTGCATAACACTTAGGTGATCCAAGCTCTCTACGGTTATGCTTTTTGCTGGTTGAAGAGGTGATGGATTGCCTCATCCATGTAACAAAAGCTGATATGAACAGACCCTCATTTTTCCACCCAAACAATAAAATGTACACAATCATAAAGGGCTGGAAGGAGCCTTCTAAAATAGTTTTGAATTCCAATGTCTTTGCTACATACCAGTGGTGTACCCTGACTGGGTTTCTAAAACTGGCACAAACTTTGACAGTGATTCCTCACTTGCCTGAAGAATCCCATCTACCCTGTAACAGCTGTGGCCAAATGTACTTGCTAGGTGTTCAAATGACTCCTGCGTCACATTAAATATGGAGACCCACTGTTAAATCAAGCCATAACTAGTCAAGACAGAAACATCGTGGCGTGCAGGCCAAAACTTTTTATTTTGTTTAGTTTCGCACACTGTCTGAGATTTGTCATTTTAATCTTTTAATTATTATTTTTTTGTTTCAGGGGAAATGTCATCAGTGGTGTGCACTATTGAGCAATAGAACAAATGATTGAATAATAGTGCACACTTTGATTCATTAGAGTGCACTGCTGTGCAATAGTGTGAACTGTTGGTGTCATGGGAAAACATCTGCTTTCTGTTTTGGCTTAAAAAAAAACATGAAATTAAATGAAATGGACAATGTTTTGTCCACCTATTCTTAGCCTCATGAAAGAAATCTGTTGATTATGGGTCTAAAAAGAGGCCAATATTTAAATGTTTTTGTCAAGATAACTTCAGGAGTTACTCAGACAAATCTGTTTTTGTTTTATTTTGACCCTCCCCCCGACTGGATTCATTTTGTGTTGGAGGTGCAGTTTAAGTTTAGCTGCATAGTACTGATATGAAGTGCTGTCCAGGCAAACTTAGCTAGATATTTAAGGCCACGCAAAAGTCTGGTTCATCATTATTCTGATAAGTTTTCCCAGATAACTTTAACCAGTTATATTCGATACTTGGGCTTACCTGGTTATGTCAACTGAATATCCAGCTAACTTTACCCAGGCCCCATGACTAAAGATAAGGACCTCAAGATCCATCAAAGCTGCCCAACTCTCTTCCTGTTCTAGTGCCATTGTCCCAGTCAGTCTCTGGCTTTCCTCTCATTTCTTCAAATGGAACCTTTGTCATAATTGCATTCAAACAGAATTACAAAAAACATTGTTTTCTTTTTTAAAATGTGTCATAAACACGAGGAAACAAAAACCCTGTATACATTTACAATTTAAATTGTGTAATCATGTTATTATCCGAAGCTAACACCATGCTGTTGAAATTTAGATAAAGTGTCCTGTAATGCATACAAAATGCTCATTTGTTGAAGGCCATTAAGTTAATTTCCTGGGAACAAGATTAAATGCAAGTCATTTACATAATCATTAGTTGTAAGGTGTAGAATAGATAATTAAATATTCTACAACATTAATTTATATTTAATTAACTGTGCTTTCGTGATCCTTCAGTCAGAATATTAATATTATGTAAATAAACAAAACACTATCAGTTCATGAAAGGTTTATCAAAATCATAATTAAAGGATTTCTTGAAAGATCTTATTGATTTAATGATATAATCTTAACATTCCTTCCATTAGCCAAATAAAATGTATTAATAGTTTTAAGTCTCTAAGGAGCAGGTTTACTAAACCGTGCTAAGAATTGGCATCTTAGCGTGATGTATGCCAAAAATTAGTATGGGATGTGTGGCCAACCCATGCTATGTAGTTAGCATGGTGGGAAGCACCTTGCCATGCTAAACCTGCAACCACAATTAATGCAGGTGCATTTACTTCCACCCCTTTGAACATTAAAGGCACATTTAAAAATGATGTATAGGTGCAAACTGGGACATCCAGGTCAAAACATATGCAAAAAGGTCTGCCACGTGCAAGTTCCAGCCCGATTTTAGAAACTTGCACGTTCCCAAAATGGACGGTACTGGCTGTAACAGCATAGATCTCCCTTTGACAAAATTGTCTCTCTTATGTTGTATGCACGTCCCTACCTGCTATTTTGCAAAAAGAGATGTGCATTGGTATTCTGACCCAAAAACCAAATATCCTTGTTCCCTTTTAACTTTCTTTATAGAAGCATAGAAACATGATGACAGAAAAAGACCACATGGCCTATCTAGTCTGTCCTTCCATATCAACCACTACAACATTCCCCATTTTTCCTTTAGACATCCTCTGTGTTTGTCCCATGTCTTTTTGAATTCAGACACTGTCCTCATCTCTTCCACCTCCACTGGGAGACTATTCCATGGATCCACCCCTCTGCCCACTCTGTCCTGTCCCAGGACCTTAATATGTATACTTTAGAGGAAAGGCGTGACAGAGGTGATATGATAGAGACGTTTAAATAGCTCTGTGGCATAAAAGCAGAGGAGGATAGCCTCTTTTGATTGAAAGCAAGCTCTGCTATGAGTGGACATAGGATGAGGGTGAAAGGAGATAGACTCGAGAGTAATATGTGGAAATATTTCTTTATTGAAAGAGTGGTAGTTGCGTGGAATAGTCTCCCAGTGGAGGTGGCAGTATCACTGCATGAACACACCTAATTCAGTTTTATGATTGTTTCCTGTAGAGACCGCCTTGATTAAAGGAGAAGGTGGTATAGAAATCCTTTTAAATAAATAAATAAAATAAACAAATTACAGCCAAAGTAACTTAGAGCAGGCAGGGATTATCTCCATAGCAGTTTCAGGAATAAAAATGATCCCAGATATACTAGCATCACAGAATTTGTATGGCAGTATTGTGGGATCAAGATGGTTTCCAAAAAAGCACCATGCAAGAGAATTCTCACCATTGCAGACCCGCCTTAAAGATGTGAACAGCCAGTGGTACAATATCAACAAAATACCAATAGCCGGGTCTCGGCGTGATCCCCAGAACTCTGGGAAATGGCTCTTGATAGCCATAGAAGGGATGGCCAGCAGGTTTGGGTTCAGTCATAAGTGAGTTGCTTATTTAAAAGCCAGGGTAAATTAAGCATCCATCGAAGTCCCGGATTCTGTATTCACCCAGCACCCGCGATTACCCATACATTCAATATCACCATTATTGGCGCGGAAAGAAGATGCCCTATAACATTATTGGGGTTGACTGAAGCAGAATAAACTACAATAAGTGTTACCAATAGCAAAATCCATGTATGAACACATTTAAACTATGACCAATGGTGTCCAATGCCCTAAACCACCCAGTCAGCCGCTTGTCAGAATCCTACTGACTATAACTGAAACAAGAAAAGCAATACTTAAAGATCATTTACTATAAATAAATAATCATCTATCAATCATATATTATCCAGAACTACAAAGCATATCGATTTAATAGGCTTCTAGCAAGCGTACACAGATGTCATCATGCAGTAACCGACAGCGTAACTGTCACTTAAGCTTATGGCGATTTTACACTCGGTGCCGGATTATTTATTAAATTGTATATAACACAATCATCCATCAAGCACATAGTAATCCTTACAAATTCCTCATGCATCCAGAATTCCCAAAACAATGAAAACATTTAATGTTTATATAAACTATTCAAATTAGGTATTTAAACACTATTTCCATTAGGTATTGTGGTGTAGAAGGTCCCTCAGATCCCTTAGAGAGAGCTAAAATGCAGGATTTAGCTTCAGTTGATGAAAGAAAACAAATGCACATGGCTCCTGGTTTCCAGGGAAACCACAAACAGAGCAGATCAGTGGAGAGGAAAACACGCCCCTGCTGCAGTTCAGCTCATCGGTCACGAGCTGAGGCAGAACACCTGCTAGAGGGAGGGGTCATATTAAACCCAGGAAGCCAGAGATATAAGGGAAGCTCATTAGGAAGGAAGTTAGCACAGCCGGGAGCACAGCCGGGAGCACAGCCATAGGAACAGCTGGGAAAGCAGCCGTTAGAACAGCCACGAGTACATGCAAGAAAGGAGTCATGAGAAGCAGAAGATTGGCTTGTGAGTGAGGATTCAGAGGAACTAATGGTAACAAAAGATTCTCTGACCTTTGACTCAGAAAGGGAAATCAGCAAAATAAACGAGCAGAGAACCAGGGCAAAGGAGCCAGGTACAAGCAGCCCAGGTTTGGTGCCATATATAAAAGGCAGCCAGAAGGGAAATGTACCAAGAAGGCAGACTTGTGTGCACGTAGGAACTCCAAGGCTTGTATCTGTAGCTGATCCTGGAGGGCAAAACGAATCTCCCATAAGAAAGCCAAAAGGTAGGCTGAGTGACTGATATAAAAGCAAAGCTGTTTTTAAGAAGTGTTCTGATATTAGCCCAGAAGGGTGGGGCTTTATGTGTGCTGAATACTGTGGCCATTCCCAACCTTGTGTAGCAGAAGGCTGCAGGGAAAAGTCTCATGCTGAAGGAATAGGTGTATGTTTGGAAACACCCTGTAGTCAATTACAGACATTTCCAGCTGAGAATCAATATGAACCAATGGAAACAGAACCATCTTTAGAATACCTGCCTGTTGAGTCAATGGACTGTACAATATCTGTGTCTGATAAGATAAGACCTGTGTGCTAGGATTAAGCTGTGCAGAGAGAGAGCTGCAGGTAGCAGCTAGAAGAAAAAGCACCAAAGGTTTTGGAAGAGAGAATTGCTCTTTAAGTTGGATTACTGTGATGCTGATATAGGAAGCTGTTTATGTTCCATTCTTATATTATTTCCTGCCAGAAGATACATGGCCAACTGTTCTTTATTTTCTATATGTAAAAGCCGTTTGGAAGGGGAATTAAAATCCTGTTATTTGCCTGAAACACTCGAGCTCCACTACTCTCTTTATTTTGGTTGGTGAAAACTACAACTCCCAGGAGGCAGTGCTTTCCCCAAGCACTATTTTACTACTGGAAGAAGGGATCAGGCCGCTTAACTCTACTAGCACAAGCTGTGGGGTAATAGCGACATTACAGTATTTAATTAATAAATTACAGTAGGTATTCAAACACTATTTCCATAGCTTTGACTAAGAACAGCAGAAGTGAAGAAAATACAATAAATGATTAAACATACAGATTTTTCAAGACATTTTCAAACAGCCCAATTCCATCGCAGACGTCGAACCCTCTGTATGTCTGGTCTGAACCAGACGTACGAACGGCGTTGTGATTCTGATCCCATGGGGCACGTCTAGCCCTGCTGGATCAGAATCACGATCAGTCCTGTATGTGCAGGCCAGGTCCGTGATTCAGCCGAGTCTGCACATACAAGAGAAGCCTGACTAACTCAGTCATGGCTTTTAAATGGAGCCGAGGTGCCATGGCGTCCAGTTAAAAACCACAATCCCAGCCGCCAGAACACACTGTTTATTCCCTGCAGTCCGATCCCTGATTTAGTCTTCTAGGGCCAGGGTAAGGCTGCGGAGAATGCTCTCTGTCCCTTACCGCTGTTTCCCAGACTCAGGCCTCGTTGATCCCTGATGTCCAGGGATGTTATTCCACCTCAAAGTGGAATAACTGCCCCGTTCAAGTCGCCAGCCCTGGACATACAGGACTGACATTAGAATCGGCCCTGTATGTCTGGGGACGGGGACTGCTTACTGCCCACCCTAAAACCGCCCCCCATTCTCCCCTTTCCCGCCCCCCATCTAGCTTCCTTGTACAACCGGTGGGGAAGCTAAATGCCGGCGGAAGGGGGCACGAATATCGGGGATGGACTTCCATCCCTGCTATTCGTCGCTCATAATGAGCCTGAAAGTATCTAGGAAATATCTAAGTTCCTCAGGGTCCTGATAGATAACAGTACAGTTTGTATAAGTGATCTTCATTCTTGCAGGAAATAGCAGGCCATATTGCACACCAGCATTTTTAAGCATTTTTATGTATTTTTTTTAAAATACATTTTCTTCCACTGTACTTTTGCATTTTCACAGTAGTATAGTTTAAAAACTCTCCAAATTGCATTGATTTTTCCTCATTAGTTTTATAAATACTGAACAGAACAAATATTTCACAATTATTCCAAGTAGGAGAAAAAAGGTCCTCGAAACAACAGGTTTCACTTTAATGGAGTGGTAATTCTGTCCGCTCTATTTCTGAGACATTTTTTGAAGAACTCTGTATTGAGTACTAGAGATCGCATGTTTTTAATTACAATGATATTTGGAGCAATTTCTCCAAATGGATTAGTTTGCACATCACCAAGATCCAAAAAAGCTGCTACAGGTGTAAACCAATATTGTAACAATGACAATCAGCTACTAATGATCTCCCAAAATCAATTTATAACTTGGGATCTTCTCTATTGCCATAGTGATGACGTCCACCAGACAAATCAAAATAATTTATAATTAAATGTGAAGGGGAAAAGACCTCAGTTTGTCCCTTAGAATTAGATCATATACTGGATCTAGCACATAGATCAAGGGCATAAGTCCTCACTGGTCAGGAAAACTCCTTTAAGTTTCTGTATTTACCTTTGATTTGAAAAAAAATCATATCAAAAACTTAAAATCATATCTTTACCAAGTTGAAGTGTTGATAGTGCGTATTGCACTAATGACGGTGCTAATGATGCACTCAATATTGCTGGTCATACACTTGACGTGGCAGCGTTTTGCAACAGGGCTGCTTCAGGAGTGTAGTCAGATAACTAGAGAATGAAAACATATGGATGCTTGGAATGCCTTCTCGATGGAAGTTTGATGTAAGCATAAATAGGAGAAAAGCCTTGAAACCCACAAGGAACATATTATTTCAAAATTGAAAAATAAACAATATAAACCCCAAATGGACCACCATTACACTCACTTTCCACTTGGTATCATCATCAATCAATTGAAATTGCATTACAAATATATCATAACATATTCTTTCAAAATGCACTCAGGTTCATTCTGCTAATAAACGGCTTCTGGATTCTATAATTAGCAACTCTTAATAGAAGGCACGATCCAGGTTTTACTTTCAAATTAATATTAACCTGCCCATGGTTTCAACTGGTATTCATTTTTCAATAAGCCCTATGGCATAAAAGATCTCTACAAGTTACTTGATAAATACTTGAGGCATAGAAATATATACTGTAGCTCCCCACAATAGATCTACTATCTAAAATATCAACCAGTAACTAAAGTTCTTACCTTATTCAAATTCCCCATGATCATACCATTTACCAAGATTGTATTCACCAACGGTAAAAGCTCCTCTCCGTGAACATGAAAAAATTCTCTTCAAGTGACAGCAACGGAGGAGAAAGCCATTTAAACCTGATCCAATCAAAAACATGGAACCAGAACTCACAAAACCAATAAAATCCAACCGACAGGTGAAGCGTTCCTCAGCTATAAGCAATTAATTTGTTAACTCCTATTCACTGAAGCAACCCAATTGTCAATTAAGAAGGAATTGATCGTATGTCTGAAGGAACGATTAGCTCAAATGAGCTCAATGACGGACTAGGGAGTGAAAATCCAGTGCATTCTAATAGAACCAAAATAAATCAAGATTGTTAAAGACGTAATGCTAAAACTGAACCGGAGCTTCTTATGCACTAAGTATAGTTCAACTAATCATCATTCTCATGAGCTTTATTGAGATACTAGGTTTGGAACTCACTTATGCAATTAATGAAATTGAGGTTAGTTATAATGGGAGAAAAAGAAGAATCAACCGCAGACCCAAAGTAATTGGTCAGATAAAATAGTGCCTAATCGGGAAACAAACTTGAGTATTGCTGACTGCCTCCGGATCGGAGACAGTTATTAAAAACCCCTACTGTTTTGATGAATTAGAAACATAGAAATATGACGACAGAAAAAGACCACATGGCCTATCTAGTCTGTCCTTCCATATCAACAACTACAACAGTCCCCTTTTTACCTCTAGAGATCCTCTGTGTTGGTCCCATGCTTTTTTGAATTCAATTACTGTCCTCATCTCTACCACCTCCACTGGGAGACTATTCCATGGATCCACTACTCTTTCCGTAAAGAAATATTTCCGCATATCACTCCTGAGTCTATCCCCCTTCACCCTCATCCCATGTCCCCTAATAGCAGAACTTGCTTTCAATTGAAAGAGGCTCTCTCCCTGAACATTTATGCCACAGAGGTATTTAAACATCTCAATCATATCACCTCTATCCCGCCTTTCCTCTAAGGTGTACATATTAAGATCCTTAAGTCTGTCCTCATATGCTTTATAATGAAGACCACTAACCATTTTAGTAGCCACCCTCTGCACTGACTTCATCCTGTTCACATCCATGCATGATCCCTCAAAACTATCCATAAACCAAAGTTGTGTTCTTAAAGCTATACTCTATAGTAACTCTCAAGAGAAACTCCCCTCCCCTCCCTTGAATTGTCCAAGACCCAATCTTAAAGTCACTGTTTCAAAAAAACATCAAATAATGAATAACAACATTAAGTAACAAAAAAATCCATCTAGACTCAAGTTATAATAGCTGTTTCTTCCTGTGCTTTCCCCTAATGGAAGGGGGATATGATCCACTGCCATAACCTTTAGGGACCCAAAAGAATCTGAATACTCCAGAAAGTGCTGTAGCATTGGAGCCGATTCTTTACTGTGTTGAAGGCTATAATGGTGTTCATTTATCCAAACTTTTAATGTCCTGTTAGATTTGCCAATATACAATTTAGTGCATGGGCGTCTAGCTCAATAGATCGCAAAGTCAGTAAGACAGATACTATGACATTTTAACTTGAAGCAATGACCTGTCTGAGGATCTATAAGCAGACAGGTTTCTTCCATGCCCTCACATGATTTGCATTCTCCATATTTAAAGTGCCCAGGTGAATCAATAGGATCTTGAAATTTGTAATGGATGTTGATGAACTTAACAATTCCTTCAGATTCTTATTCCTGCAAAGGCAATTAATGCGTTTTCAAGAAAACATTCATTTAGCCACAAGAGTGTCCAATTTTTCCATATAATCTCAGCGATACTATGTGCTGTCATAGAATATCGCAAAACACAAATCATATAGTCATCTAGATCAGCATTTCAGCATTTCGAAGATTCTAGAATGGCCTCTCTGTCATTATGCAATACTCTTTTATAAGCTTTTTGTACCACTGTATGAGGGTAACCTCTTTGAAGAAGTTTAGCACTTAATTTTAGGCCTTGTTGTCTATATTTGGAAGTGGAAGAACCGATGCAAAGACACTAACATCTGGGTATAGGGAAAAGTATCTTTAAGATGTCTTGGATGATTGGCTGCATAACATAAAAGGGAATTCAGTATGTTTTACATTGTAACATAGAGGCACATTCAATTCTGCGTGTCCTGGCCTCCGTGAGTCAGGGCGGAACCGACAACCAGAGATAGACCCAATTCTGATCCCGCGGGGCATATCTGGCCCCCGCGGGATCAGAATCACATCTAGACCTGTACATGCAGGCCGGGACCAAATTCCCATTGGCCTGCACATACAGGCCCCTGCCGGGCTAACTCAGTCAGGCTCCTGAATGGAGCTGTGGTGCCATGGCGCCCAGTTGCCATGGTACTATGGCTCCATTTAGGAGCTGCAATCCCTGGCTGCTGACCACTTTCACCTTTCCCCGCAGCCCAATCCCCGATCTGGCCTCCCATGGCCAGGGTCGGGCTGCGGGGAATCTCCTGGACCCCTCACCTTTTTGCTCCCGGCCGGGCCTCCCATCCCCTGACCTCTAGGGGGACTTATTCCACCTCTGAGGTAGAATAAGCCCCCCATCCAGTCTGCCAGCCCCAGAATTGGCCCTGTACATCCAGGGCCGTGGACCACCTACTGCCTGCCCTAACTTCACCTCCACTCCTTGTTCATATGGGGAGGTTTAGTCAGGGATAGCAAGGGGGACGAATAGCAGGGATGGACATTCCAACAGGACGTCCATTCCCTCTATTCGCAGTTCAGAATAGATTGCATAGTAACATACATAGTATATGATGGCAAATAAAGACCAGTATGGTCCATCAAGTCTGCCCAGAAAGGCGGCAAGAGTAGGTGCACCTGCCGCTCCGTACAGGTCACCCCTCCCCATGCTTTTGTTTAGGGATGTACCCATCACTCCTTGTAGGTCACCCCTATTTGTTAATATATAAGAGATATGTTTATTTTGATTTTATCCTATTGCTATATGATAGAAGTCTATAAATTAATGAACGGAGTGGAACGGGTAAACGTAGATCGATTGTTTACGTTATCAGAATATAGAAAGACTAGGGGACATGCAATGAAGCTACAGGGTAAACTATTTAAGACTAATAAAAGAAAATATTTTTTCACTCAACGTGTAATCAAACTCTGGAATTTGTTACCGGAGGATGTAGTAAAGACTGTTAGTGTAGCTGGGTTTAAAAAAGGTTTGGACAAGTTCCTGGAGGAAAAGTCCATAAACCATTATTAAGAAGGGACCCAGGATATCAATGCTTGACCCAGTACAAGCATTGCAGAACCTGTGTCTTTTGGGGAAACTGCTAGGTACATATGACCTAGATTGGCCACTGTAGGAAACAGGATACTGGGCTTGATGGACCTTGGTCTGACCCAGTATGGCATATCTTATGTTATGTTCTTATGTTCTATGAAGGGGTCCACTGTGTCTGTCTCATGCTCTTTTGAATTGTGTCACTTTATTTGCCCCCACCACTTCCATCAGCAGGGCATTCTAAGTATCCACCACCCTTTCAGTGAAAAAGCTTTTCCTGACATTACTTTTCAGTTTACCCCCTTGCAGCTTCATGTTATGCCCTCTAGTTTTACAGCTTCCCCATCTTTGGAAGAGGGCTGTTTGCTCATTAATGCTCTTTAAGTATTTAAAGGTCTAAATAATATTTCCCATGTCTCTTCTCTCCTCTACAGTGTACATATTTAGGTCTTCAAGTCTCTTCTCATACATCTTCTAGTGCAAGCTCCAAATCATATTGCTCACCTTCCTCTGAACCATTTCTAGTCTTTTTTTATCCTTTGTGAGATATGGTTTCCAAAACTGAACACAATATTCCAAGTGAGGCCTCACCAGCGACTGATACAGTAGCATTAGTATCTCCTCCTTTCTGCTGGTAATTCCTCTCTGTATGCAACCTAGCATCCTTCTGGCTTTTGCCACCGCCTTGTCACACTGTTTTCCTACCTTGAGGTCCTCAGAAACAATCACTCTGAGGTCCTTCACCTTGTCCATGCACACCAACCTCTCGCCCCCTATCACATACAATTCCTTTGGATTTCTGCTTCCCAAGTACACTTCTTCTCATTAAATCTTAACTGCCAAGCATTAGACCATTCTTCCAGCTATTGTAGATCTTTCCTCATGTTGTCCATTCCCTCAGAGGAGTCCACTCTGTTGCAAATTTTCATATCATTTATTTTTATTTATTTTATTTTTATTTTATTTAGCTGCATTTATATCCTGCTTTTCACCGGGTCAAAGCGGTTGGGGGATACATCTAACACGAGGGGATATGACACATACACTAATACTTACAGGGAACATGGGCAATGGAGGGTTAAGTGGCTTGCCCAAGACCACAAGGAGCACCTGTGGGACTAGAAACCCCAGTCCTTCCGGCCCAAGGTTGCTGTCCTCTAGTGGGATTTGAACCACCTACCTTCCGGCCTGTGGTACCTTGCCCCAACCACTAGGTTACGCACTAGGCACTAGGCACTAGGCAAAAAGACAGACTTTTCCATTCAGTCATTCAGCGATATCACTCACAAATATATTGAACAGTACCAGTCCCAGGACCGAACCCTGGGGCACACCACTTCCTTTCATCCGAGTGAATTCCGTTTTCCATTACCTTCTGTCATCTGTCAGTCAACCAATTTCTGAGCCAGTTTACCAGCTTGGGACCCATCCCCAAGTTGTTTAGTTTATTGATAAGCCTCCTAGGAGGAACAGTATCAAAGGTTTTGCTGAAATATAGGTAGATCACATCCATCGAATACCCTTGATCTAGTTCTCTGGTAACCCAGTTAAAAAACTCAATCAGATTTGTTTGGAAAGATCGTCCTTTGGTAAAACCATGTTGCCTCGGATCATGCAACCTGTTGGCTTTGAGAAAGTCCACTATTCGCTCTTTCTGGAGCGCCTCCATTACTTTTCCTGCCACTGAGGTAAGGCTTACTGGCCTGTAGTTTGTCACTTCTTCCCTATTATCACTTTTGTGAATAGGTACCACATCAGCCCTTCTCCAGTCCTGTGGAACTTCTCTTGTCTCCAAGGATCTTTTAAAAACATCCTTTAACAGCCCTGCAAGAACCTCTCTGAGCGCTTTCAGTATCCTGGGATGTATCCCATCCGGTCCCATGACCTTGTCCACTTTCAGTTTTGTAAGCTGCTCAAACACATCATCTTCTGTGAATGGTGTGTTATCTACACCATTCCCATTTGTATATCTGTCAGTCACAGGTGGTCCTTTTCTAGGATTTTCTATAGTAAAAAGAGAACATAATTATTTGTTTAGCATTTTCGCTATTTCAATGTCACTTTCGACAAATCCGTTCCCGGCACTTTTGAGTCCTGCAATTCCACCTCTGATCTTCCTCCTTTCTCAAATATACTTGAAAAATGTTTTGTCACCACACTTCACATCTTTAGCCATACTTTCTTCTGCCTTTGATTTTGCTATCCTTATTTCTTCTTTTTTCTCATTTAGCTTTTTCCTGTATTCATTTCTGTGTTCCTCTGTTTGCAAACTTCTGAATTTTGTGAAAGCTGTGTTTTTTTGTCTTGATTTGTGCAGCCACTTCTTTGGAGAACCAAATAGGTTTCTTTTTTCTCTTGTTTTTATTTACTTTCCTTAAATATGTATCTTTTGCCCCTTTTATTGCCTTCTTTAGTTTAGCCCTCTGCAATTCCACTTTCCTTATCCCCTCCCACCCTGCCAAGTCTTCCTTCAGGCACTTGGCCATTTTTCTGAAGTCAGTGTTTTTGAAGTCTTGGACTTTGAGCCTGCTGTGAATGGACTCTGCCTTGGCTTTTATCTCAAACCATACCTGTGATTATTGCTGCTGCTCACATGGGCACCCACCTGGATATTCAACACACTATCTCTGTTGATGAGTACTAAATCCAGCATCAAGCTTTCCCTGGTCAGTGTCATCACTGTTTGTCTAAGTAATGCATCTTGAAAGGCATCCGCAATATTTTTACTTCTTTCCAGATTTGCAGAAGGAATACTCCAGTCCACATTGGGTAGATTAAAGTCAACCAATATGATCACTTCCCCCTTCTTGGCTTTCTTTGCAATATCAATCAATTTGCTATCCATTTTTTTTTGTTTGAGTTGGAGGCCTGTAAACTACACCAGTATGAATGACAGTGCCATCTCCTCATTCCAACACAATCCACAGTGCTTCTTCTTTTCCCCACATCCCCTGCATTTCAGCAGCTTTTATATTGCTTTTGACATATAGGGCTACTCCTCCTTCTTTTTTGCCCTCTCTGTCTCTTCTAAATAGTTTATAGCCAGCTATATCCCATTCATGTGACTAATTAAGCCATGTTTCTATAATGGCCACAATGTCCAAGTCCATTTCCACCATTAGGGCTTCCAGGTCAGAAACATTGTTGGCTAGGCTTTGAGCATTTGTGTTCATTGCTTTCCAGCATTCATTGACTGGCTTGTCTGTTTTTTGCATGGATTTTATTTTACATGCCTCTTCCCACTTGGCATTGATGTGTGGGTTAATAGTGCAGCAGTTTCTAGTGTTATTATGTTTTTGCTGGGAGTGACATCCTGAACTTTTTCTTTTCCATTAATCACCCCCTTTCTCTAGTTTAAATGCCTGTCCATATAATTTCTGAATTTTTCACTTGGGATCCTTTTCTCTGCAACAGAGAGATGCAGTCCATCAACATATATTGAAGTCTGAAATTCCTTATCAGTTTGTCTTGCTAGAACATCCAAAAATGAATTTCATATTCACTGATCAACATCTTAAACTGTAAATATGGATTACACCATTCAACCATGTGAAAAAAACCCAAACATTCAACTCTTCCATAGAGCCTTGCCATACGGAAGATGTAAGAACTGTATTTTGATGTTAACACTGATTATTCTTCAAAGACCGCCATATATAGATCTGCTAGAGGGAGCAAAAGATGCTCCCATAGCCGTACCCAAAATCTGAAGATAAAATTTAATGTTTTTTTTTAAGGTGATCTCAATCACTTGTTTAAGAAAGATTGAAAGAACTGAATGTGGTCTACTTCGAATTTCCAATTAATCAAGTAAGATGGAGATTGTATCGTCCTGAGGAATTATGGTATATAGGAATCAAACAACCATGATCATAATCAAAAATGTTTCACTGGACTGTGGAACTGGTATAGTGTGTAGAACATTCAAAAAGTGAGAAGTGTCATTTAAATAGGAACGGATGACCATCACCAAGGGCTGCAGAAACGTATCCACATAGATGCATAGGTGATCTAATAAAGAATCTTTTAGATGACACAATTGGATGTCCAGGTGGTTGACTTTAAGGACTTGTGAATTCTCAGAACTGTGTGAATGATGGAAACGTGGGGATAAGGATGATTCAAAAAAGCAAATTCTGATTTAGTAAGATATCCATAATCAAAAGCATCCAGAGTGATAGTACAAAAGGTGAACTGTAACTGCTTAGTCGGATCCACCTCTAGTTTGCTGTAATAGGTGCTGACAGCTAACAGTCTCTCTATTTCCAAAAGATAATCCTATAAATTTTTGAGTACCATAGCTTCAACTTTATTGGCTTTTTGAATGATAAAGGGTTTTTCTTGACGTAATTGGATAATGCTATTGTTTCTTAACTTCCAACAGACGGACATCTGTTAGCACTGCCTCTTTAAAGGTATAAAGTATTGGATCTAAGGGTATTGGAGGCACCCATGTGGATCTGGATTTCACAATAGAATGGTCTTCAATACTATTACCACCAAATTGATGGAAAAAAAAGTATGAATTGTAATTTTCTCTTAAATTCCTCATATCATATCACACACATCCTAAAACATCTTCACTGGCTCCCCATACAGTCCAGACTATCTTTCAAAATTCTGCTGCTTACTTTCAAATCAATCAATGGACTAGCCTCTGCATCACTAGTAGAGCTCATTCATACCACACCATCCAACAGGTCCAGGAGATCTGCAGCGATCAATTCATTAGTTGTCCCAAAAGAAATAACCCACTGCACTCATGCTACAGTTAACAGAGCTTTCAATCTATGTGCCCCGAGAAGCTGGAATTCTCTTCCACCCAGCATACGAGCAATCACTGACTTGGTCCAATTTAGGAAGGCAGTGAAACACTACCTATTCCTTCAGTACTACAAGATAGACGAAGATACAGTAGCGTCACCTGCAGTCTAAGATAAATATTATGACTAAACCTACCTTATAAGACACTCATGAGCATAGCCTGTTTAATATGAAAATCCGATGTAAATAGTTACCCCAAGTTATCCAAGTTTTATGTCCTGTTACCTGTAAACACAGTTCATTATGTGCAATGTGTATGTTTTATGTTTTACGTAAACCACACTGATGTCGAATAGCGCGGTATAAAAGAAATGTAAATAAATAAATAAAATAAAAAATTTTCAAAATCCACATAGAATTGAAATGGATCATGACCTCTAGAAGGTACAGCTCCTAAAAGGAAAGCTCCTTTTCTAACAATGTGAGCTCATCTGATGATAAAGCATGCATGGATAAATTAACTGCAAAAGAAGCACATAGGCAGATTCTTTGGGAGCTTCTACAGTTGTCACATTGTCTTTTTCTTCTGGGATCGGGTAACTGATCCAGTGTTTCTGCCTTGACCGTATCCCCATGAAGACTTCTGAGTTCTTCTTGAACATGCTCCTTTGTCAAAAAAAGATGAACCATTACTAAAGTCTGAAAAGTCGGTTACTGAGTTCTTCTTGAACATGCTCCTTTGTCAAAAAAAGATTAACCATTACTAAAGTCTGAAAAGTCGATTACTGAGTTCTTCTTGAACATGCTCCTTTGTCTAAAAAAGATGAACTATTACTAAAGTCTGAAAAGTCATCTCTGCTGGAATTACTGTCATAAAACGTCACTTTTCTATGTCAGTATTGTTTTTGCCACCATTGTTACCAATCTAAGGATAAAATTTCCCATCCTTTCATTCTTCTTTGTCACTATTGTATTTTTCATTTTGGCTTCTTTTAAATTTTACTTACATTTCTTTAATGATTTCTGAAGTACTGTATATTGTGATTGAAATCTTCTCTTATTCAGACTTTCCTTGATCTTCTTTAATTGCTCATCTATGGTGGCCTGGAGCTCCTCCTGTTTAGCTTTAGAAGTCTCAGTTCGCAGAAGCATTAAATCGAAAGCACATTTATTGAGCATAGCATTCCATCTGGTTAGAAAAACATTGTCTTCCAAAAACATGCAGGGTTCATTCATATTTCTTAATCCACATGGGACTGCTTCTTGTTTACAGTATTCATCTAAAGTGTCTCCATGCAAAGCCAAAAGAGCTGAGCGTTTCGTTAAATTGGAAAGATCAGCCTAGTCGATACATCTGTCCTTTGGTTCTCCCATTTGTAACAAAGATGATACTTGCAGAATAGAGTTCACTTGGGGGCTTGTTTACAAAGCCGCGGTAGCGGTTCGCGATCGTTATCGGAGCCGCGGCCCCATTGAAATGCCCTTGGATTTGTCTCATAGATCAAGGGCACATCCTCACTAGTCAGGAAAACCCTTCAAATTTCTGTATTTTTCATTTATTTGAATAAAATTATATCAGCAATTTAAAATCATATCCTTATCCAACTGAAGTGTTGCTCAAATGAAGGTGTTATTTTTTTTTTTTTTTTGTATATATATTTATTGAAATTTCACCAAAATATTACAGCAAATAAAAACGAAACATATTTCCAACAAAGCTGAAAATACAGATATAGATAGCCCACCGGCCTACAAACTTCCAAAACATAATTGAGATTTATCACAGGCAGCCTATATGAACATAGAAAACCAGCTATCTTACAGCAAATCAAAGGAGAAAGAAAAAATACAATAAGATAAGGGAAAAATAAAAGAAATTAAAAATTAAAATATAATAAATACAAGTTAAACTTAAAACAATATCATGTAACATAGAACTAAAAATCAACCACACCCCTTCCCACCCCAAAGCATAGTCCTCCCGAGGGAAACATCCTCGAGAGCGCAGGAAACACCAGAAAAGGGGGAAGAAAACCCAACCACTTCCCCCCGGCGTACCGCAAACTCCTTGTTCGACCTGACAGATGAAAGACCATCTGCTGCTTAAAAGGAATTATCACAAAGCTAGACTCGAGAAAACTAAGTCACATAAGTATCTAGTGCCTGCCATTTAGAGAGCTTGACCCCCAGCCCCTTAGCCTGTTGTGATCTGTCAGAGGCTTTTTCGTACTTGGCGAATAAACAGATCTGATTCCACCATTCTAAATGAGAGGGTTTACATGGGTTCTTCCAGCGAGACAGTAAAAGTTTAATCGCCACCATAATCATGAAATTTAACAGAAAATAGTTATGCTTAGCAACGCCTGGGATCCTTGTTGCATTACGAAATACAATTATCTGCCATGACAAGGCCTCTGAAAATTGAAGGACTTGCTGAATTTTATCCCAGACCTTACTCCAAAAAGTCTGAATGTGAGGGCAATCCTTCAGCATATGCCGTAATGTGCCCACTTCTCTATTACAGGACCAACAGAGATTATTCCCCTTTCTGTTGCATTTACTTAGGCGAAGTGGGGTGAAAAAGGCTCTGTGTGCCAGGAAGAACATAGATTGGGTGAGAGCTGCAGAGCGCGATGCACGCACCGAAAAAGCCCAAAATTTCCCCCATTCCTCCTGTGACAGGACAGTCATCGTCTCATCTTCCCAGATGCAGCGCAGCCCACCGTTCAGAGGCGCATAAAACTCCATAAACAGAGCATAAAAACGAGAAACTGTGCCTTTGCTTGAGTTTATTTCCTCAATAACTGTCAGGAGTCCCCAAGAGTCAGTCAGCTTCTCCAAGGATGGGAGAGCCGCCCCTAAACAGTGACGCAACTGCATCCATTGGAAGTAGCACCTGGATGGGAGGTTGTAGTCTTGCTGCAAGCTACGAAAAGTCCTCCATCTGGGTCCGTCCAATATCTGACTAATTGTCCAAATTCCCATCTTCTGCCATCGCGGCCAATTGCATATTTCCTTGGCAATTTTAAATGCCGGGTTAAGCCAAATTGGAAGCTGCCGTGAGGGGGGGTTTCTCTCATTAATAATCAGCATCAGTGCTCGAAAGGCTTGCTGTGTAGAGATGATGACACTACCAACCCCGGAGGAGACTGGATGTAACATTCCTGCCACTAGTCGAAGTGGGCACGGGCAAACCAAACGCTCTTCCATACGGAGCCAAGTTGGGACATAGGCTTCCTCTTCCCCCAAGATCCACTGCGATCCTTGACTCAATAGGAAGGATCGGTGATACCACAAGAAATCTGGAAAGTGCACCCCTCCATTTACTTTATTCGCCTTTAATTTCTTAAGCGCGATACGGGGGGTTTTCCCCCCCCATAAAAAGGCACTCATGATCCGTTCTAGGCTTCGGTATATTGCAGGGGGCAACAGCACAGGTAGCATGCTCAGGAGGTAGTTTATTTTGGGGACTAAGGTCATTTTTATAGCTTCCAACCGACCCCACCAGGTAAGATGAAGCGGAGACCACTGTTGAGAATGGGACTTCGCTATGTCCAAGAGCTTTTTGGAATTCAGACGCATTGTCTCCTCCAAGGAGGCAGAATATTGGACCCCAAGATATTTTATTGAAGTGGCTTCCCATTGGAAGGGGAAACGGTCCACCATCGAGGCATGCACCCTACTATTGAGAGGGAAGGCGACTGACTTCGCCCAATTTACTTTATAGCCCGAAAGCTTTGAGTATTGAGCAATCGCCTGCAGTAGTGCGTCTACTGATTCCGGTTGCAGAAAGACCAACAGGTCATCTGCATAAGCAGAGAGCTTAACATGGAGATCTAGTATCTGCATCCCAATGATCTTCTCGGATTGACGAATCTTCGCAACCAAAGGCTCTAGTGCCAGATTGAATAGCAACGGGGATAGAGCACACCCCTGTCTGGTGCCTCGCCTCAGGGGGAGAGCCCGAGAGAGAGTGCCATTGACCAGGATTTGCGCCGTGGGGTTTTCATACAACACCTGCACCATGGCTATGAACTCTTTAGGCAAACCGAACCAATCCATCACCTTATAAAGGAAGGGCCATTCCAGTCTGTCAAAAGCCTTCTCGGCATCTATGGAAAGGCCCAACAGGGGGCTATCAAGGTTGGTTGCAGTTTCCAATACTTCACAAAACAGTCTTCCATTATCAGCCGTGGAACGGCCTGCTACGAATCCACATTGGTCTGGGTGAATCAGTCGGTGTAGCACCTTGCTCAAGCGCTTAGCCAGAATACTGGAATACACTTTATAATCCGCATTGAGAAGTGAGATGGGTCTGTAATTGCCAACGTTCAATGGATCTCTTCCCGGCTTCTCTAGAACTACAATTGTGGCTTGAGCAAATGCACCAGTACTGGAGCCCTGTTTCAGGAGCGAGAGATAGTACTCCAAGAGCTGAGGGAGGAGGGCATCCGCAAAACTTTTATAGAACTCGACAGGAATACCATCCGGACCGGCAGCTTTACCAGATTTCATATTGCTTATTGCCTCACGTATCTCCTCTAGTGTTATGGGCTTACCTAACTCGGCCGCCAGGCCAGGTTGCAACACCGGTCTGTCAATAGAGGCCAGAAAATCTTGGCATACTATCTCATCGAAGGAGATTTCTGAGGCATAAAGGCGGGCATAAAACTGGCGGAAGGTTTCGGCGATCTCAGAGCTATTAGTCAGCAGGTTTTGTTGCTCATTTGAAATATGAGTAATATGTGTTTTACTCCTCCGGGCTCTTAAGCAGGCAGCTAGTAGCTTCCCAGCCCTGTTGTTTTCAGTATGATAGCGGGCTCGACTGTCAAATAATTGCTGTTCCACTTCCGTACTTAATATGGTATTGTATTGATATCTTAACTGCTGCAGGTGATTCAGCACTACCGGAGTGGAGGTTTTCTGAAGGATCCTTTCTCCTGCTCTAATCCGCTCTTCCAGCGCTTTGAGTTTAGCTCTCGCCTGCTTGGCATTAGCAATTGAATAGCTGGTGATCTGCGCTCTAATCGAAGCCTTGAAGGCCTCCCACCAAGCCCAATTCGCTGTGTCTGCTGGAAGGTTACGTCTGAAATATTCACCGATGGCTTGCTTCATGGCCTCCTGGAAGGGTGCGTCCGCAAGAAAGGATCTATTGAACGACCATGTGCGCTGAGTGGTTAGGCTTTCCTCAATATTTAAGTCAAGGACAACAGCCGCATGGTCAGAAATATGAGTGCTGAGAATACACGTATCTCCCACAGCTTGTACTAAGGGTCTGGAGATTAAGAAAAAATCTATCCGAGAAAAGGAGCCATGAGGTACTGAGAAAAAGGTATAATCCCTCTCCGTAGGGTGCAGTATTCTCCAGATATCGACAAGTCCTATTTCTTGTATCAGGGAAAGTAATACCTGTGAGGCACTGCCTCCCCGGAGCCTGAAAGGGCTGCAATCGAGTAGGGGGTCAAGGATACTGTTGAAGTCACCCCCGATGATCACTGGGACAGGTGAATGTTCTTGCGCAGCTTCTGCAAGAGTATGAAAAAATGATGGTTGTGGACAGTTGGGGGCATATACATTCATCACAACAACCTGTTGATTACCAGCAGCCAAATGTACTTTAGTCCATCGTCCCTCACTATCCGCCCTTGTAGACAGAACTTTCAATTGCACCTTGTTATGTAATAATATGGCTACCCCGTTTTTTCTCCCAAAGGCAGGTGAGTGGGCAATCACATTGAAGTGCTTTGACACTAACTTCAGGGATTCTTTGGAGGACAAATGTGTTTCTTGCAGCAAAACTAACTCAGCTTTTTGCTTTTGGGCATAGGTCAATATCTTTTTTCTTTTCACGGGATGCATAATTCCCTTCACATTCAGTGACAAAATTCTAAGGGGGCACATTATGAGAAAGGAGTTTGATAGCAAGGGCCAAGCTCTCCACAGACGAGTCTAGCATGCAGTACTGAACCATCTCCCAAGTTTCCTGGTCGTCCCAAGGCAGTCTGCGGCACCACAACCTATCTCTCCAAACAAGGAGCCACATCACTGGGTGAGACAGCAGAGGGGTAAGTGGATACACAGGACGACAGCTACCCAGAGCCCCGAGATACCTGGCAGTATAAAACTTAACAATACCTATACATTACAAATGGTTGTGAAAAACATACAGCATAAGCGTGTGCAGCACTACCAAGCAAACTTATTTAAATAGGCGAGTCATCACCCTGTGCATTTACAATAACCACGTCCACAGCATAGCAATGATCATCATACATTACCCATACGATACATAGGACCTATTGTTTCTACAGACAGTCTCAAACATCCAGAGAGAAAAAGTTACATTCCTTGAAGTCCATACGTTAGGGCTCCTTTTCCACTTGCATTTTTATAGCCTCTTGTTCCTCCAGGAAACGCATCAGGCAGATGGGGTCCTCGAACGTTTTAGTACGATTATCCATAGTCACCTTGAACCGTGCAGGATAAAACAGACCATACTTCGCCTGTAATTGTTGAAGACGAGGCCGCAGCTCCAGGAACTTCTTTCTCTTATCCATCGTGGCCTTGCTAAGATCAGGAAAAAAGGAGAGCTTATGCCCTTCAAACAAGACTGCCGCTGATGCTCTTGCCGCGGCCATTATTTGCATAGCCTGCTGGTGCCGTAATACGCAGAGGATGAAGGGCCTGGGCCTCGGGCTATGCCCTCCCGTGTGTGCCGGAATTCTATGGGCCCGTTCCACTTCAAAAGGCTTAGCAAAATTGATTCTGAGTAATTTAGGTAGGAGCGCCTCGATGAAACCAGTAGAGTCGGTACCCTCCGCTCCTTCTGGAATACCGACAATTCTTATGTTGTTTCTGCGCGACCGATTATTGAGGTCTTCCAGGTTCGCCTCCAGCACGTCCACCTTTTTGAGGGCCTTGGAGTGAGTCTGTAGGCGTTCCTCGTGCGCCATAACTGTGGCGTCTACTTTTGCCATTCGATCTGTAAGGCCCCGCATCTGCTCCTTGAGCTCTTTCATATCGCCTTGCATCAGGGCCAAAGTATCTCCGTTCGCTGAAATTAGAGACCGCAGTGCCCGAATTTCCCCAAGTATTTCTTTCGTTCCCTCGGCTGGGCCACGTTCGGGCGCCATCTTTAAGGGTGAAGGGGGATCCTGCTTCGCTCGTTTAGACCCAGAATTGCCCCCAGATGAGAATTCCAATTTAGTTTGTTTGACGGATGCCATCCCTTCTTCGTACTGCAGCCCTTAGTACCGAAAGAAATGCTGCACCGCTTCCTATAAAGGTAAACTTACAGGATTCTACTCGGGGCTCTCAGGAGATATCGCTCTATGCGTCCATCTTGTACTCCGCTGGCTCCGCCCCCCCAAATGAAGGTGTTATGATGCACTCAGTATTGCTGGTAATACACTCGACGTGGCCGTGTTTTGCAACAGGGCTGCTTCAGGAATGTAGCCAGATAACTAGAGAATGAAAACATGGAAATCAATGGGGCCGCGGCTCCGATAGCGATCGCGAACCGCTACCGCGGCTTTGTAAACAAGCCCCTTGGTCACCAGAATATCCAAAGGCATGCTGCAATTTATAAATTGTCATCTTAAGTATACTTCCACAAAAATCTAAATCACCAATATCCATAAAGGCTGCTATAGGTATAAACCAATATTGTAACTACACCAATCACCTGCTAATAATCTCCCAGAATCAATTTATAACTTGAAATCTTCTATATTGCCATAGTGATGACTTCCACCAGACAAATAAAAAAAAAATATATAATTAAATACAAAGGGGAAAAGACTTCAGTTTGTCCCTTAGAATATGCCCTTGGATTTGTCTCATAGATCAAGGGCACATCCTCACTGGTCAGGAAAACCCTTCAAATTTCTGTATTTTTCATTTATTTGAATACAATTATATCAGCAATTTAAAATCATATCCTTATCCAACTGAAGTGTTGCTCAAATGAAGGTGTTATGATGCACTCAGTATTGCTGGTAATACACTCGACGTGGCCGTGTTTTGCAACAGGGCTGCTTCAGGAATGTAGCCAGATAACTAGAGAATGAAAACATGGAAATCACCATCTGTTTGTAGTAAGCATAAATAGGAGAAAAGCCTTAAAACCCACAAGGAACATATTGTTTCAAAAATTGAATCTAAGCAATATAAATCCCAAATAAACCATCATTACACTCACTCTCCACTTGGCATCACAATCAATCAATTGAAATTTCATTACAAATATATCATAACTTATTCTTTCAAAATTTGCTATGATTCATTCTACTAATAAATGGCTACTGGACTCTCCAACTGTAAACAATGCAGACCGCTGTAATTGTACATAGTTCTGTAAGATAATCTCTGTATTATAAGATGATTGCTACAATTGTACATAGTTTTGTAAGATGATTCCCTTAAGTAAATTTTAGGGCGCGGGCAGGGTCCCGGCGCCCGCCCGTAACCGGGTGCTCGGCCCGGCACGGGACCCTGCTCGTTCATGTGCTGGGGGTCGGAGGCGCGCGGGTGGCGAATGCCACGCGCGACATTTGAAAATGATGGGCTCCGCTCGTGATTGGGCGAGCGGGGCCAATCAGGGTGCAGGCATGTGCTTTGGCGCTGGCGGCGTGGCCGGAGCACATGTGGCCACGCTGCCAGAGCGGCAGCCCACCCGCCCACCCTCTTCTGGTTAGGCAGAGGAGGGGGGGCAACCTGGGGGTGTCGCAGCAGGGGGGGGTTGTGCGGGCAGGATCCCGGAGGTTTCCGGGGTCCGGAGCCTTAGGCGACTTGGGGTGGGGGCAGGGTGCCCCTCGATCTGGACAGCCCCTGGAAGACTTTTGCTAGTAATATGGTGAAGTTGGATAGGGGCGGTAGGAACTTGGCCGTTGGTGGGACCATGGCAGGAGTGGAGGTGGGGTCGCTTTGCTAATGCATGGCTGGCGACATGTATTATGGTTGGATGTTAATGAGTTTTGTCTGGAAATAAAGCTGCGACCAATTGTTATCCAAGAACCTTGTCAGTGGATTCTGTTCGGAGGAAGGGGTGGCTGGAAAGGGTTGGGGGTGTGTGTGGGGGGGGTTCTGGAAGGGGAAGCGCCGGGTCTGTCTACCCGGTTACAATCCTATTTTGTACATAGTTAAACCTGTTAAACCATGTTCGATGTAAGACATGTTGTTCCCTTGTAAACTGCCCCTGATCTTGGGAAGGAGCGGTATAAAAATAATAAAGAAAGAAAGAAATATTAATAGAAGGCAAATAAGTACTTGAGGCATACAAACTGATAGCTCCCCACAATAGATCCGCTATCGAGCTTAACTTTAAATTATGAAATGGTAACTAAAGTTCTTACCTCAATCAAATTTCCCATGATCATGCCATTTACGACTATCATATTCACCAATGGCAAGAGCTCAAAATTCTCTTCAACTGACAGCATCGGAGGAGAAAGCTCTTTAAACCTGATGCCAATCAGAAAACGGAACTGGAACTCACAAACCAATGAAATCCAACTGACAGGTGAAACGTTCCTCAGCGATAAGCATTAATTTATTAACTCCAATTCACTGAAGCAACCTAATTGCCATTTAAGAAGGAATTGATTGAATATCTGAAGAAAATATTAGTTTAAATGAGCTCAATGACAGTATCGATTTTAAAGGGATTTCTTCTCCGTTCCTGTTAGTTGAAGAGAATTTGGAGCATTTGCCATTGGTAAATGGTAGGATCACTGGAAATTTGAGAACTTTAGTTAATGGTTGATAATATTATGCAATATTATTTAATATTACAATATTAATGTTGCATATACCAAGACATCTATGAACCTCAGTTCTAAGCCAGGGTATGTGAAGCATCCATTGTGCCAAAGAGTGTCTCCTTCTTGAGTTCGTAAAATGTAACATGTGTGGATAATTTGTCAATGTGTACTTGGAAATTCTTCTTAATCAAGCCTGTTGCACCCATCTTTTACATGTATCTATGCAGCACTGCATATGCCTTGTACTGCTATACAAATGTTCAGTAGTAGTAGTAGCAATATGGGAAGTAGCTGGGTATCTTTCTGCCACATTTTTGTGGCTTCTGACTGCATTTCTTGGTACTTGAAGATCTTCTCCTTTTCAAAGCCATTCACAGAATAGGCACTTGGGACTGACTCCTCTATAATCAGTGCTGTTCTGGTGTTCTTCTCTTTCACCAGTATGTCCAATGTTTTTGCATCCAGCTTTTATCTATTGGAATGGGAGTATCCCAGATGATCATTCTCTGTAATTCTCTTAGGGTCACGATCCCAGTGCTTTTTAGGAACAGCGTTGTTATAGTTAGTTTACAGAGTGTTCAATGGATGAAATTTTCTGCCATCAGAACTTCACTGCCAGCTATGAGGTGAGTCACTCTTTCCAACTCTTTCTTATGGAGTCTACATATGTCTGTTTTGCCATTGTTTTCCATGCTCACTGTAAACCATCTCATCCGTAATCTGCTGTCCTGGGCTGCTACAATTAAACTCTCAGCCTTCAGTTTCAGTTCTCGTCTCTTTAACCATTCATGTGTCTGATCTTGATCAGCAAAGGGTTCTTGGAGTTACACTCTGTATTAACCGGGTAAGGCGGACTCGTCGCCCCTCCCCCCCCCCTCCACACACACCCTTTGATAAAAGACCAACACACAATTTTGGGCTTAAAACTGGTCGCAGCTTTATTACCATTAACAATAACGCAATAACAATTCAACATCATAACATTTCCCCCCCCCTTTTCGAAGCATGACCCCTACCCCGCCAGGTGAGTAGCAAGATGACGTCGCTTTCCGCTTCTACTGAGTCCGGGCCCCGGCTAACCAGCCTAGCCCTCCCTCGTCCGGCTTCGCCATGCTACTAGCAAAAACCTGAGGGGTTATCCGGGCGGGGGTCCCCCACCCCCGCCCACAAGCTTGCCTCCGGCTCCGGAACCCGGAAACCTCCGGGATCCCGCCACCCCCCCCCAGCTGCAACAACCCAGAACCGAGACCCCAGTCCCCCCCCCACTCCCACGCTAGGGTGGGCGGGCGGGAACCCGACGCGCCTGGCTCCGACCTGGAAAAGGCCGGAGCCACGGCGCGCCCCCGCACTCGCTCCGGCTGGTCCCGCCCTCCTATACGCCCCATTGGCTCCCCCTGCCTCCCGGCAGCCCACAGGAGCCAATGGGGCTCCCAGCACCGCACCGGCTCGCCCCCCTTTCCCCGCCGCCGTCAGGGCCCCCCGGGGGGGGGGATCGCGTCCTCGCCGCCCCCCCGGTTACCAAGGGGCCGCGTGCACTAGCTCCGCGGCCCTGAATTTCCCACTTATTTGTGTATTAGACACTTGTTTGGATTTATGTGGGGTTGAGTGCATCTCTCAATTAATGAAAAAAAAAATTGAAAGCTACAAAATCAGATAGACATATGGGAATATATTATGGAGGGTATTTTTCAAGGAGTCCAAATGAAGTACGTAACCTTGCAAAACCAAAAGGAGACCAACGGAGCAAGGAGACCAGCATGCCCTCTCAGATTAGGAATAGACTTTATTGAAACTTAGCATCAGCAATGTTTTGGCAGCTCATGCCTTCCTCAGGGGGTACAGTTCAAATCTGTCTATCCCTGTATAAACACGAAATGTGCACTTGTCAAGTTAGACCAATCCGTATGTATTCACAGCTGAGCATTTTCAAACTGCTCCGGTACATCCTATTCTTATCCTGCTGGGGTTAGACATGCCCGCAGGATTAGAATTGGGCCTACTGGCCTGAATATGAAGGTCGTGTCCTGATTCTGTTCACCTGGATGTCCAGCAGCTTCCAGGCTAGCCCAGCCAGGCTCCTGCATATTGCCATACCACCGCAGCAGTAGTAGTACCAAAAAAGGAGCTAAGGATCCGCACAATATAGAAGAAAACAAAAAAGCGGAGCCTGGACTGGTATAATAACCTTGTTTATTGCGCCCCAACGCGTTTCGGCCACCGGCCTTCTTCAGGGGGTCTTAGAGAACACACCTCAAAAATAGTAAACATAAACATAAAAGTTAAAATCATAATATATAAAAAAGATATTGTATTACATCAATAAATAAATAAATAGAATATTGATGAAATAATAAATAAAACCATAACTTACACATAGAGCATCTAAAGGACAAACTATTAATCCATAATAGTTGATTAAAAACAAAATAGATAAAAATATATTATAAAATACATATACACTGGAAAATAATGAATACCTTTTTAAAAAAAAGGGGGGGGGGGAAAAAGAGAGAGACGAGGAGAAGCAAACAATAAATAAATACCTTAGTAGGATCAAATTGAATGTTATCCCGGAATGAGCCTACGGGATACTGACGGCTGACAATGAACAAATAAATTATTAAATAAGTAACTAAATACTCACAAAGCAAATAAATACAATTCTAAAAGATCAATAATACATATTGACAAATGTATAACCAGTTAGTAATAAATAATTAATTACATAAATAAATATACATATACATAAAAAAGTGTAAAAACCACATGTACTGTATAAAAAACATTTATAAAAATAACAATTATGAGAGTAAAACTATATACATGTGTAATAAAAACTTTTCAAATATGAACACAACAAGGTACTTCAGGGAACACAAAAAAAGCAAGTAAAGAAGAAATCATCATAGAACCCATATAAAAACGCATATAAAAATAATATGAAAAACACATGTAAAACATGTGGGAATTGTATAAAGAAATTATAAAAAAACCTATTCCAAAAACAAATTGTAAAAAGGTGGAGACACTCTTAAATGTGCTTAAAAAGTACATCAAAAAAATTGTAATTTTAAAAATGCAGCTTATATAATGTGTTTGTTGTATTGCCAACAAATAGCTAAAAATATCAACCAGAAAACACAAAATAGTAGAGAAAGGTGGATGATTAGCCAAAATAATTCATGATAGATTTGAAGGTCACATCAAAGAAGTTATCTATTGTGACTTACATATCATACTTATTGTACTGACAACTTATAACTAAAAATATGAACCGATTATGCTAAATGGAATAATAACGAGTAAAACAATAAAAAAACAATAAAAAAACAAAGTATTGAGTTAGACAAAGGGTGAATATTTAAGAAATTTAAAAAAACAAAACGGAAAATGAAATGTGGTGACGAGCAGTACTCAACTATTTAAAAGGGAACCACAAACACCAGATCTATCACAAACTTATAAACCTCTCACGGGAACTTTTAATTGTGTTGTTTTGTATAAAACTTGCCAAGAACCTACATTCTACTCCACTGCATTGTTGAGTGACGCGATGGGCTGTGCTGAGAACACCCAAAAAGAAACGTTTTCCCGCTTGTGCAGGTTTTATGGGCTTTGACTTAAACCGCAAATAATCGCATAATTAAAAATACTCTGTTGGCACAATAACGGTAGATCAAACCGATGGCCATATTCAAGACATATGGGCTTACAGTCAGAGTATATGATTAGATTGCGTTATATTTAAAAATATAAAAAGAACTAACCAAGAGACAGTCGCTTGTGCTATTGCACTGTTGGCTAATGGGGTCGGGCATATTGAAAGCAAACGCTCAAATGCTGACATGTTCCCGTCAGTGCAAAGTGAAGGGGACTGAATAAGAACAACAAATAAATATTAAATACATGTGTATTAAATGTAAAAAGGAGAAACTTGCCGAGAACCAGCGTTCTGCTCTACAGCAGTAGGTTGTGCTGAAAACGGACGCCCAAAGGATGACGTTTGTACAGGTTAAAGGGCAAACATTTGAACCGGCAAAAGATCGTACAAATAAATACTGAATAAAAATGCTCTGTTGGCAAAATAGCTGTAAAGCAAGCACATAACCATCGTTAAAACATATGGACTCAAAATCAGAGTATGTCATTAAATTGTATTATCTTCAAAGAAAGTATAAAAGGAGCTTACCAAGAGCCAGCGTTCTGTGCTATTGCACTGTTAACTAACGGAGTGGGGCGTACTAGGAACGAACGCTTAAATACTAACATTTTCCCGCCGCTGCGGGTTAAAGGGCACTGAGTGAAAACAGCAAAAAAATATATATATTAAATACCTAGAGAAATGTACTCCTTTTGTGAATTGTGTAACACACACATTGAAAATGAGCAAAACACAATAATGAAAAACATTTTATCAAATGGATGTCATCATTTTTACATCTATGCAAATGAGGGGAAACCGACTGAGAACAAATGATTGTATAAAAGTATGAGAGAAAAAGAAGGGGAGGGGGGAGGAAAGGGGAGGGGGGGGGAGGGGGAGGAGGAAGAGGGGGAGGGAGGGGGAAGGGGGAAAGGGGGGTAAAAGGATGGGAGGTAAGGGGAAGGGAAGGGAGAGGGGAGGAGGAAAGGAGGTAGAGGGGGATGGAAAGGGGGAGGGGGCAGGGGAAGGAAAGGTGGGAGGGAGCAGGTGGAAGGAAAGGGACGATAGGAGGGTAAAGGAGGAGGAGGGGGTGGGAGAAGGCAGGGTGAAGGAGGGGAAGAGGGGGAGAATGGGGGGACGGGGAGGGGGGAGGGTGAGGAAGGGGGAGGAAAAAGGGGGGGGGAGGGGAAGGGGGGGAAGGAGGGGGGAGAAGGGGGGTGAAAAGGGGGGAGAAAAAGGAGGGGAAGGTGGAGGGGGAAGGGTAGAGGGGGGGAACAAAGGGGGGGAAAAAGGGGAAAGGGGGGGAGGAGGGAGGGGGGGAGGGGGGGAGGTAAGAGGAAGGGGAGGAAGAGGAAGGGAGGGAGGGGGGAGGGTGGAAGGGGAGAGGGGGAGGGGGATAGGGATGGGGATGGGGGGGGGAAAGGGAAAGGGGAGGGAGGAGGGGGAGGGGAGGGGGAGGGAAAAAAAAAAGGGGAAGGGGGAAGGAGAGGTGAAGGAAACAAGGGGGAAAAGGGGGAGGGGGTAGGGGAGGGGGGGAGGAAAGGGGAAGAGGGGGAAGGGGAGAAGGAGGGGGGAAAAGGGGAGGGGGAAGGGGAAAGGCGGGGGGGGAGAAAAAGACAAGAGGAGGGGAGGGAAAAGGAAGCTGGCTGCTGGGGGGGAAAGAAAAAAAGGTGGGGGAATGATTGTAAACTAAGAATACTACTAAAGACAGAAAGAAAAGTAAGAATCAACCTTCGGCGTTGATTCAACCCCCAAAGGGTGTAATGTACGTAACTCATAAATGAACTCTCTGTTTCGAGACGTAGAGGAGCTTTGTTTCTAAAATTGGCCCCCTCGCCATGAGGCCTTACTACTTTCAATACCAAAAATTTTCAGAACAACTCAAAAGATGATTGCGCACATTTTGAGAAACGCATTGGGGGCACATTTTTGGGATCCCTCTCTCTTCTCTAAGGTGATACAAAACTCTTGGTTGCGTACAAGAGGAAACTCAAATATAAGAGACATTTCTAGTACCATCTGCCTAGTCAACCTAAGTTCGTTCCAAGAGCGTGGTGGACATTTTAAAT